>CM021108.1:3444145-3717465 GCA_007115665.2 Sequoiadendron giganteum | reverse complement strand
GAGAGGGAGGGAGATAAAGAGGAAAGGTGGGAGATAGGGAGTGGTAGGGTGGAGGGATAGGGGTAGGGAGAGTACGGGGGAAGGAGGGAGATAGGGAGTGGTAGGTTGGGAGGGATAGGTATAGAGATAGTTAGGAAGAGAGGGGTTGGTGGAGAGAGGTTGTGTGTGTGATGGAGAGAGGGAGGGAGATAAATAGGTAAGGAGGGAGATAGGGAGTGATAGGTTGGAGGGATAGAGGGAGGGAGATAGGGAGGGATAGGTTGGGAGAGATAGGTATAGAGAGAGTTAGGGAGGGAGGGGTAAGTGGAGAGAGGTTGTGTGTGTGTGAGGGAGAGAGGGAGGTAGGGAGAGTGATGGATGGAAGGAGATAGGGAGTGGTAGTGTGAGTGATAAAGGGAGGGAGAGAAAGAGGGAAGGAGGGAAACATAGAGAGGCAGGGTAGGAGAGTAAGGTATAGAGAGATTTAGGGAGAGAGGGGGGATAGGTGGGGAGAGGTTATGTGTGTGTGAGGGAGAGAGGGAAGGAGGGAGATATGGAGTGGTAGGGTGGGAGGGATAGAAAGACCTAAAATGGACTTAGTGGGAGGGAGATATGTGATGGTGGATTGTTGTACATAGGCACCCAAAATGGATTCATAGGATGGAGGAGGGATAGGGATAATTTTTTTGTTATGGTGGAGGGGGATGGTGACAAATGGTTGGGAGAATGATAATACATAATGTATTGACTTAAGAGATTCTTCCTTCTCTTGAAAAGTTGAGAAAAAGGTGGTTGTAAAGCTACATAAAAGTATTTGAGGCATTGAAAACTCTATCCAAGAAAGGGATGTTGTTGGCCTAAGGGCTAATGAGAGAGTAGTTGATCTAAAGCTTCAAGTAAAACATATGAATTTAAAGAAGTTAGAAGATCAAGAGAAGTAAAAGTAGGGGGTGTTAACAGGTAAGAGCATTAGGGATGAGGAAAAATGTGTCGATGATCAACTTGTAGATGCAAAGGAAATAGTTGGAAGTGTTGAAATTGTAACAAAGAAACAAAAGACTAAAATTATATACTTAGAAAAGGAAGTAAAAGATAAGAAGAAGATTTTACCATCAAAACAAAAGGAGGTTGATGTTGTTGAGAGAGAGATGCAATCTAAAAGACATGAAGTTGAGAAAATAAAGACAATAATGGAAGGTGTTGCTTATAAAGAAGGGTGCATGGAGACATTATAAAAAGAGTGTTTGCAAGAATTTGAGGTAGTTTAGAAGTTGAAGGCTAATATTAGGCACCTTGAGGCTCAATAAGGAAATTTTCAATTTACCTACAATCGTCATGTAAAGAATTTTGATAGATCAAAAGTCAAAGGTGTTGTTGCACAACATATAAAAGTTTAAAATACATTAAAGGTAAATTTTGAAGGTGACTTTCCTTACACTCATGTTGTGTAAATAACAAAAGGTTTTAATTACATTAATACTATTTTCTAAAACTAGAGGTTGGAAAACATTGGGTGTTATGAAACCCACAACCCACATATTGTTGTAAAACCCTCTACACATAACAACCCAATTGGTTAGTCACACCTCATGTAAATTTATCTATTTTTATGTATCCCTCACCTCCTTCTCAAGCTCTCCACCCTTGAGCTTTGAAAAATCACAATTAAATAACCTACAACCCATTGTATATTCCAACCTGCCATTATTTTGTGCATTTATCTTCAATCCTATGAAGAAATTAAAATGCAATTTTTAAGTTGTAGCTTTTACAGTTGTGAAGCTTTTACAGTTGTGAAGCTTTTACAGTTGTGATATATTTTGAAGGTAACTTTCATTGAATTATTACTATTTAAATAATTTTTTTTTTTTATTACATTCATAATGTTATGTAAAATTACAGGTTGGAAAACACTGGGTGTTATGAATCTTGTAGCCCACATACTATTTTAAAACCATAAAGACATAACAACCCAATTGGTTAGTCACCCTTCAGATCAATTTGGTTAGTTTTATGTATCTCCAAAATGAAACTCCTCCCTATGCTCTCCATTATTTAGCTTTGAACATGTAGAATGAAATAACAAATAACCCACATTGTATTTTCCGAAATGCAATTATTTTGTGCATTTATTTTTCAATAATCTAAAGAAATTGAAACATAATTTTACTATAACTAACAGTTATAAATTTTGAAGGCACCTTACATTAGATTCCTACTATCTAAATAACTAAAGGTTTTAATTACATCTATACTATTTTGTAAAATTGCAGGGTATAATACACTAGGTGTTATGAAACCTTGGAACCCACATAAGGTTTTAAAACCCTAAACACACACCAACCCAATTGGTTAGTCACCCCTCAACTCAATTTGGTTAGTTTTATGTATCCTCAACTTGGAAATCCTCCCCTTTCTCTTCACCACTTAGCTTTGAACATACAAAATGAAATAACTTAAAACCTATTGTGTTTTCCAACTTGTAAATATTTTTAGCATTTTTTCTCAATCATGGAAGAAAATTAAAATGCAATTTTAATAGAACTAAGAGTTGTAAATTTTGAAGGTGCCTTATATTATGCTACCAAGATTATTGTGGGAGGGAGAGATAAGTGCCAGATCAATGACAACTTTGCACAAAACTTGCATGTACAAAACCATTTTCATTCTATGCAACTCAATATCAACTACCCATATCTTCTCATTATGCAAGGGTGCATCACTAAAGTTTTGAACATGAAGCCTCTTGAGATCTTGTCGATACCAACTGGAGAAAAAAGTAATAGAATGTTTGAAAAAGAAAAGCAATATATTCTAAAAACACTTTGTTTAGGAATCTATTCATAAACCATCTACTCCACCCTGTTTCCCAACTTGCAATTATATTATGCATTTTTTTTTGAACATATGAAGAAATTGAAACACAATTTTTACACTAACTAAGAATTGTTATAAATTTTAAAGGTGAATTTCATTACATTCCTACTATGTAAATAAAATAATAAAATCATTACATTCTTACTATTTTATAAAATTACAGGTTAGCAAACATGGGGTGTTATGAAACCTGCAAGCCACGTACTATTGTAAAACCCTCTACACGTAAATACTGTAACGAGTAGTTACCCCTCAAATCAATTTTGTTACTTTTGTGTATGTCCCACCTGCAAATCCTCCTCGACCTCTTCACCCTTGAGCTTTATATAAGCACAATGAACAAATTGATAATTGACATTGTGTTTTCCAACCCCCAATTATATCACATGCATTTATTTTTCAGTCATATGAAGAAAATGAAATACAATTTTCACTCTAACAATTGTGGTAATTTTGAAAGGTGACTTCCATTGCATTTTTTTGTCTAAATAATAAAAGTTTTTCATTACATTCATACTGCTTATGTATAATTGAAAATTATCCATGTTTTTTAGAAAAAGAGAGGGCAACAAATAGAATGGAATCTCAAGTGAGGTATGAGAAATCTCTTCCCAAGACTCGACATCAATTATACAACAATTCTCTATGCAAATGTTCCTAAATCAAGTATATTGAAAACCATAAAAAGTGTGGTATTAACACTTGAGAAATTTTAAACAAAACAATTTTTAACAATAAAAAAATCTTGATACACTAATCAAAATTAAATTTAACACTTCATTAACTTTTTGATAAAATTACAAAGCCTATTTCTTCGATCATACATCAAATGATATCTTGTACTCTTTATCCACCATTACTAAATGTCTCAAACCAATATTTCAACCAATCTTGTAAGACAAATATATACCTCCAATTCATTTCTACATAGCTTTAATGATTAATGCAAGAATAGAACTTACATTCTAGGACTATGAATGCCTTCCACATAGAGGCTCAAACAATTTACATATTTGTATAAAGCTTGTACATAACATTTGCTTTCAAAGTGTCAAGAAAGAACATAAATTTTTATCCTTGGAAGAAAGACAACCAAAAGTGTGAATCATCCAATTTTTTTCATTACGATCTACATCAAAGTCCAAATCCCTGTCATTGAACTAGAGCATTTCATCTGCACGCTGATTAAGACTAGGAGGCATTGCATATAACTCTGTTGTATGCATTGTAACTGATGATGGGCACTTTTCATACTTCAAATCGTGTACAGAAACACTGGTTTATTGAATTCTTGATGTTAACTACAAAATCCCGTTTTTAAATCAAAGATTGATTTTCTTTATGACCATGACTGGTTTTTCTACTATGATTGCATAGAACAGAGATATGCAATGAACTCTTCTACCACAGTTACAATGAACTCTTCTACCGCAGTTACTATGTTTGAGTTAATAGCAATGAACTCTTCTACCGCAGTAACAATGTATTTATTTTACCATCATCTGGAGCGATTCATGATTGTGGAGCTGCAGAGTGTAATTGCCATGGTACGGAACTGGTGTTGATGAAATGGACGCTGTTGGCACGAGCGGTGGAATTTAAAAACTCACGCTTTTTTTTATAAACTTTCAGACGTTCGTCTTCCGTCCAGTTTTGCCTGCAGAAATAACGTTTGTTATCCTCCGCTTGCCTCCCGTGACGAACGTTTGCAATTTGCGTTGGACTTTGTACTATAACGTCTCATCATGTCATGTATGTTTATATGTATGCTATTATGTATGTTTTATGCGTTTTTGTATGTACATAGGTGAATTTTGTCTAGCAGTTAGCCGGCTCCATTTATGTACATTGAAGTCAGAAATAATAATAAAGAAAAGGCTGATGTGATGTTATAATTGGTGCAGCAGCAACGGAAAGACGAAGAAAAAATGGAAAAATGAAAAACACTTTGACTGAGTCGTTAGTATGTGATACTTAAGCCGGACCCAAGCACATTGATACCAGATACCATTTCATCAGAGAATGGGTAAATAATGGAGAAATTCATTTGGAATTTTGCAGATCTGAAGATTAGTTAGCAGACATATTGACAAAGGCATTACCGAAGGAGAACTTCGAGTATCTAAGAGAAAATTTGGATATAATTAATGGTGAAATTGTTAGTGGTAGAAATTAAAGGGGAGTGTTGAAATAGTCTAATTTCTCCCTTCTCCCACGTAATCAGTCAGTGGAACTGAACTGATGTTTGTTGTCCATCGGTTAATATTGTTTACTCAGTCCACTCTCCACATCTCCATATTCACTTCCACGTATTAAGGTAGTTGAAATTGAACTGATAGTCTTGCTCATTCGCTGTCAAACTATTTAGTCTATTCACTAGAGTTCTGTCACTCCATCCTTCACGTTGTCTAAGCTAGTCACCACGTCTCACAGTCTTTCATTGGAGTTTCCTATTTTGTTTTGTTCTCATAAATATCTGCAGACTCGTATGTTTGAAGTCCTCTATAAATAGAGAGACATTGTAAACATTTTTAATATGAATAAAATTAGTGTTTATTTGCTGTAGCATTTGCATCATATCTTCTCTATTTTGTTTTCTGCTTCTTCCAATTGTATTGTAGTATTGTAGGGAAAACGAAAAATAATTATTCGAGTCTGAATTGAAAAACTCCACCACCTCTTGAGGCGCATCTGCAATCTTCTTCCACGATGGGCTTGAAGTCATGTTTAGGTTATTATCATACTCTAACTCCTGCAAATATAATGGTGTATACCAATCCCAATTCGTTATGAGAACAAGTGCTGAGCCACATACAAGCAACCGAGGATCCATCCCGAGATAAAAGGGTGAAAATAGATGCACCATGTGGCATGTGTAATCTTCTCTAATTCTAAAAACCATACCACCGTATTCACAGCCACCCAGAAACCGTTCCTCACAACAGTACAAAAATAGAAACCCTTAAAGAAAACTATATCCCCGACATCGACATTCTGTGGTTGGAGCTGCTGTACAATAAGCCATGATTTGTTTTGAAGATGATAAACCTCTATGAAGCCGTTGTGCACTGCTACTAGTTGATATTGACTACCGCCCCTGCCCTGCCACAGAATGTCGCCCAAGATTACCCCATGCTCTTTGTCCAGACACGATTGGGGAAGTTGGACAAAAGCTTCCCTTACTGGATTGCACAATATAACTCTTTTCTCTCTGAATGAATGCCATTTCGGAGGAATTTGAGTAGCTGTATCGGTAAGCGGGTTGTACAAAATCAGTTCACTGCATAGCGTCTCAGTTGTGAGGAGTAATCCTCCTAGTGATGCCAATACAAAACGATTAACAGGAAAAGCCTTCAACGCCTTTGTGGACACGTTTAAACGGTAACAATTCGATCCAGTATTGACAGTGAGGAGAAGCCATGGATTCTCTTTGAAATTTTCCCTCCTCCAAGTCAGGAATCTATTATCAGATAGTATGTTGTTCCACCTCCTGCACACTGTACGTTGCCTAGTAAGCGATTCCAATGGAAGCCGCTCAATTATGCTCTCTGTTAATTCATCGGGTAATTCAGACCATGTTTTTGAATCTAAAACTCCCGTTGCACAACTCTCCTGGGAATCATCATTCTCCGCCATGCTAATATACCCGATTTCTGCAATATATCTCAAATTCCGTGTTATATAAATGCATTAAATACAAGTCATATAAATAGTACGTGGGTTGGGTGCGTCGAATGAATTTGACGACTTTCATAGTGTATTAATTTTTTCTAAAACATAGATATATAATTATTTTATTTTAGTTTAAAACTATATTTTTAAAAAAAATTTCTCTTGTGTGTTAAAATTGGTTAAAAATAGGTGCTTTAAGTATTTCTCCACTTATTTTAGATAAATTTCTTTAAAGGTAGATATACAAATTTTATTTTACTTTGAAACTATTTAAACTATATTTTATTTTAGTGAGATTAGTTATATTTATTATATTTCATATATTTAATAGTCATTTTCAAATTATCTTACTATTTCATTTTACTTTAGAAGAACCTATTTTAGGTATATTTTTAAAAGATACATATTTTAGTTTTATATTACATTAAAAAAAAAAAGTGCAATCACATAAAGATTTTATAATAATAGAAAAAATAAAGAATTAGAATATTTAAAAAGTAGTAACAAAAATTTTACATTTTATATTTTATATCATATTAATATTCTATCTTGGAAGTTCTTGAAACCTTTATTCCAATCTCAATGAACTTTGACTTTCCATTAAAAAATAGTAAACCCTAATTACCTTGCACGCACTCATTTATCAATCTACATATTATTATAAAAACACTATAATATATTAAAAATGGGCTATAAAGGTTACTTTTGACTCTAAACTTTATTAAAAGATGTTGTAACAAGCCAAACCAAGTTACAAAATGTGTGGTTCTAGAAGTTCAACTCCTACATAAAAATGAAACATCTATGATGCATAATAAAGCTATAAAATTGAGTAATAGATGGTAACAAAGAAAATTCACCAACCTATGGTATATCATTGTGATGATCACAATATGATGTAACCACGTTCACTGTAAGAATTTCATTAAATGAATTTTATTCTAAACACCAATACAATTATTCAAAAGAATCAGCTAACTCTCTCTCATCATCATTCCATTCTATCTTCTCCAACTAAAAACAATTTCCTTAACTAGTAAAACCCTTACTAAAAATCTATCTATTTTTAGTACTATTACATGCTTTCTCATTTGGCTATCAAACTTGCCAATTATTTGCATCTAACTAAAGTAAGACTAATTAAAAACTCATAACTTCTAATTACATGAAAATTTTCAAAAAATCTCAAAAATACAAATTTGGAGATTGCTAGAAAACATGAAAATGCAATTTTGAGGCCTTGAAAAAGTGATGAGACGTGCTTCAATCAATTTTTTTTATGGGGACCGAAATCAACTCTTCAAGATGCTCCTCCACATAAAATCTCAAGTTAAATGGACTCCTAATGCAAAATTTATGACTCTCGAAAGTCCTTGCATCATTCCCCTCTTGTTGAGAGGAATGTAGCTCTTACAAGTTACTGTCTTCCAACTCATGCCACTTGTTCTGATCTAGTTTCTTCAACTCTTATTCCATGATCCAAGTGTTATATGTTGGTGACAACACTTTCTAGATCGAAAAAATGGAAGGAAACACTTAAAAATATGGATGGAGAAGGAAAAATCACTAGCATGGTAGGGAAGGGTCGGTTAGGTATAAAACCCTAGGTCAAGGAGCAGAGGTGGTTGGCAGAAGAAAGAAAAATATTACTATAGCGATCCATTCCAAATTGCTATAGAAAACCAAAAACTAGTTGATGGAGAAAGATTTCTTTTCCAAGTGGTGTGGTGGAGGATGTCCACAAGAGAGGATCTAGTGATGGTGGTTAGAAAAATGAGGCGATTTGGTAAGTATAAAATTCTTGAAGAATGATTACGGTACAAGTTGTTTCAAAAGGTGTAATGAGACTACACCCTTAATCAGATTTGAGTGTGGGGATCATGGAAAAAAATAAGAGATAATGAAAGGTGGGAAGCTGCCAAAAGTGCAATCACTAGGGAAAAGAGAATAGGAGAGTTGAAGGGTGATTTGTTAGAAGAGGACACTCAAGGAAGTGTAGAAGCACAAAAAGATCAACATAAGGAAGGCAACGAGGAAAATGAATTGACAAATAAGGAGACTCAAAACCCACAAATTTAGGAGAATATGGTGGAGGATGTGGAAGCTTTAGAGGAAGGTGAGATAGGGTAGGAATTGGTGTGTTTGTAAGTAGATATGGATGCCCCAAAGGAAGGTGAGATAAGGTAGGAAATGGACAATGAATTGATGGAGTTAATCGAGATGGCATGAAGGGATTGGAATGGATGCTCTACCTCAGAAGAAGTCAATAAATTTTAGGTAGAGATAGATCACATTGAGGATGTAATGGAGGTGGAAGGTAAAACAAATACAAAAGGGCCGAACAAAGTAGAAGCAGTGACTGAATATCTAAACACACTACCTAATACACAAACAAAGAGGAAATTGGGAATTAAACAAACAAAAAATGACAAAAAAATCCCTAGACTATGGTGAAGGGAAAAAGAAGGGGAGAAAAACCAACATAGAGAAGATATTGTTGGATGAAGATGCAAAAGGTCATGTTAAAATCACCATGCTACTAAGATCAAGGAAGGGTATTACCCTTCCCAGAGAACAATGAGGATATATTCATGGAAGGTTAGGGGCTTAAATGCCCCTAACAAGAAGCACTTGGTAAGGTGCTTATTAGAAACATTGATGTCATACATCTTCTTGATCTAGGAATCAAAATTTAGCAAACTAGAAGCATATTTGTTTATCTTCGAGTGTAAATTTTGGAAAGAAGCAAATGTGGAATTATAAGGGGCCTCAGGGGGCTTAAAAACACTATGGAAACTATTGGAAATGTATATTGAGTTGGTGGAAGCTTACACACATTGGTTGGCTTGTAAGGTTAGAAGATTGTCCTCAAACATGTCATTTGCGGTAGTAAATATATATGACCCATCCTGGTGCACTAAAAAGTAGGAGGTATGGGAAGAGATAGGAAATCTCTTCACAAATGTCTAAGAAGATTTATTCATTCTAGGAGGAGACTTTAATGTTATATTGCATAACTGAGATAAGAATGGGGGGTAGAAGGAAACATCACTCTCAAATATACTTCAAGGAATTTGTGAGAGTGAATCAGTTGTTGGAGATCCAAATGGTAAACAACACTTCACATGGACCAACCAAAGATTGGGTTTTAAAAATATTGCAGAGCATTTAGACATATACTTGTTTAGAGGTGATTTGGTGGCATTCCCCTTCACTTTTGAAGGTAGTATACTACCGTAATATAGGTCTGATCATTACACAATCAAGTTAGAGAAGATACAAGACCTATAAGATGTACTTTTAAGCTTGAGAACATGTGGTTCAAAGACAATTTTTTTATGCAATTAGTCGAGCAATGGTGGAATAGTGTAAATCCTGAAGGGACTAAGATGTTTGGGACAAAAATAAAGCTAGAAGAGGAATTGAAACTTATGATGAAGAACCGATCTTAATAGGAATGGATAAGAAAATATTCATGAAAGAAAAAGAGTTACTAAATAACTATGAGGAGGTACAAGCCAAAGAAGAAATGTACTGGAGGTAGAAATCGAGAGAGACTTGGATAAAGGAGGGTGACAAGAATTCTAAATATTTTCACAATGTAACAAAAGTTAGGAGGGACATCAATCGAATTACAAAAAATAAGCAGGCTGATGGGGTTATATTAGGAAGCAAAAATGATATTGCAAAGGAAATTGTCTCATACTTTAGTGTCTTTCTAAACAACTCTGAAGGGTCGGATTTGAGCTCCTAATAGAACCTCCTAGAAAAAATCTGCAAGCTAGTCAAAGAATCGAAATATATAATTCTAATGGGGCAATTCATGGAAGAAGAAATTAAAGTGGCAACCTTTGAACTACATCTTGACAAGGCTCAAGGCCCAAACATATTCCAAGCTAGATTCTTCCAAAAATGATGGTGTATAGTAGGGAAAGAACTAGTGGATTCTATAGAGGAATCAAGATCTATATGAATGATTTTAAGGGAGATAAATAATACATTTTTAGCTCTCTTTCCTAGGTTAAATCACAATATTGTGTCTCACTTTTTTCCCAAGAGGACATTTACATCAATATTTTTAAGTGAATCTTCATCTTCTTAGTGTTGATGTTTATAGCATCGGGAGATATTTTCTCCTAGATAAAATAAAATAAAAATGAAATAATTCTCAAGGAAGGTCGACCTCTTGGTGTACAATAAATATTTTTATATTTTCTATTTTTTTATTGGAGGCCGACCTAGAGAAGAAGTCGCCTAGATTTGTATATATACAAGGTGAAGATCTTTCATTTAGATATCAATTTCATTCTCAATTCAATTCACACTTTCAAGAAGAAGTTCACACTTTAGCAGAAAATCATCATTTTGTAGTAGTAGATCGATTTCAAGGAGAAACATATTCGATTGTATCTTTGCATCTAGAAGAGGTGCTATTATTGATTGTATCAAATTCGACTTGAGTTATAAGCAAATTTATGCTCTTATTCATTCAATATATAAGAGATATATTTTGCTGGGTTTTTCTCCCTCGAGAAGGAGGGTTTTCCCAGGGTAACTTGTTGTGTTCTTTGCTTAGTGTGTTGTATTTTTGCTTATTTAGATTTATGGTCTAAAACTAAGATGGTATCAGAGTGGGTTTAACCAATATCGGATTAGATTTGTTTAAGCAGTCAAGTCATCTCCTTATCTAGGGCAGTCGATCGAAGTATCGAAGATGGTGAACGAAGTCAAGGTTGAAGATAGGCCTGATGGAGCATCAAATTTCAACTCTTGGAAATTCAGAGTTCTCATCGCCCTAGAAGAAAATAATCTTCTAGATTTTATGGAGAGTGATGTGCCCGAACCATCCGATGATGTAGAGAAAACTCAATGGAAGAAAAATGGCACGAAGGCTAGGAAGATCATGATAGATTCTGTGAAGGATCATCTAGTTCCGATTATCTCCAAGATGAAGAGAACCAAAGAAATGTTCGAGGCTCTACAAGGATTGTATGAGACCAACAATACCAGTAAAGCCCTTGCATTAAGACAACAACTCCATCATATAAAAATGGCTAAAGGAGATTCAGTCATTTCCTTCTTCATGAAGATTTATGATTTGAGAGATCAGCTATGCACGATTGGAGACAAAGTTGAAGATAGAGATCTTGTTATGTTGGCATTGAATGGTCTTCCTCAATCTTGGGAGCCCTTTATCCAAAGCATCAGTGGGAGATCTAAGTTTCCCAAGTTTGATCATCTTTGAGATGATTGTATCCAAGAGGAATCAAGATTGGCAACAAGAGGAAATTGGCGAAGCTCTCATAATGAAGAAAATCATGTTCTTGCTACTCAAGGTTCCAGAAGGAAAGGAAAAGAAGGGAAAAGAGGAAATTTCAAGAGGAATAGAGATAGAAAATCAGATTTTGTTCCTGAACCAAAGAAGAAGAAGAATCTCTCTCACATTCAATGTTTCAGGTGTGACAAGTATGGTCACTATGCTCAAGATTGAATATCAAAACCGAAGTAGCATGCTTCTACTGTAGATGTTGATGATGTGTCACCTCAAAAGGAATCTAGAGACGACTCAGGGGGATTGCTATTCATCTCCGCTCTTTCAAGCAATGTTCCAACTGACAATGACACTTGGGATAGATAGTGATGCTTCACGTCACATTACAAGATACCGAGAGCATCTTACAGACTTGGTAGAAAGAGAAACCAACTTGCAAGTGATAATCAAAGATGATGCTTGTTATTCCATAAAAAGAGCTAGGGCTAGTTCTCTTCAGCTAGATTTTGGAATCCCTCTTTATCTGAGTGATGTCTTGTTTGTACCAAGGATCAAAAGAAATCTTGTCTCCATTTCAACATTGGAGGAAAAAGGGTACTAGGTTGGTTTTTTTGAAGGGAAAGTTCTTGATTGGCCTAAGAATTCGAGTATCAAATCAGCTCGTGTGATTGGTGTTCATTAGCAGAGCCTATACAAACTTTCTATTCGTCCAGTTCAAACACTATTGCATGAATCTATCAGTTCGAGTGAGGTATGGTACATGAGACTTGCTCACCTACACTTCAGAGCTCTTCCATCTATGGAGAAGGTGGTTACTAGTCTACCAAAGCTCAGTACATGGATCACGATGGAATTTGCAGAGGATGTGCACTCGGTAAGAATAGCAAGAGTCCCTTTCAAACTAGTGACAATAGATCAAATGAATTCTAGATCTTGTTCATTTTGATTTATGTGGACCAATGTCTATGGAATCTTTGAGTGGATTTTGTTATTATGTGATTTTCATTGATGATTATTCTCGAAAGACTTGGATTTACTTTTTGAAATCTAAGGAGTTTGAAGAATTAGTTGATAGATTCAAATA
Source organism: Sequoiadendron giganteum (assembly GCA_007115665.2). Taxonomy (NCBI): domain Eukaryota; kingdom Viridiplantae; phylum Streptophyta; class Pinopsida; order Cupressales; family Cupressaceae; genus Sequoiadendron; species Sequoiadendron giganteum. The sequence continues at coordinate 3,704,581 of CM021108.1, read as the reverse complement.
ATTCAAGGCTCAAGTTGAAAACATCCCTGGGAAAAGGATTAAGGTTCTGAGATCTGATAATGGAGGATAATATACTTCTGGAGGCTTTCATAATTTTTGCATTGAGGCAGGGATCAAGAGGGAGTTTTGTGTTCTGTACAAGCCTCAACAAAATGGAGTTTCCAAAAGAAAGAACATATCCATAGATGAGGAAGCCAAGGCTATGATTCATGATTAGGATCTACAAACCTTCCTATGGGAAGAAGCTTCCATAACCGTTGTGTATGTTCAAAACCAAAGCCCTCATCGAATATTGGGAAACATGACTCCTGAAGAGGCCTTCACAGGTGGGAAACTTGAGGTTAGTCATTTAATAATTTTTGGTTGTGTTGTTTACATTCATGTGCCTAAGGATAAAAGATCAAAGCTAGAACCTTAAGGTAAGAAGGGTATATTCGTGGGATACAACGAGTCTTCAAAGGCCTACAGGGTCTATATTCTAGGGCATAAACTGATTGAGATTAGCATGGATGTCTCCTTTGAAGAGGAAGTGGCATTCAAAATATCTAAAGGGTCTTACATGGAGATAGACAGTGAAGAGTAGGGGGCTTCTTAGGATATGGACATATCTCTTGATCATACTCCTGACATTCAGAGGGAGTCCAACAAATCGACTGAGACTATTTATCCATTTGCTCCTATGGAACCAATTGATGGGCCTAGAGACATTACAGTAGGTTAGAAGAGGCCTCTATGGTCTCGACAAAGTATGCAAGAGACAAAACAGTATGCAGCGCCTCGAGGAACCTTTAGAGAAAGAAAGAGACCACAAAATTTTCCAGGTTATGTGGCATTGATGAGTCGCATCATTGATTCTAAGCCTTCTAGTTTTGAAGAAGCATCCAACCAGCAGGTATGGAGAGATGCAATGACAAAATAATATCAGTCTATCATCAAGAATGATGTATGGTATGTTGTTCTAAGACCTTAAGGGAAATTAGTTGTGTCTTCCAAATGGCTCTACAAAATCAAGCATGCAGCTGATGGTAGCATTGAGAAACACAAGGAAAGATTTACGGAAAGAGTATTCTCTCAGAAGGAGGGAATAGATTGTGATGAAACTCTTACTCTTGTTGCTCGATACACTTCTATCCAAAAAATTATTGCTATTGCATCCACTAAAGGCTGGAAGAAAGAGCATCTCATTGTCAAATGCAAGAAAGAGTTAGCCTCTGAGTTTGAGATGAAGGATCTTGGTCTTATGCATTACTTCCTGGGAATAGAAGTGTGGCAAAGATCTGATGAGATTATTCTAAGTCAAGGAAAATACACTAGAGATATCTTGAAGAGATTTGGGATGATGTATTGCAAGTCTATATTTACACCTATGGAGACAAATTTGAAGAAGTTGAGTGACTCTGTAGTCGGTTTAGATTTGGTAGATCCCACCATGTATAGACAATTGATTGGATCATTGATGTATCTAGTCAACACTAGACTCGATATTTGTTATGTTGTGAGTGCTCTCAGTTAGTTCATGTGTGAACCAAGACAAATACATCTAGTTGCAACAAGCGTATTCTGAGATACTTGCATGGCACTGTGGGATATGGATTGAGATATAATTCCTGTAAAGATATGAAGTTACAAGGCTATATTGATTTTGATTGGGCTGGGAGTGTAACTGATAGGAAGAGCACCTCTAGATGTTGCTTCAGTTTGGGGTTTGCCATGATTTCTTGGTGTAGCAGGAAGCAAAATTTTGTGGCACTAAGCACTATAGAGGTTGAATATATTGCAACATGTGTGGCATCCTGATCCGGTGGATATTTTCAGTAGAAATTGAAGTGTCTCCATTCTCTCCAGAATCTACACCATCAAAAAGATCTTGGTGTCCTGATTCCAACGCAACTTGAATGGAGCGAAAAGGAGTCCGTTTGTGCAAGTTATAGCCAGTCAAACCTTGGGTCAAACTAGGATCAGGGGGCGTCCAGGAAGCGAAAAAAATGATGTCGTCAAAAGTTGTCAAAGTTCACATCATTGCGAAGAGCTCGTCAAGATGATTCTGACGGTGTTCGTTTCGTCGAAATCCAACATCGGAGGCTCAAGATACAGCTGGTCAAAGTTTCAGGTTGACTTGTGGACTGAAGGTACAGTGATGATGTCATCATCCATACAGATGACGTCAGAACATGGTATGAAATCCGAAATGGACCGATCGGAAGTTGACACGTGGCAGTCTGTACGGTCCGTACATGTCGACGTGGCACGATGATGTGGCAGGTGACGTCAGCAAAGTCAACAAATCATGTGTTGACACGTGTCGTTCGTAATCCAGTCAGCATAGACGTGGCATGCACAGTCAGCGTATGAGTCATCATCCCCGTCAGCATTTCGTACACGAGTCAGCGCACAGTCAGTAGGACACATGGCATACACGTCAGCTTTATTGGCGAATGATATCTCGCCACGTGGCTCCCTCCTGGTGCGGCACGTGGCCTCTGCCTCTTTCATCGGTGTTGGTTGAAAAAAAATCGTTTGGTTTGTTAAAAGGGTGCTGGGGAGTTTCGAACCTCCCACCTGACCGTGCTAAACATGGCGCCCAACCGTTGCACCATATGCGGGTCACTAACTATCTTTGGTGGCCGTTCCTTTTTATTAAATGTCTGTTTGAAAGTTTGTTTTAAACAAACAACGGCCGACGGGTTTGGAACCCGTAACCACCGGTTTAACAAAACTTCTAGCCACCACTAAGCCATTCGATGGCTTGTGAAATGTGTAAGGCATGTGTCGGTTATGATAAATATACAAAAACTAAATGCTTTAATTTAAACAAATCCCCTTAAAATTAGAACCAAACAACGCTTTAATCCTTTTAAGGATTAAATTGTAACCTCCTAGAACAATAATAGCCCGGGAATAAAATAGTTAAGGGGCTTAAACAAATTATGAGAGATTTAGTGAAAATAAGGGAGGATTTTTCAAGTATTTTTCCATGTAAAGGGAATATTTTGTAAATCAATTGGTTAAAGGCCAATTTGAGTAAATTTGATGTATAAAAAGGGGTGTGAGGTGAGAGTGGAGATTAAGTTTTTTTTCAGGTGATGAAGTCTTGAAGCTGAGGTGACGAAAGAGAGGTCTTGTGGAGATTATTTTTGAGTCATTCTTGCACGTTAGAGCGTTGTTACGCTGCCGAAGTGCTTGAAGAATGGTTTTGGTGCAATTGTAATTGATTTGGAGATTAATCGGATCGGTCACTCTATTGGAGTAGACCCGGAGACGTAGTCATGTTTGTGACAAACTCCGTAATCAAACGCTGTTTGCATTTCTCTTCTTCTCTCTCACCTTCTCTCAGTTTGTTAATTCCTTCATTTTGTTATTTCCTTAAGTTAATTTTGATTTAATTAACTTGGAATAATCATTGTAAAAATTAAGCATTCAAAATGCAATTTAGTCTAGATCTTATATAGATCAAGTGGTACCAGAGCTCAGTTGACTATTATTGTAGTTATTTGTTTTCTTGAATGCTAACGAGATCCAGGATTCAGAAGGGTGAAGGCAAGCTTGAAGAATTTGATCCTGAGATCGAGAAGCGTAGAACATTTCCGAAGATGTCTGTTTCTGGAATGGAGGTTCCTGATGAGATCAGTGAGGAGGAATTTCGAAGAGCATTCCTTGAGATGAAGGCTAAGGTGGACATTCTTTTTCAAGAGAGACAAGAGTGGAAAGGACATGAAGGAGGTTCGTCAAAGCAAGAAGATCGCAAAGACAAGAAAGGGAAACATCATGGAGATGGTGACAAGCAACCAGATCCACCCTCTTCTTCTTCTCCTCCCTCTTCTCCTTCTTCTCCATCTTCTCCTCATTCTATTTCTTCTAATCCTTTCAAGAGTGGGTATAAGCCTAAAATTAAATTGGATGTAAAATTTGATTTACCAAAGTATTGTGGTGAACTTAATGCTGAAAAATTGGATGATTGGATTCAGCAAGTAGAAGTCTACTGTAGAGTCCAGAACCTATTAGATGATGTTGATAGGATCCAATTAGCTACTCTTCGGTTAGGAGGTACAGCTTTAACCTGGTGGGAGAGTAAGACTAAGGCAGAAATTTCACAGCATGGTAGAGTCAGTTTAACTTGGGCAGAGTTTGTTAATGCTCTTAAAAAGCAATTCTATCCCCTTAGGCCATATGCAACAGTTAATGATGGACTGGCAAATGTTTAGGCAAGGGAAGGGTCAATCTGTTCAGGAGTACACCCATGAATTTAGAAAAAGGGCTATTGCTTTGAATGTTCCTTTGTACACCCAGGACACTTTGTTGAAGTACATAGGAGGTCTACATTCCTATCTTAGGCATTCTATTTTGGTTTTGAATCCTAACAACTTGGATGAAGTTTGTGTCCAAGCTACCCACTTAGAGTCAAGGGGTAAAGGATCTTTTATCGATAAGTTTGATAATGATAATTCTGTAAAGAAATCTTCTAAGGTTGCAGAGACAGGGAAAGGAAAGAAGGCAGCTACAGTTAAGAAGGATGACAAGCTTTCTTGCTCTCATTGTGACAAGAAGGGTCATGATGAAGAACATTGTTGGCAGTTGCATCCAGAACTGAAGCCTAAGTGGGCTCAAAGACAGAATCAGAAACAGAAAGGTAAGGAGAAATCCTCAAATGTTGTTATGGATCTTGGTTCTGATTCAGATGATAAAACTAAGATAACAGCTATGGGTTTGGAAGGTAAAGCTCCTAATTCCAATGTTTCCTTTGATAGTTGTGCTTCTACTTCTAAAGTTAATGATGCCTCTGAAGATAAGAAAAGGAATGAGCTTTTTCATTTAAGGGTTGTTGCTAAGAACAGTAAAATCGATGCACTCATAGATAGTGGTTCTCAAGTTAATCTGATTTCAGAAAGTATTGTAAATAACTTGGGATTAAAAACTACACAGCATAAGAAACCTTATCCACTACGCTGGATTTGTGAAAATGATAAGTTGCAAGTAACAAGACAATGCACTTTGAGATTCACAATCACTAGTAAATTTGTGGATGAAGTACAGTTTGATGTGGTTCCATTGGATATCTGTGGGATAGTGCTTGGTAGCCCTTATTTATATGACAGGAAAGCTATTTTCTACAGGGAAAAGAATCATTATCACTTGTTTAAAGATGGCATTCAGTATATTGTACATTCTCACAGGATTAAGACTGATCGTTCTTTTGCAAACACAAGGCAGTTAAAGAGGGTAGTTAATGCAAGTAAAGAGTTAACTCTTATGTCTGTCAATACAGGTGGTTCTAAACTTGAACTTGGAGTAGCTAACCAGGGTCAGATGTTGCAGGATGCACTTGCAGTACAGCATGAGAAAATGATGATTGAAAGCATTGATGGATCCTTGGGTAAAAATGTTCCTATTGTAAAGGATCGAGTTGTTGTTGACTTATTCTTTTTCATTTCTGCATTATTGTTCAGCTTGATGCTAGTCAATTTTTGTTGGTTAGTGGCTACGACATTTGATGTAGATGCTTATGGAAGTGATAGAATAATGTTTATGTTCAACAATATTTCTGCAGTCTTCATTGTGCTTGTGAGCCAGGTATGCAAATGTACAGAGGATACAGGACAAGTGGGGAGGCCAAGTCCTCACTTAATGTCAGAGTAAATGCCACTTTTGGAGTCCAAAAGGTCTTCAGTGGGGAGGCCTGATCCGGTGGATATTTTCAGTAGAAATTGAAGTGTCTCCATTCTCTCCAAAATCTGCACCATTAGAAAGATCTTGGTGTCCTGATTCCAACGCAACTTGAGCGGAGCGAAAAGGAGTCCGTTTGTGCAAGTTATAGCCAGTCAAACCTTGGGTCAAACTAGGATCAAGGGGCATCCAGGAAGCGAAAAAAATGATGTCGTTAAAAGTTGTCAAAGTTCACATCATCGCGAAGAGCTCGTCAAGATGATTCCGATGGTGTTCGTTTCATCGAAATCCGACATCGGAGGCTCAAGATACAGCTGGTCAAAGTTTTAGGTTGACTTGTGGATTGAAGGTACAGTGATGATGTCATCATTCGTACAGATGACGTCAGACCATGGTATGAAATCCGAAATGGACCGATCGGAAGTTGACACGTGGCAGTCCGTACGGTCCGTACATGTCGACGTGGCACGATGATGTGGCAGGTGACGTCAGCAAAGTCAACAAATCATGTGTTGACACGTGTCGTTCGTAATCCAGTCAGCATAGACGTGGCATGCACAGTCAGCGTATGAGTCATCATCCCCGTCAACATTTCGTACACGAGTCAGCGCACAGTCAGTAGGACACATGGCATACACGTCATCTTTATTGGCAAATGATATCTCGCCACGTGGCTCCCTCCTGGTGCGGCACGTGGCCTCTGCCTCTTTCATCGGTGTTGGTTGAAAAAAAATTGTTTGGTTTGTTAAAAGGGTGCTGGGGAGTTTCGAACCTCCCACCTGACCGTGCTAAACATGGCGCCCAACCGTTGCACCATATGCGGGTCACTAACTATCTTTGGTGGCCGTTCCTTTTTATTAAATGTCTGTTTGAAAGTTTGTTTTAAACAAACAACGGCCGACGGGTTTGGAACCCGTAACCACCGGCTTAACAAAACTTCTAGCCACCACTAAGCCATTCGATGGCTTGTGAAATGTGTAAGGCATGTGTCGGTTATGATAAATATACAAAAACCGAATGCTTTAATTTAAACAAATCCCCTTAAAATTAGAACCAAACAACGCTTTAATCCTTTTAAGGATTAAATTGTAACCTCCTAGAACAATAATAGCCGGGAATAAAATAGTTAAGGGGCTTAAACAAATTATGAGAGATTTAGTGAAAATAAGGGAGGATTTTTCAAGTATTTTTCCATGTAAAGGGAATATTTTGTAAATCAATTGGTTAAAGGCCAATTTGAGTAAATTTGATGTATAAAAAGGGGTGTGAGGTGAGAGTGGAGATTAAGTTGTTTTTCAGGTGATGAAGTCTTGAAGCTGAGGTGACGAAAGAGAGGTCTTGTGGAGATTATTTTTGAGTCATTCTTGCACGTTAGAGCGTTGTTACGCTGCTGAAGTGCTTGAAGAATGGTTTTGGTGCAATTGTAATTGATTTGGAGATTAATCGGATCGGTCACTCTATTGGAGCAGACCCGGAGACGTAGTCACGTTTGTGACGAACTCCGTAATCAAACGCTGTTTGCATTTCTCTTCTTCTCTCTCACCTTCTCTCAGTTTGTTAATTCCTTCATTTTGTTATTTCCTTAAGTTAATTTTGATTTAATTAACTTGGAATAATCATTGTAAAAATTAAGCATTCAAAACGCAATTTAGTCTAGATCCTATACAGATCACATCCTGAGAGGCAGTGTGGCTTCGAAAGCTCCTTGTAGGATTGTTTGTTCAAACATTGGAGCCGACTATGATTCATTGTGATAATCAAATCTGTGTGAAGCTCTTAGTAAATCCAGTGTTTCATGATAGGAAAAAGCAAGCATGTGGAGATCAAGTATCATTACATCATTACATCACATTTTCAAGACAAGCTTGGAGTAGTGGAGAATGTCACCCTTGTTGAGAGGGAGACTCAACATCAGTGAGCTTTGATATAATGCATGTTTCTTTGAGACGAAGAAATATGAGGTGAAATCCCTCGTACATCTCTGAGACGGAGATGTGGTTTTTTCCACACATGGGAGTAGCCATGGTGGACGTCATGTTGAGAGACTCCATGGCAATGTAATGTTGAGAGACTCCATGGTGACATCATGTTGAGAGACTCCATGATGGGCACTTGTACATGTGTTCCTTTCCACACATGGGAGTAGCCATGGTGGACGTCATGTTGAGAGACTACATGGCGACATCACGTTGAGAGACTTCGTGATGGGAACTTGTACATGCGTTCCTTTCCACACATGGGAGTAGCCATGGTGGACATCATGTTGAGAGACTGCATGATGACATCACATTGAGAGACTCCATGATGAACTTTTGTACATCTCTGAGACTAAGATGTGGTTTTCCACAAATGGGTGTAGCCATTGTGGGCATCATGTTGAGAGACTCCATGACAAGGATATCTGGAAAATACCTCCCTAGCTAAGAGGGAGTGTTGATGTTTATAACATCGAGAGATGTTTTCTCCTAGATAAAATAAAATAAAGATGAAATAATGCTTAAGGCAGGTCGACCTCTTGGTGTATAATAAATATTTTTATATTTTCTATTTTTTTATTAGAGGCTGACCTAGAGAAGAAGTCGCCTAGATTTGTATATATACAAGGTGAAGATCTTTCATTTACATATCAATTTCATTCTCAATTCAATTCAAACATTCAAGAAGAAGTTCACACTTTAGCAACAAATCATCATTTATAGCAGTAGATCGATTTCAAGGAGAAAACATATTTGATTGTATCTTTGCATCTAGGAGAGGTGCTATTATTCATTGTATCAAATTCGGCCCTATGTTGGGCCTAAGTTGTAAGCATATTTCTATTCTTATTCATTCAATATATAAGAGATGTATTTTGTTGGGTTTTTCTCCCTCGAGAAGGAGGGTTTTCCCAGGGTAACTTGTTGTGTTCTTTTCTTAGTGTGTTGTATTTTTTCTTATTTACATTTCTGGTCTAAAACTAACATTGAGACCTAGCAGCTAAACTATTAAGAATTTGAAGATGATGTGAACTAGTGATTTGTGGCAATTTGTGTCTAGATTCTAAACATATTTTTTTTCAAAATAAAACATGAATCTTTCAAAATCTCTTTTAATAACTAGTTTTAAACAAAAAACAACATTTTTAGAATGTAACGTTAGTGTTGTACAACATAAATTCTTTTCTATAAAGGATTAAATTTTAATTTTTGAAATATAAATTCTCAACATCGATATCTAAGGAAAGGATATTTTTTCATAAATTTTGTTGTATATATTTTTAGATTAATTTTTCAAGTCATTGTAACTATAATTTGGATATATGTGTGTGTCATACAACCTAACTTGTTGTGTATATATCAAAATCCATTTTTTTTTGGTGAAGCAAGGACATCAATACCTAGGTAAAGGGTATTTAAATTTTTTTTTACAATGGTTATCTATTTTTCCACTTCTGCATAACAAAAAGCTTGATGTTTGAAGAAAAACCTATGTTTGGTAAAAATTAAAAAATAAATACATAATAAAATGAAAATCTATTAAAATTATATTTGTTGGAAAGCTAGTTTTGAGGAATAAAATCTTGCAAAATATAATTTTTAAATGGTGTTATTTAATCCCTTAAAATGTAAAGAAAAAGTGGTTTTTTTCTAGAATTTTGATAGGTGCGAAGGAGACTCCATTGTGGGTATGATTTAATACTAGAAGGGTTCTATCCAAGGGGGTTTGATCTAAGGGGGTATTATTTATCCCTCTTCAATTTAAACCCTTTAGATGGAGTCTCTTATATTTTTAAAAAAATAGTGATTTCAAGAAAAAATCAACACCTCCCTAAAGTGAGGCACACTATTATTGCAACCCCCCCCCCTAAGAATGAGAAACCCAACTCGTTAAAATAATTTTATCAAATACCACTTTGTAACACTATATACAAAATAATGGCTAAGGTTGCTACAAACTATTGAAAACTAATTCTCCTAGATCTTATTTTGGATGAGAAAACAAGGTTTGTGTTGGGAAGTGTAACAATGGGTATTTTCTTAGGGTTAGCAATATCATATGCAAAAAACATAAAAACCCAAAGTAATAATGAAATGCAAAGGAAATAAAATGAAATAATCTCACCAGATATCTTCATCCTCCATGACTGACCTCCATTATACCTTCTCAACTTGCTGAAATATATTGTTGCCCTCAGATTTATGATGAGCAATCTAATGACAATGACAAGCCCTAAGCAAATGTTGAAGGATTTTAAATGACTATATGCAAGAATGCAAGATGAAGAAATTAAGAGACTAAGAAATATATGAGAGTGACTTCAAAGATTCAAGGGATATGAGAGAGATATAAGAGATATCTTTGTGACTGCAAGATATGAGACAAAATTGGCATTTTATAAAAAATGCAATTTTGTATGGACGACTGAGATTAAAGATTGATAAGTGCCCTAGAATCTGTGGACAAGATTCAAATATAACAACCCACAATTAGGGTTAGGGCAACATTAGGTCAAATTCGAAATGAATGGACAAGATTGATTTTTAGAAAATCAAATCAAGGGTTGACAATGCATGTGACAAGAGATTTTGGGCACACAAACCGAAGTTGTTGGAGAATCAAATAATAATTTAAAATTATTTGATTCAAGAGGGGATGTTGACTTTTTGAATTAAAAATTATTTTAATTCAAAAGGGGTGGGGGTCATGTGACAGTAAATAATTTAATTTAAATTATTTACTAAAAGAGGGAATTTAGAAAGTGAGACTTATTTTAAATAAATAATATTTATTTAAAATGAGCACAATAAAAGAGGAGAAATTAAATAATAAAAGTTATTTAATTTAGGTGAGAATTAAATAATAAAGATATTATTTAATTATAGAGGAATGTGAAGGTGGCAATAATTAAATAAATTAAAGAATTTATTTAATTATAAGAGGAATTTTTAATTAGTGACATATTAAATAAATAAATAAAATTATTTATTTAATAATCAGGAAGACATAAAGGGCTAAAATAATTAAATAAATTAAGAAATTTATTTAATTATAGGAAGACTTTAGACAATTAGTGACGCATTAAATAAATAAATAAAATTTATTTATTTAATAATCATGAAGAATAAAAAGATATGAATTAATTAAATAATTATGAATTATTTAATTAATTGTCGAAAGTGAGTCACGTATGCTAGGAAGAAAAAGATTAAAAACTAGAGCCTGCAGGTCTAGGTTTTTTTTATGTGTCTACATTTGCCCCTCTTTGTCATAATGCAGCGTGTCGCATTGTGGCAAAGAAAATAAGTCAAAAATATGCCCCAGTGCAAAGTAATATGAGGAAGAATGACGAGGAGGGTTGCGGTATGCCCCCTCGGGAGGACAGACGGGTTCTAAGAACATGGGTGCGCTCTTGAAATTGATGAGAAGACTAGAAGATGACGGGATAGGAAAGTGTTAGTGAAAAGATATGGATGATGATATGGATGCAATGCCTATATGAGATGCATGTTAGTTCCTAGACCAAATCCTTCAACACATTACCATAGGACTTTAATATTTATTGCTCTTAATCATCATTGGGCAATAAAAAAAATGACACAAATGGACAACAAACACCATGGTATGACGTAGACCAAGGTGTGCAAGGTCATCCACTTGCAAAATAGACAATTTCACAGATAAGGAATGTCCTAACTCATACTAGAGGCCCATTTGCACCAGTCTTTTTGTCAAGATAATCCAAAGACATCAGTCAAAGAAAAACAAAATAGGTCATGAGACATCATCACACCTCTAAATCCTTCATGGGACATCCTTGAGGTAGCTAGTAACATGACCAAAAGACAAGTCAATAAAAAGATAAGACAAAATAGCCAAAAATTAACAGCCATTTAATTGTATTGCCAATGTTTGTTTGTTGAAGATTATTTGTTTGATAGTTTGACAGTTTTGATGGTTTGACGGTTTGACGATGCCTAAAGTCAGGAAGGACACATCTTGAAAAGGAAAATGACACTTTGACGAGGTCCAAATCCAAGAAGGACACATCTTGAAGATGACCAAAAGGTGACGAGATTCACATTTTGACTAATGATTTGGCAAGCTGATTGATTTTGACTGTATGATTGATTGGCTTAAGTTGTCTTATTTTGACCAATTTTGACATTGACGTTTCAAATGAATGTCTTGTGTTAAGTGCGACTATGTCCGATTTAATTTGACTGATGTGACCAAGTTTGAATTACGATTTTATTTTGACAAACCTAAAGGATTGGCCTAATGTCTCGAGGATTCAAAGATGAATCTTGCCTATGTAGCAAATGCGCAGAGACAACGTAGTTCAGACTTGGACAAAGATTGACTGATGTGATCGACTGGATTGACAAGATATTACTTTGACTCTATTTTTGGGATTTTGACATTGATTTGGATGTTTTTGCATTTTCTTTAGGACATTTTAAAATAAAAATAGGTCTTTTTTCAGGACTTTATATGATTTTTAGGATTTTTTCAAGACTTTTTCAGATTTTTATGACCTTTTTCTAGACTTTTTCCAATTTTGATGATCTTTTGAGGTTTTATGAAAATTGTGGCAAATGCATGTGAATGATGCTGACACACATGAATCCAAGGAAAACCATGATTTTGCTGCTAGTCAAGTTGAATACTGATTGACAGATGATGATGACAATGACAACGTTGTTTGACGTGGAAAGGACACATCTCGAAACAACGTGAGGATGATAATGATATGACAAGAGGATAAAAGTTTGCAGCAGGGCCATGGACAAAGCCAAGGAATGTTTTGGATGATGGGCCAGGTTTTCCATATTGTTGCATTTGGAATGAATTCGTGAGGATTAGATGGGATGATGAGGGATCTTTAGACCATTGACAAGGGAAACCAAGATGGGTGATAGGTATAAAAGGACAATGGATGGCTTTGGTAAAAGATATGAGACATGGATGGCTTATGTCATATAGTTGTCAAGGACAATGTCACATGAGGCTATGATGGTAATGACATGATATTCAATTACTAAGGTATGACCAGAAGATATAAATGTCAAAAGTTTTCCAAAGCATGATTTGTGTTTTTGCCCCAGTCTTTGTCAAGATCAAAATAGGTGAGAAAATAGATGGACATGATAGGGTTTAGATGGATGGACAAAAATGTCAAAAATGTCATGTGAAGGGAATGGGAGATGAGACGACTTGCCCCCAAGTGCAATGGTCCACATAAATAATTTTATTCTACTCATGATGCCTGTTTGCCAGGTTTTCACCGTTGGATGAAAGTTTTCTCTTTAATGATTTTTTTTTTGGTGTCACCAAACGCCTGTTTGCCAAGTTTTCATCAAGGTGACAATATTTTTGATTTTTCAATTTTTTTGTATTTTGCATTTTTGTCGGATAGCCTTGATGCTTTAGATGGCCATTGACTGTGTCGAATCCTTTGACAATGCTGATGTAGAGACTGGTGCCATGACATGCCAATAATGACCTTTCTGAAGTAGTTGCTTTGTTAGGATCATAGCGCTTGCATACAACTAATTGATGTCATTGTGATCCTTTTTGATACTAGAGTTGGCCTTATCAAAATACGCGCATCGTGATAGAGTACCATGAGAGTTATTATGATAAAGAGTTGCTGCCAAAATGTGATGGATTTGTGACATGGGATGTTTGGACTTTAAGGAGGATGTAGGATTATGACGGATGATGGTGGACGTGGATGGGTTGGTTGGATGTTTGGATGTAGTGGTTTTTATTTTCCAAACTTTGGGTGTCAAATTAGGAGAGTGTTTGGAACCAACACTTTTATATGTCTTTATTGATGGCCATTTTGAAGGAGGTGGACATGTATTATATGTAGGAGTCCTCTTGTGATGTGGCTCCACATTTTGATTGACTTTTGGATTTTGCATATTTTTTTTGCCTGATTCATTTTTTTTCTTGACTTGACCCATTTTGTTTTGGGATCCATTTTAACTTCATTTTTCCACTTGAATTTTTGTTTGATTCAATGGCCTTTGACATGTGATTTTGAACTTTGGATTTGTAATACTTTTGTTGGTTCCAAATGGAAGGTTTATTCATGATGGAATAATGGTTTGGGGTGTGGAGGGAAGGGGTATTAGCAACAATCTTATGACAAGGACTACTCATGATAGCCATTTTGATGTTTGTATTAGATAAAGTTGCCCCTAGTATCGAGGAGGGACCACTAACATCATTTGTTTTTTTGACTGATGAATAGCCAAGACCTTGATGTCCATAATGTGCTTGAACTTGTAGTGGTTCAATAATTCCTTGCTCATGTAGGCCTAATCCTTTTCCTTGGTAATGCATGTTCTGACAGATTTTGTTTGCGATGGGGTACTTGTTATTGTGGAAGCAAGATGCTAACCCATCCTTATTGTGGAAATTAATGCTCAAAATCTTCTCATCTGTGAGAAAGCCTGCTCTGAAAAAGATAGATGATCCTGATTGATAGGATGTTGTAGCTTTATTGACATGATGGACAGATTTTTGATTGACATCTTCGGTTTGATTTTCTGACATATTAGATTCTGATGATTCTTCTGGTGCTTCAAAGTTGATGTCGAAACTGTCTTCATGGTCATTGTCATAGAGCCCACTGAATTTAGTTATAGCTTGATCATTTGCAAATATGTCCATGCTAGGAGACTTTTGTTCTAGTGGTAGATCATTTATGTGTCCCATGGAGGCAAGTGTCTCATTGTTGGTAGTGTCAATGTTGGAAGCTTGGAGAGGGTCACCTTCAAGTGTTTCATCATGAAGGGCATATAGGTCAAGGAGTGGATAATTTTGGACTTCTTCAAAAGTAGTGTCTTGATCAGAGATGGGCTTAGTTGGAATGGCATGATAAAAAATAGGGTCTTGACCAAGGATAGGTTCATCTTGAATGACATGGTTTTGGATGGACTCTTGACCAAGGATAGGTTCGTCTTGAATGACATGGTTTTGGATGGACTCTTGACCAAGGATAGGTGTCTTTGGTATGCCATGATTGTCTAGGAGGACTTCTTGAATGGATGTAAAGATGGGGTCCAATAGACTACTTTGATTTGGACAAGACTGTGATGTTATGATGTCATGCTTTAGACTTGCCTCTGGACATGTATCCTCAAGTGTAGGTAAGAAGATGGGACTTTGGAGACCATGACTAGATATGTTTTCATGAAAACATGGAGTGTCTTGGAATGGATTGGTGTGTAATGGACTAGGATATGACATGGAGGTTTGGAAAGGGTTAGTGGATGAAGGACTAGGATGAGATGAAGGATTAGAATAGGACATGGATGCATGACAAGGATATGACATGGATGGAGGATTAGAATATGACATGGATGGAGGATTAGGATATGATGTGAATGAAGGACTAGGATATGACGTGGATAGTTGGTTTGGATTGATGGATGGATGATTTCTCTTGTCAAAATTAGGGTGGGTATGACTAATGGAAGTTTTTTGTGACTTAGTGCCATGGATGGTGTTAGGGGACCCTTGATAGTATATGGATAAAGGAAAAGGACTCATGGATTGTTGGTAAGATGGATAGATGGATGGAGGCTAGGCGTTGTAAATTTGGACTTGGATTGGAGGTATAGTGTTTTGAATTCCATAGCAAGTTGTGGTTGACCATTACTAATGAATTGGCATTCAATTTGACTAGCAAACATGTCATAGTGATTTGAAGACATGATGATGGATGGAATGAGACTAAGGCTATGCAAAGTGATAATGGGGACAAAAAGGAATGTCAAATGCAAAGTGGTAATGAGTGCCTTATTTCAAATAAAATTTAGGAAAGGTTTTCTAACCACTCAAAGTTTGGCCAATGTCTCGATTTGGATTGTCAAAGGACTGGTTTGAAGGACAAGATGACAAAATGACAATGCGATATTTCCACACTAGACTTATGAGTTGGAAGCAGCTCACCAAAGGACAATGACTAAGGATTGATTTGTTTGACTTGGTCCAATGTAAATTTACTTTTTGGAGACAATGGTTTGACAAAGAAAGGAAAGTTTTCTTGTTCCAAAGTGTGCAAAATTGAGGACTTGATTTGACAAATGCAGTTCATGATGGCAAATGAGTTGTAGGAAGTGATTTGACAAAATTTTAGGCCGATTTCAAAGAGCTGTTTCAGTTGGAAAATTTGTTTCAAATTTTGGCAAGTTTGATGTTTATTTGTTGGAATTGTCTGAAAACAGTTGGCAAAGACATGGTGTTGTAAAAAATGAAAATCAACCACATAGAAATCATTTTACAAAAATCCCATGGCTGCAAAGACAATATTATTATGGATCCCACTAACTGCATATCCTTAGCGGATGAATTCAGAAGCTTGGCCCCACAGGCTCCCCCTTACAGTGCACTCACTTCTCAAGGCAACCAAGCTTCCAACCTCCATGAAACTCTCATGGCAGATTGATCATTTATACTAAGAAATACGTAGGTGCGGGTGCCTTGGCAACGACCGTTGCTACACCAAAGAATATAAGGTTTTTGGATTTCTATAACAAAAGATTTAATTCAGACATCCATTCGAGTGGTCATACATGGGGCCAAGATTAAGCTCCATTAAAAAGGCACTCCAACTTGAAGAGGTTGAGCTCAACGGGGTTTTGGGGAGTACTACTTGGTCCGTATGACATATCTGCACTAGTAATCCTAGGCTTTCCCTTAGGATTCACATTTATATACCGATCAGAAGTAGCTCGACTAAAGAGCTTCGCTTTCGGTTTGAGTCGCTTTGGGGTGAGTACTTTTTCCCACCAAAGCAAGCCCAATTTTCTAAAGTTGACAAAAACAAGCCAAAATATTCATAGTTTAGTCAATCCTTGTTTAAAAACAAAGAGAGAACACATGAATATCCTAACTCACACTTGCATGGTGTTAATTTTAAGCCCAAAATGAAATGTGTTGACAAACATAAAAAACATGGAGTTCCTTTTAACCGTTTGTAGTATTTGTCAAAACACGGGGTTCATTTTAACCGTTTGTAGTGTGAGCTAACTAAAAGTTCATTTTAACCCAATGCTATGAAGAGATGCAAATTTATTTTAATCCAATGAGTTATCATGCAAGATTGTGTTCTTTTTAATCCAATGAATATGCATGCATGTTCATTTTAACTCATGAATGTAAAAAATGCAAATTTGTAGTTGTTTGTTTAAGATTTGTGAAATAAAACAAACAAATATTAGACTCCTCCCCACAAGCTGGAAATAAAAAATCAGTAACCCAAAATCTTTAAACTACCATACAAAAAAAAGTGTTGCCCTAACTCGAATTGACCTAGTGCAAGCCCAATTCCTAGAATCAATAACAGTTTCTCTTAAACCCAGGATTGCACAAGTGCGCAAGGGGAGATGATACTTCTATTATTGATCACTAATATTAGAGGGTTAGCTAGTCAAAATAAATATGATTTTTGGAACTAATTTTTGCATCAAAAGTAAAAACACAGAAAATAAATCCTTGCTGAAATTCAAAGAGCTTTCCAAAAATGTAAAGAAATCCGAATAATTTTGTGTTTTGCATCCAAAATTATTTTTTTTATGAAAAATCATAAACAAATTATTAAAAATTAAAAACAGGTCCAAAAAATTTGATATTTTTATTGAAGGTGCATGACATTATTCCAAACTTGGAAAAAAAAAATTGTGAACAAATCTGCAAAATTATGTGAGATATAAGTCAATCTTTGTAAAACCCTAATTGTTAAAGATCTAGTTTTTGTCGAATTATTTTGCAAGAAAATTAAAAACATAAAAAATAGATCCCTATTGAAATTGAGATAGCTTTCCAAAAATATAATTAAATCCAAAACATTCGCTACTTTGCTCTCAAAATTGATTTTTCATGAAAATAACAAAGAAAATTATTTAAAATTAAAAACATCTCCAAAAAATCGGATTTTTGGACTGGAAGCTCTTGATATTCTCCCCAACCTTCAAAAAACAATTTGTTAGAAAATATGTAGCCGTTTGAGAGATATGGTCGAATCTTTGAAAACTAGGGTTTTTATCTCCAAAATGGTGCAAAACCTGCAACAAAACCTGCAACAAAAAGGATCCAACTCCAAATATCTCAAAATTTGTCAAAATATGTTAGGTTCACCAATGTAACAAGGAGAATTTTTCTAGGGTTAGCAATATCACATGCAAAACATAAAAACCCAAAGTAATAATGAAGTGCAAAGGAAATAAAATGAAACAATCTCACTAGATATCTTCATCCTCCATGACTGACCTCCATTATACCTTCTCAACTTGCTGAAATGTATTGTTGCCCTCAGATTTATGATGAGCAATCTAATGACAATGAAAAGCCCTAAGCAAATGTTGAAGGATTTTAAATGACTATATGCAAGAATGCAAGATGAAGAAATTAAGAGACTAAGAAATATATGAGAGTGACTTCAAAGATTGAAGAGATATGAGAGAGATATAAGAGATATCTTTGTGACTGCAAGATATGAGACAAAATTGACATTTTATGGAAAATGCAATTTTGTATGGATGACTGAGATTAAAGATTGATAAGTGCCCTAGAATCTGTGGACAAGATTCAATATAACAACCCACAATTGGGGTTAAGGCAACATCAGGTCAAATTCGAAATGAATGGACAAGATTGATTTTTAGAAAATCAAATCAAGGGTTGAAAATGCATGTGACAAGAGATTCTGGGCACACAAACCGAAGTTGTTGGGGAATCAAATAATAATTTAAAATTATTTGATTCAAGAGGGGAATTGGATTTATAATCACATATCTAGCCCTAGATTTTTAGTTATTCTAACTAGTTTGCCTGAAGGCTTCTTTTAGGCATCAAGGCTAATCAATATAATTTTTCAAGCTCTTGGTAGATAAATTTCCTTGCTAAAACCATAGGATGTATATAGGGGGTAAAGATAACAAGTGAGCTGCCAACAATAACACATAAGTAGTTTACAAACGATGCCAAGCTCTTTGGGACAAAAAAATGAAGGGAAGCGCTTCATTTTAAAGAAATTCTAAACATATATACTTCAGTGTCAAGGCAAGAAGTAAGTGAAACCAATTCCAAAATCTTAGGGCCTTAAATTTCAGAAGAGGTCAGTTTCCAATTACCTATTTGGGTATCTTATTAGCAAAAGGTGTGAGAAATTGTAAGGTATGGGATCCTTTGGAAGATAGAATTAACAATCACTTGGCATCATGGAAAGGGAAGTGGTTACCTCGGGAAAGAAGAATTGTGATGTTAAAGTTTGTCATATCAACAATCCCAACCTACCTTATGCCATGCCTTTCCTTGCCAAAGAATAAGTATAATAGCTTAAATCATAGTATGAGGAAGTTCCTTTGGCAAGGAGCCTCAGAACAAAATAAAATTGCATTAATTTCATGAGACAAGATGTGGAAAGAAAAAGAACATGGAGGTGTTGGCTTGTGAGATTTTTTGAAGAAAAACTAACTTGGAGAATGTACACAAACAATAAGAATAAATGGGAGAAAATTCTTTAGAGAAAATATTTAAATGACAGTAATGAGAACAAAATCTTAATGGCAAAAAATGTGTCAAAGGGATCAAGAATATAGAACTTCATGATTTAATGTAATCCATTGATAATCGACTATCTTTCATGGGAAATTCACGATGGGAAGACAACATTGTTTTGGGAAGACTCATGGGGTGGATATCCAAGTTTGTCCAACACTTTAAATATAGAACACACAAAAATAATTTTATCCCAAGCATGACGATGAAAATTTAAGGATTATATAGAAGAAATAAGAGTTGAAGGAGTACAAAGTTATTTAGTAACTTGGTTCAAAATGTCATCATATAATGAATTATCACAATCACATAATAAAGAGATAAATATATATCATCATAAGGTATGAAATTACCATGAGATGTTTGAGAAAAGAAAATATATGTAAAATATTGATCATCAAAAATCACAACATAAGGTATGAAAATATATGTCATGTAAAAAGAATAGATATATAGATGTAGGGGTATCATGACATGTGGAAGAAATATTATCATGAGATGTAACAATGTCATGAATACTAATGGAGGTAGAACCACACCATCTATACCAATTATACAAAGTATATATATCACAATGTAAAACTTCATCGGGTATGTAATCATTGCTATCACAATCCATATGATCATCACTAAGCTCATGGATAAATGACATAAGTGTATCTAATAGAAAAAAGATCACTAATTAATTTCATGAAAGAAGGAAAATATAAGACATGATAAAACAAAATCTTCATGGAAGACACATCCTTAGGTCCTTAACATATTATACCATGAGAGTAAAAATGGAAGGATAATATGGTCTAAAATAGATGAATACCTCAAAATATGTATAGTTTTTTACTTTGTTGTAAAAATATTTAAATAAAAGAATTATATTATTATTTTTAATAGTGTTAGTTTCAACCTAAACTATCTTGGTCAAAATAATTTCAGACGAAATTGTTTTTAGGCAAAACCATTCTCACTAATTTTTTTGACCGTAACAATTTTGGTTGAAACTACTTATATTGTAGCCCCCCCATTTTGAAATAAGTTCAAGAACTCTCAACTTCACCTTAATATTTATCTAGAATTAGGTTGTATTTTTGAAAAATACAAAAATATCCTATTTTAGATATTGGAGTATAGAATCTATAAATATTTTTAAAATATATATTTTGATTAATTTTTATTATAACTTAAATTTTTTTATTGCAAGTGGATTATTAGAATGAAATATGGGGTTGATTAAAAATTAAAAATAATAAAAATATATTAAATTTTAAAAATACGTATCACACTAGAGGAGAGAATATTCTCTAATAGGGTATATTTTTTAAATGAAAAAATATTTAGATAAAAGTTGATGTCCCATGAAAACATAATTTTTAAAAATATTAAAAAATAAATATTATAAATAAATATTTTTTCCATGCTCTAGATTTTCACATTATTTAGTGGGATTACAATTAGAAAAAAATTGCTCTTTTTTGTGACATCCCATAGATCTTTCATTTTATTTTATTTTTAGAAATTCAAATTCTTCTTTTAAATTCAAAAAAAATATGTCTAAATAATTTTCTTAAAATTGAAAAGATTATAAAGATAAAACTATAAATTATGAGTTTTACATTTTTTTGATGAATAAGCGTCTATATCTATATTAATAAAAGATAGAAATACACACATTCACAAAAAAAAATGTGGGTGGTAAGAAGGCACACCTTGAGAGTCACATGGGCAAAGCCCAGAATATCAAAGAGTCTTGGGCCACACCAAAAAATTAGAAAACACTGTACAATAAAAGAAAAATAAAAAAGCCATTAAGTGGCCATAACAGTGCCAACAAAGGGTGGCAGGTCCTTATCATCTGGCTTTCCCCATACATCAATGAGGTCCAAAGTGATGTTAGGGGGAGCCTAGTCATCAAAATATTTATCTTTATTTGTGTCTTCACAGCGGGGAGAAGTCACTAGATCCAAATGCAAGAGCCATTTAGAGGTATCAGTAGACCAACTAGAACTGCCTCCAGGAGCACCACTAGAAGGCCACCCAAAAGCTCCCCTTCCACCCCCTGACGCTTCTCCAACAGGCCACCCTAGGTCAGCCTATGGAGGAGGAGAGGGAAATTGCCTGTGAGGGAGAGATCCACGATGAGGAGATTGAGAATGGGGGCGATAATCCTAGGAAAAACTACTTCTTCATTGGCCTCGTGAAGGTGACTGACCCTAGGAGGAAGTGGGAGAGGGATTCATGCGAGCCATAGTTGAAGGGGCATTACCCCAGTGGTCCAAAAGCTCTTGAAGGCGAGAAACTTCAAGCGTAATTTATTTTGTTTGCACTTGAATCTGCAAGAGAACATTAGAGAAAATAATAGCTTTGCAATATAAAGAAACATATTTATCAATCTGGCTATGAGAAAAAATGAATGCATTTCTATCTTTCTAAATATTGAAGAGGATTTCCACCCTGAAAGTGTGCCAAATCTGGGTATACTTAACGGGGAGCTTGGGAGAGTACCCCAAAAAAATCATATTCCAAGAGAAAGGCTCTAACCAAAATGGCCGAAAGAAATCACGAATCTAATTCTATAACTACTGAACTCTAGTGCAAAACCAGAATAGATACTTAAATGACTCAACCTACCCACAAAAAGGGCAACGAGGGTCCTGGACCCCCAAATGAGAAAGTCGAGACCCACCAGTAAGCCTTGGAAAAGAATACACCAAGAAAAGTGAGCGAGCTTTGACTTAATATTGGTAGACCATGTAGTAGAAAATATTTCGGGCTAAACAAACATTGAGGATTGGAGATGTCACCTCAAGCTCAATTTATCAATCATCGAAAAATGAGGTGAGAGCCATTGATAACCCAAATGCGGCTTGTAATTTTTGAGCGTGGTGTTTGAAAACCATTTCCATAATTTCCACAAAGGATTAGTGGAGTGAATGCCCACTTTATGAAGCATATCAACTGGAATGACATTCACTAGATCATCGAAAGTTTCATGTTCGTGTTTCTATAAGCCAAATTGGACACGAAAAGCTTCCCAAGACAAAATACTCATGATGGGTCTATGAAAAACATCTTAAGGGGTTTGAACACCCTTCTTGTAGAATATGAGGGCCTTAAGCCATGGAAGCTTGGCTAACGATCAACTAGCATTAGCAAAAAGAGGAGACCACCAAATATTTTATTGACTGAACAAGAGCCCATCTTGAAATCCAGTCCCATTCTAGTGGAGCCAAGGCTTGACAACCTCCCAGGCTCACCAAATACTTTTTGCAGCAAAGGTACCCATAATTTGAACAAGCTCCCTCATAATAAGAAGGGAATAAAAGCCAATTCCCTTCCAAGAAGTTTTGTGAGTATGATAACCAACTGTAATACAATGCTTGAGGAGAATTTTCCAGGCCTCATTGCTAGTAAGAGCTTGAATAATCTATTTGGCACAAAGAGAGATCCCTTTCCACTGAGTGAAAAGTAGGCCAAGCCCACCAGAATCTTTGAGGAGGCAACATAACTCCTAAGCAACGTGGTGAAATCCTCTGTGAGACTCAGAGGAGACCCAAAGAAAATCTTTGAGCAATTTTTCCAGCTTCGCATAAGAGGCCTTGGAAGGGGCCCAACATGAGGAGTAATACACATGGGTCACTGCCAAGATTTTAGAACACACTTGGAATTTACTAGCCAAAGAGAGCGGCTTGGTAACCCAAAACGCCAGCTTTTGCTCAATCCAAGAGAGAATCACTTGCTAGAGATCAACATAAGAGGCTTGGAAAGTGAAAGGGATGCCAAGAAATCTAAATATTTTGTCTGGCGTAATCCACTTCCAACCATATTGTTGGATCCAAAGAGGACTGGGAAGAACAGATTGTCTGTAACACAAGGTTTTGTGCCACTGGATGGTAAAACCAGATGCTAAGAAAAAGGTTTCATTAGTTGAAAAAGGCTAAGCAAAATGAGTTTTACATTTCATTAGTTTATATAATTTTAAATTCAACAGATAAATGTTTCTTTAAAGTCGTTCAAGTTGAAAAATTAGATTTTAGTTTGACATTTCCTTTATAAAATTGTGACATAATTGTGAACTTTTATCCAAAATCCTTCTTTGGACCTATTAATTGGTGGTTCTTTTCCCTATATTTAGGAATCATGCCCCACCCCTCAATAATTTTGATCCTTATAGAATGTTGAAGTGGTTAATCATATTATACAATTGGAGACTTTTCATGATGATTTTGATGTTTAACAAAATCTAATTAACTAGTAGACTTAATACTAAACTTCTATTATGGACAAGAAGCTAAAAGAGGAAATCCAAGTACTTTTGGAGGATTAGGTAATAATATTTCAAAATTAGATCATATATTATGAAGGCCAATAGATTGGTTTATGAATTTTCCAATTACAAATAGAAAATTGTAGGTCTAAAAAGAGCTCCAACAAGATAAGTACAATCATACCACTAGAATGTCTGTTATAGAAAATGACATCAAGATCATCAAATACAAACTCAATAAGTTCATGTGGTTAATATATGCACAATAAAAAATAGCTACATGAGTCTCAAGATTCTAAGAGATAAATTAAAATTTTGATTGAGGAATCTGGGATCCATACTGCATAGATGAATAGAAGGGGAATACAACTAGTCCAAGTTCAAGAACAAGAAGTAATAAGAAGAAAACCCATGCATATGAGAAAAATGAGCTACATGAGTTTATATAATTACATGAGATATTATCTAAAGAAGAATCAAAGGTTGCAAAAACTTTGAATAGACAATGATCTTCTATGTATTTGGGCTTTGATTTATCTTTTTGTTTTATGTTTTTGTGTGTTGTAAGAAATGTTCTATAATTTTTTTGTAGGTCAAATAATGTTTAATTGATGCTTTGATAATTTCATTGGAGTTTTAGGTCCCTTAAGGACCTACTTTACCCATTAATAAAAAACATCCATCTTGCAATACTTTAGATTCTATTGAGTAGCTCTATAATGCATATGTGGCTCTTGCAATGGTTCCATATTATGTTTCTTTTCTTGTATGATGTGAAGTAAGTTTAATGTTGTACATTTATCCCACCCTTAGAAATTTCTAAGAGTTATTTTATACTTAGGGGGGAGGATGAAATGCCCACCCATGTTATATTTTACACTTCTTGGTGATGTAAGACCCCAAATTTTTGTGCCTCATTTTATTGCTCATTTGATCCTTATCACTATTATCACACTTTTTGATGATGGTTGTATTATCATCAAGTTGTATGAACATTGTACTTTGGATTTATTTGTGTAGATTTATATTCTTGAACTCTACAATATTTTGGCTTCACTATGTTTACTAGTGTATGTGACCATGCTATATGATTGAGTTTGACATTATGATGATTATTTCACGGATTTATATCTAAATCATGCTAGTGATATATGATTGTAGCTAGATGTAGAGTTTTATATTACCTCATCAATGGATATATTTATAGATTACATGCTTCAACTAATTTATATTCAAAAGATACATCTAAAAATTTTCTTGAGTGTGTAGGTGTAGGTTTTACAATTTTAATTATTTAGATATAATAGACTAGGTTTTAAAGGTTTTATATCTTATTTCTTGTATTTATTGAGTTTGAGCTAGGAGATGTGTCTTGTGTGCCCCTATGAGCATAAATCTAAATAAGTTGATTATAGATTCATGAGTCATGATGCAAGAGCATCTAGGTATATGTGCAATCAACATCATAAAAAATATCAGTTTAATATCTTGGGATTCTGGAGGTTTTGAGTAAAATCATTTTACAGGGCATTTGGGAACATCATTCCAAGCCTTCTCAAAATTTTTTTAGGCAAAACAAAGAACTTCATATTTTTCCTCCTGTGAGCACCCAACTCTATCAATTAGCATCAGTTTTATATTGTTGAAAATAATTTAAAATATTGATGCATATATTTGAATTACATGTTTCAATCCATGTAAAAGTAAATTAAAAAGATATAGAATACCAAGGGCCAATGCCAGGCACAAGACCATTTTTTAAAAAGTTTTAAAAACAAAAGGAAATAGCTACAAAGTGAAACTATGGAAGAGAATGGGAGGAGGTGACATATGAATTTGTGAATTCAAAATTTGAAAAGCTAAAAAAAACAAACAAAGAGAAGGTCCACACAACAAAGGAGAGTTTTTTTTTATAGACAAAAAGAGAAGAGGCAACTATGTAGAAGGAATAGAGAGGAAGGGGTTGCACTCATATTAATTTCCTTTTAAAATTGCAAACATCAGAAATGAATGGAGGGGTGAAGGGATGTGAAGAGAGGCATGCTAGGAAGAGGTAGA
This sequence comes from Sequoiadendron giganteum, assembly GCA_007115665.2. Lineage (NCBI taxonomy): Eukaryota > Viridiplantae > Streptophyta > Pinopsida > Cupressales > Cupressaceae > Sequoiadendron > Sequoiadendron giganteum. The sequence continues at coordinate 3,679,047 of CM021108.1, read as the reverse complement.
GCATCGTAAAAATATACCTTTGGCTTGTGTGAATCCATATGGTGAGGGAAGAAGTGAGCATACTGCAACAATCTTAGAAGGAGTCTGAATTCAAATAAAATTTAAATGTGCAGCCATGGTAAAATAGGAGGCATGAGAGAGTTGTTTCATGATCACCGAGAGGTTGCTAGGATGGTTTGAAATATCAATAAAGAATACAAATTTAATTGGGCTATGTTGAGGCATGAGTGGAAGAAAATTTGTATTGTGATTTATAATAGTATAATTGAATCACCATTATTATTTTTATTATGATTTTTAAATCAAATTTGTCATTGTCAATTCAAGTAACTAGTCAATCACAAAGTTTTGAAGTTTGTAATCTATGGAATTAAATAAGAGGAGTTGGTTTGCTATAAATGTTTGATAGCATATTGTCATTTGTTAATTGTGAATTGTGGATAGCTTGGGATATCATAGTGAAGTGTTCGTTTTGAATTTTTTTTTCTGCATCAATTGGTATCAAAGCCACAAGATCCTGAGAGTGGAGAGAATCCAAAAAGATCATGGGCGAAGAATTGGTAAAGAGTGAAGAAGCCCTGAGAGGCCATTGATTCTATGGGAATCATGTTGGTTAGAAGGTGTGAAAATCTATTCCACTGAGAGGAAGTGGGTAGAAGAGGTCTTGAAGGTGCATCTTCCAGAATCCTGTTGGGAAGAGGATAGTAGTGAGAGTTTTGTTGCAGGGGAACTTGCAAAGGCAAAAAGTGTTGGATCTAATTTTTTGTGGTTTTAGATTGAGAGTGTTCCATAATTGTTTGGAAAAATTTCTTAGAGACATGGAGAGAGTTTTTTGGTGAAGAAGGAATATTTGAAGTCACAAAAAGTGAAATAAGAACCCATCCAAAGGAGTAATTTATTTTGAACTATGTGCAAGTCTAGTGGAAAGTGCAGAAAAGTGATGGTGGACATCAATAGTAGAGATATTTGGCTACATTGGAAATGGTTGAGAAGATGAACTTGAAGAGGATGAAATACCCTAAGCCATATTATGTCTCTTGGTTGCAAGGAGGTCATTGAATTTGGGTAAGTGAACAAAGCATTGTGAATTTTCACATTGGAAGATATGAGGATGAAATTGTACGTGATATAGTACCCATGGATGTTTATCATATTTTGTTCCAGGTCAACCTTGGCTTTGGGATAGAGAATCTATAAATAATGGCCCAACAATAACTCTTATAGCATAATCAAGGATGAGAAGAAATATGTGTTGAATACATTGCGAGATAAACAAGAGGAATTGGTAAAATAAATTGCATCAGTATTCCCTAATGAGTGTATGAAAGAAGAAAGAAACATCAAAGTTGCAATAGGTGAGAAAGAAGTAGATGAGAATCCTTTAAAGGCTGAAGAGAAGAAAGAAAATATTACAACACATATGAAGAATGAAGAAAAAGAAGAGGAGATCCTTGTGAAAAAGGATCAAAAGGAAAGATAAGAGATTGCAACCAAGATTGTAAAGGATGAGAAGTTTTGCAGCCCTTTGATAGAAGGGGCATGGAATAAAAAGAGTATGGGAGCAGCCCACATAGTCCCAAAAGGATGAAAATTAGTTATAGTAGGTTCTTTTGAAGAGGTAAATTATGAAATTTCAACGAAGAATGATCCATTGTAAGACATGGAAAGTTTAGGACAACGATATGAAGAAGAGACAATTCACAAAGAATTGAAAAGAGTGGAGGCATTAGAGGTTGCGACAGAGTTATGTCTTTTGGAAGACATGAATGAAGAGACTAAATTTGATATAGTAGCAGCAGTTACGTGTCCTTTGGAGGACACGAGGATGGCGATAGCTATGGGAGATGAAATTATTATGATGAAGGGCAACGAAAAGGAAATTAAAGAAGCAAAGGAAAATGAGGTAAAATTTGAAACTTTTGAGTATAATGTTTTTGGGATGATGAATGAAATAAAGGATGAAGGGAAAGAAGAACATGAAAACATGGAAAGTTTCAATGCATATTTGTGTAAGAAGGTTGTTGATTTAGTTTTTGTTGAGGAGCGCAACTTGCTTGAGATAGAGATTGAGAAGTTGTTCATAAATGAACACTTGAAGGGAAATGAAAGAAGAACAACTAACCTGGTGAAAGACATTGTTGTAACAATGGATTATGTAGAGTTAAGTTGTAATTTCTACCAAAATTTATGATGAGGAAGTTGATAGGGAGTTGCAAATAGATGGGGAGAAGAATGTAGTTGTTGGTTGGCATGTAGATGTATATTTTCATGTAGAGGTTGTAGAGGATGGGAAGGAAAAGAGGAGAGGAAAAATTATTTGGAGGAGGAGGTCGGTAAATGGTGAATACAAATCCATGAGAGGAGAGAAGAGTAGTGAGAAAAGCTGGAGGAGAAGGATGCTTGTTTTGGCTAGGTGTTTGAAAATAAGGAAGAAATAATTTTATGCACTTGTTATAGTGATGGAGTTCATTGTAGGTTGTTTACAACCTATAAAAGTATTGAAACTATTCAACTCCAACAATGGGAGCCTATGCTCATAATCTTTCTACCCGACATGTTTGATGCAGGAGCATCTAAGTATAGGTGCAATTAACATCATAAAAAAAATATTAGTTTAATATCTTGGGAATCTGGAGATTTTGAGTAAAATCATTTTTCAGGGCATTTGGGAACATCATTCCAAGCCTTCTTACAAATTTTCAGGTGAAATGGAGAACTCCAGTTTTTTCCACCTGCGAGCACCTAACTCTATTAATTAGCATCAATTTTATATTGTTGAAAAGAATTTGAAATATTGATACGTATTTGAATTATATGTTTTAATCCATGTAAAATTAAATTAAAAAAAATAGAATACCAAGGGCCAATGCTAGGCATAAGACCATTTTTTAAAAGATTTAAAAAAAAAAGGAAATAGCTACAAAGTGCAACTATGGAAGAGAATGGGAGGAGGCACCATATGAATTTGAGAATTCAAAATTTGAAAATCCAAAAGAAAATGAAACAAAGAGACGGCCCAAACAACAAAGGAGAGAGCTTTTTGTGGACAAAAAGAGAAGAGACAACTACATAGAAGGCATACAAAGGAAGGGGTTGCACTCATATTGATTTCCTTTTAAAATTGAAAACATCAGAAATGAATGGTGGGGTACAAGGATGTGAAGAGAGGCATACTAGGCAGAGGTAAAGCATAGTAAAAATCTTCCTTTGGCTTGTGTGAAGCCATACGGTGAGGGAAGAAGTGAGTAGGCTACAAAAATCTTAGGAGTCATGAGAGAGTTGTTCCATGATCACCGAGGGTTGCTGGGATGGTTTGGAAGCTCAATAAATAATACATATTTAATTGGGCTATGTTAAGGCATTATTGGAAGAAAATTTGTATTGTGATTTATAAAAGTACAATTGAATTGCCATTATTGTTTTTATTATGATTTGTAAATCAAATTTGTCATTGTCAATTTAAGTAACTAGTCAATCACGAAGTTGTGAAGTTTGTAATCTATGGAATTAAATAAAATGAGTTGGTTCGCTACAAATTTTGGATAGTGTATTGTCATTTATTAATTGTGAATTATGGATAGCTTGGGATAGTAGAGTGAAGTGTTGGTTTGAATTTTTTGTCTGCGTCACATGTCAAAACCCATAATTGTGTTTTTTTTGTTATAATTGTTCAAATTTTATATAATGATTTTTAATAAGATGTTTGAATCCTATGATATAATTACATTTGATTGTATTGATAAAATATTTTATGCTAGAAAAATGAAGTTGTATGTTGGTGATGGATTAAATTATAGTTATCACGTGTCTCATAATATGTGTACATTGCTTGAGTAAATTAAAATATATATTATGCCAAAAAATATTTTATAACAATAGATTCATGTAGATCATGACCATAAACTTGCTCAGGAGAAAGGATTTAAAAAAATATGGTTGGAAGGAGATTCATTACATATTGTAAAGGATTCTATTTATATCCTAAACTCATTTGAGGAATTTCATGTTTCTCATGTTTATCGTGAATTTAATGGGCTAGTAGATTGCCTAGCCAATATTGGGGTGTCATCTTGTCCTAAGCAATGGGATTCTCATGACATTATGACTATAAAAATTCATAATCTCATTAAACATGAACAATTATTATAATATGGTAGGAGCTTTAGGACCTAGAGGGACTCGATTTTTCATAATAACACCCTCATTAAGTTGAAAAGGCATGTGTAGTTTAGCTCTTGTCCAGATAATGATGGTGGATATTTTGGAAATATTTCGTAAGTTAAGGATATGATGGCATATAGTCCTTATGTTATCAGTCAAACATAGATTTTGGGTTTTTTTTATGCCTCTTTCTATGTATCTAGAATTTTCCTTTTCCTTCGAGACAGCTTTGGGTGAATTCTATGTTGAGTTGTGCACAACTGACCATGGGTGGTGATAGGTGTGGAGTGGAGCATGTAACCTATGAGGAGAATAAAGAGAATGAGTTGGTTTGGGATATCTTGGAGAAAGGAGGGATTACCCCTTACATTCAGAAACTTCATGGGTTTGATTCCTAAATTTCCCAGGTGTTCGTCAATGGCTGGAGTAATAGAGTTTTGAGGCTATACGATATGAATTTCAACATCATGGAGGACCTCATTTCTAATATCACTGGCTTATCTTCCAAAGGAAAAAAATTCAATAGAGAAAGGTTGGCCTCCAAATCAACATTGGAGATTTTCTTCGAAGGGAAGGAGAGGCTAAAGAAATTGGCCTAAAGAGGCTATGATAGAAATTCCATTAAACCAATTTGGGGGGATGTGGCCATTGTGATAATGAGGTATTTCAATGTAGATGGAATATTATCTATTGTCTATGGATTTTATTTTATGCTTCTAAATCACTTTATGCATAAAAAATTAATTTACTTCCCATATTATTTGCTTCTATCTTTGGAGAATGGGATCAATGAATTTAGGAAAAACCCTAGCAATCCTTTTCTCCATGAGGGTTTAATATTGTTGATAATGGAATATGTAAAATCATATTATGTGCTTGAAGCCACCAAGCTGGCCAATGCCCGTATGGTTAAGGATGTATCCTCAAGTTATGAGACTGAAAATGACTATGATGATAAGGATTGGGTGAATGAAGGGTCAAATTCTATGGAAGTTTATTTTGACCCTCAAAGGAGTTTGAAAAATAGCCTAGGAAATGGGCTAAGAAGGATGCTCTACCCTCTTGGTTGGGGGATCCCAAATAGATATGGAAGATGATATGACTCCTTTTGTAGCTACCAAGACTAAAGGTAATAAATCCCAAGTTGCTAAGCTTGTTACGGTTTCTTCAAGAAAGAAAGGGTGTTAGAGCTCCAAAAAGGAGGAACCAACCGAGCCTCCTAATGTTAAAAGAAAAATTTCAGTGGTGGAAGGCGCTAAAGGGGTCAAGGGGAAGGGATCTATGGTCGAGAAAAACCTAAAGATTAGAATGGATAAGGTCCATAAGCTTTCTACAACTGTTGAGGTAGTGAATGGCAAGGAGAAGGATCAAAGTGATATGGTGGTTGTGGGAGGAAATATTGAGAAGTTGATGGAACTGGATGAGGATTTTTCAAGTGAACAGGGTTGGGAATGAATTGGTGGAGTTAGATAAATACGCTATTGTTGCTAAGAAAGGGACCATGAAAACTCTTGGTATTGCAAGAAAAGGTAAAAAGTGTATTTTCAAGGTGACATACACCAGGAGGTTTAGCTTGAGGGAACAAATAACTTATCAAAGGAGGCTATCAACTATGACAAGGATGATTTGAGTGTGGTCTTGAGGATGGAAAAATATGGGACTGGGCTTATTTGTAAATTTTTTAAATGGATCTTTTCTATAGTGAAATAGATTAACATCAAGTAAAGCTCGATGGCCAATATTAATGCAAAAATTATTAACAATAGAAAGATGGAGGTGACTGTGTATGATCATGTTAAGAATATGCATGCATTCTTAAAAAAATTTGTTGATGATGCATGAAAATTAAGGAGGGATCATGAATCCAGAATCACTTCTCTTGAGGAGAAGATTAGTAATATTTATGATGACTTGAATACTCTAGTGCAAGTTAGTCAAGCTTCTCTACAAAACAGTGTGCAGGGGTTGACTTTCTTGAATGATAAGGCTTGTAAATGGATGGGGGACTCAATCATTAAGGGGAAATATGTTGATGAAGTGGAGGATGACGGTCTGAAGGGAGGGCATGTATTTTGGCTCTAGTATTCATACTAGAATAAAAATGAAGAAAAATACTATGATTTCAGCTTGAGAATTGGCAGATGTTGTTGAGATGCATGAGTAGGTCATTTCTACGAACCTATAAGCAGTGAAGATCTTGAATAACATACAATATTTTCTTATTGTTGACTGATTTTTTGTTGATGGTTTGCTGCTAGTGTTCTAAAGCTTTCTCTTAGTGGAAACTTTTTTTGGTTTTGGGGTTATTTGTATTTCATTGTCTTTTCTTTTTAGCATCCTGCCTCTTTTGTATTTAGGTTTTTGGGCCCCCTTCAAAACATATTTATTTGTTAATTAAAAACAATAGATTCATGTAAGTAATTGTCTATGCTTATTTTGTATTGCATAATTGTGAAAAAAATTAAAATAAGCATGCAAATTATTTTTAATCATTCAAGTGAGTTTTGGGCCCTCTCCCATATATATATATATAGAAAATTACATAGTATGTCTCATAAAGTGAGAGATTGAGGAGACCATAACTCAACCCAATGGATAATAATAGACATAAACCCCTATATATGATATTGATCAAAACTAATACTAACCATAGACCCATCTTGATTTTTAATACTAGAAAGATCCCATATATATTAAAAACAAGAGTTAAAGGACATTGGCTAAATAAGAAAAAAATTTAACCAAAGAAACAAAAAACTAAATAAGACCACTGACATCTACATCATAAGAACCATCCTCCATCTTTACCAACATAACCCTCTTAGCTAGACATTTGATTTAATTCTTAGCTTTGGTCATATTGAATCTCTCCTATCAAGGAGAAAATTTTATTGGTATGAGGAGCTTGATCACATCGAAACCAAGTTTTTACACCTCCATCCCTTTCTCAAAATTGAAAAATATTTATATATTCACTACCTCATAAACTAGTTTCTCCAAAATTTCTTCAATGCTCCTAATCAAACTGACAAAGATGAGCCTATCAAATTAATGACCCAAAACCAAAAGAGAGACAAGAGTTTTATTCAAGATTTTATCCACCTTCCACTCTAGAACAACCCTAATTTTTTCCAAAAGAAATATCTTCATAGAGCCTTAAAGAGATCTTTATCCCTTGTTAATATTAATATAATATTCTTGAACATAGAATATATTTAAATATTTAACAAATGATTGGTTTCACCCTTGATAAAACCCCTTCCTAAAATCTCAATGATAACATCTATTACTTCATATTGTTCGAGAAAACGCTTTCTTCATCCTTGACACTATGATCTCACCCTTGAAATCCATTTTCACATCAATGATTGTAGGTGAAGTGTTGGATTTATGACAACATAAGCTTTAGTTTATAAATGGTCACAAAAAATGATCCTAGATAGATCCAAAAATTTCCATATATTAAAATCCACTCAAGAAAGAGTAAATACTTGTACTATCTCTCAACAAACAATGAAAACACATACAAAAGAATCTAATTGCTACCAAGAGCGGGGGTGTGAATTATTTCAAAGGGATATCATTGTTAATGATGGGTGGTCGCTTCAACCGCCATGAAATATCATTAACCATTGTTAATTATTCCACCTGATTGATACCTTTTTTTGATGGGTAGTCAACTAAAACATTGTCTTCCCTAAAGAAATATTGTATAGAGAAATTATGAATAGAATATAATATCTCCCAAGAACCCTTCAAAATATTCATAATTTTTTGGTTATTAGAATGCTTACTCCTTAGAAGAGAATGACTACCACTGAGTCACCTTAAATAATTACATTATTGAGCCTATAGGATTTGATCATTTGGAGTCCCAATAAAAGAGATTCTGATTCATTTTCATTCTTTGTCATTGGATTGGGTTTTCTTGTAGCATTTTGTAGCACCTTAGTTGCATGGTTTTGCATAACACACCTAGCCCTAGATAGCCCTAGGTTCCATAGGATGTTCCATTAAAATTTAGTTTCCACACTCTAGGTTCAGGTGGAGACCACATGGTTTACTTTTAATTAACCAAAGAATGTGGTGATTTAAAGCTTCTTTGATCATTAAGCCACCTTAAATAGTTACATTATCAAGCCTATAGAATTTGATCATCTAGAGCCCCAATAAAAGAGCTGCAACTTTAGCTTCATTCTTTATCATTGTATTTATTTTCTCATAGTATATTTTAGAAACTTACTTGCATGGTCCTACATAACAAACCTAGCCCTACATATCTTTGATTTCCACATGATGTGTCACTAAAATTTAGCTTCCAAACTCTAGTTTAAGGTGAAGACCACCTTGTTTACTTTCAATTAACCAAAGAATGTTGTGATTTAAATCCTATGAACGGAAAAATAGGCATATAGTTATATGAAATACAACATTAGTGTTTAATAAAATTTTAATATTTTTGGTTTGGGGGTATTTGATTTTTTTTTTGACATAAAATATAAGAATAGACACCATTTTGGGTGTTTAAAAGGAGGGATTGCTTTCCTTGGACCTTAAGGATTTTGTTGCACTTTTTCCTCTTCTCTCTTCCTTCTCCCCTTGCTAGGTGTGGGACTTGTTGTTAGGCATTGGGAGGTTTATAGTGGATGAGTTATTTATTGGCCTTTATTTGGTGAAAGGAAGAAACACGATATATTAAGCATTAGAATTTAGGAATTGGATTTTCTAATTTGTGTATTAGTTTGGCTATAAGTTGGTTGTTTGTTTACTTGTGTTTTGAAGCAAATCCAATCCAAATAACCTCTCCCTTCTTTTGTTGTGTAACTAGTTGAAGGAAAGGGTTACCTTTGCTAATTTTATTTAAGTTTTCATATGTAAGATCATCATGCCCACCTTTAGTGGATGTATTGGTTGTCCTTGTTATAGGGAAACATTGTATGGGTAGATAATTAAATAGGTGGGAATCCCCATTTATTTATGTATTTATTTAAGAATTTTACTTACCATGTTGATAATATACCATATTTCCCATAAAATATTTTTGTGACTAGAAAAGAGTGTTTTTCGTGCCCTTGGTTTCAAAAGGGTGTTCTTGAGTTCTTGGGCTTTGATGTTTGAATTTTTTAATTTTTTGCATTAAAATATTGAATCTTGTGAAAAAAGCTTATGTGTGTTAGAATATGAAAATGATATGTTTTTATCTGGGTATAATGTATTATGTGAGAGTAGACATTACCATGGAAGTGGGCTAGGAAATTAAGTATTCTTATGTGTGACTTTTTCATACCCCATCCTCGTGCTATGCACTCGGGTACTTTTGAGAAAGAATCCATGGGAGATGAGGACTCTAGGCTAGAGTGGAGTGGATTCTCATGCCCATATGATTGTATGATAAGAGAGGTTGAGGTAGGGATAGGTTAGGATAATTTAAGACTAGAATGAATGGAGTTGATACCCATGGTGACACTTCATCACTAGATCCTATGAAAATCTTCCCTTCTTTATGCATTATATTGAACATTCGAAGTGTGCATGTGATTTCATTGTACATATTTGATTAGTGTGTATTTTAAATCTTTTTTATGCCTCTAAGATTATGTGTTGATATATTATGTACATGAATTGATGGTGTTGCTAAAACCTTGATGCATGCTTACAAAAAAATTTATGTGTTTGATGTGTCTAGTGGATGTATGCATTCATGGTGCTGGTAGAAACACATGTGTACTTGCTTGGTGATAAATGTATTAATTTGATTAACACATGTATGCTATTATAGGAGGGTGATACTCTCTCATGTATGTTTTATTGGAAGCCTTACATGTGATGTGGATAATATATGAATGTTTGACCCTTGTATTTGGTGTGACTATAGTTATACTAGTCAGTCAATTGCCTCCTAGTATAGTGTGGTGGACCTAAGGGTTCCATGTGGTTGGGAAGTATTGAACCACCACTAGGGCTCATGGATTACTCAGAGTAGCTTGGATATCATGCAAGGATTGCACTATCTTGAGATATGGTAATTTATCATTTGATGTTTTATAAAAATTATAAAATACAACCTTTGAGTCCTCATATGTAAATTTATATTTTTTAAGTTCAATATCTTGTTGCTTTATAATCCACCCATGTATGTGGTGTGAAATATTTCTTATATAATAATTTAAATGACCTTGGATTCAAGAGTGTATGGTTGTTATAATGATTTTCCCATGATGGTATAATTCAAAAAATATGGTGTGTGATTTACATAACTCTTGGTGATAATCATGTAATAGTATAATCCATAATTAATTCCTCTTCTTCTATGAATTTATGTTGTGTTGTTTGTAAAATATTTTCTCACCTTAAAAGCGGCTACCTTCTTGAGTACCTTGTCACTTCCTAGATATTAGTAGTTTCATGCAACAATAGGTTTAGTCCATTGTATGAGGCTTCTATTAAATTCTCATTTGGCCAATATGGAGCCCATGGGTGGTCAAATGCTTGGCCTAAACCATTTTTTTACATCTCACAAAATTAGGAAATTATAGTTCAATGGTCATAAAATTAGAGCTTGTTATCCCTACCATATAATTCTATTGCACAATTGTGAATTATAGTTCAAATCTCACGATCTAAGTTGCAAGGTAGTGGGAGTTTGGACTTTGCAAGAATTTCCTTTGTGGTTTAGACCATAAAGTATGAAGAGAGAACCTATATAAGTTTGGACCTTGAAACTTGCATGTTATACGTTGGTTTCCAAATATTGAAATAGTTATTCATTGGAGTTTGAACTTGTCTTTACAATGTTTTAGGAAATGTGAATTGTGATTCATACTTGAAAGTCCAAATTCTAAAGTGGTTGTCCAATGGGGTTGGAATTATCTCTTCATTTGCAAGCTTTCAATTGTAATTTAGACTCCAAAGTCTGAGTCTCATATTTGTAGGTTCAATGTTTGACCTTTAGGTGGATTTTTATGGGTTGCATAGTGCTAGTCAAATTTTGAAGTTTGAAAAACATGTTATAAACTAGCCTCCAAAGTTTGAGGTGAAGGCGAATCGATGTTTGGGGTTAACTCTGGAATTCTCTTGTTGTACGATGTGTTCTTTAGACTCTGAAGCTTGAGATGTAAACCATCTAGTGTTTAGTGTTAGACATTTGGTATGAAGATTAGTTTTTTCATGAAGTGTAAATTGTCAAAATTTTATGTAATTAAGATTCTAAATCCTAAGCCATGTAGGAGTGTACTTAGACCTCAAAGTTTGAAATTTTGTAGTTTGGTTCAAGTGAACTTTGAGCTAGGGTGGATTATAGTTCTTCTTCTTGAATCTTGAGATGCTAGGCAAGTGACATGTTAAACAAATTGTAGGGGTTTGTCAGTTGTCCTAGAAACCTTGACTCACCACTAGGTCCTATTGGTTGAGTTAGGTCCATAATTTTTGCTCATGATTAGTAAGTCTTCCACTTGTGTCAATATGTGTAGTGTATTGGTATATGTGTGTTGTAATGTTATATCACAACATTTTGTGCACATACACGTGTAATGTAACATGTTCAATATTAATTTTGTATCAAAAAAAAATGTTCATCTAAATTATATTGTTAATGTATTCGATATGAACTTGATACATTACAATTTCTATAAAATGTAAATCTATATGCTTATTATTCCTTATGTTAGTTTTAAAAATGTTTGTTTATAATGTTGTTTTACTTTAATTCCAATTGAAGTTTCCCTTTGTAATTGTTACTTTTTCTTCATCCAATATAAAAATACATGCAAATTGTGTAAAGCAGCCTAGAAAGGACAATGCTTTTTTTAACAAATTAAAAAGGTCTCTAAGTCGTTAGCAGAAGTGATGCCAAATAGGTCAAAATTTAAGTGTAGATAATTCAAAGAAAAGCTTAAAAATAGACAGCTATTAGAAAGAAGCATAGTTTAATGAAGGGGGGCTTATGGATATGTTTGCCACCTCATCGCCCCACTTGACATGGAAAAGGTGACTTTTGAGAAAAAGTTAAGATATCCATTAGAAAAGAAAGAGAGGGAGTATTGGAAAGCGCACAATGAAAAAAACAATAAGGTTTTTTAACTTAATGATAAAAGTGGGATGAATGAGCTTTTAAACAAAAGACAAAATTTTAGATATACCTATAAAATGTCCCAAAGCGTATGCTATAATTTGTATGAAATAATATAAAAATGTACTTGTACACCAACTTTTCTTGCACACCAAAAATTAAAAGACAAAAGTACGTAGATATAAAATTTTAATGGTGATAAAAAGATAAAAGGTGTAGATATATAATTTTGATGGTGAGAAAAGATAAAAAGGTGTAGATATATAATTGCAACGGTGATAAAAAGAAAATGTTTTAATGTAATTATATATTATAAATAGTATAATTTTGTATAAAGTTGAGTTTAGTGTTTAATTTTGTATTTATCTTCAATGTACTTTCATATAGTTGATTATTATTTATTCACATTTATATATATCTTCATATATTTGATATGTATTTTGTCTATTATCATTCTTATGTATATACATTTATTTCTCATATTGATATTAGCATTTCTTTGTCTTGGGTCAATTTTATGGTGTAGGATTGTTCTAGTAAATGATTTTCTCACATTGCATGGAACTGTCCCCTAATTTTAAAATTTTATTTTTTTCAACTTATTTTATTCCTACCACAAGTTGACTTGATACACATTATGCATGATTATTGCTATGTAGTAGTACTTAAAGACATTCATTTGAACATTATTCACATCTTGGAATTATCTCGTAATCATTCATATTCCTAAAGCATGCAAGGGACATTTACTATAAGAACATTTCAATTGGAGCACTAAAATAATTTATCATCAAAATTCACATCTTAAGACATTTGCATACTTGCTTTCTCTTTGCTAACAATTACCAAGATCATAAAGCAAACTAGTTCTTCATAGTCATAGACTAGTCTAAATTGGAAAGTAGAAGGATTGATTAAATCATATTCATAGGTTGTACGATAAATCTCCACTCGTAGAAGTGAACTAAATCCATGAAATTGACTTCGAGATGATTACAATTTTATGAGAATTTCAAGATATAGGTTGTCTAGATTACCTAGTATTTTATACCAAAACACTAGATTCTAATGCTACATCAAAGTTTTCTCCACCATTTCTCTAGAGCTAAGTACTTTTAACCATCACATTTACTTTCTCAAATTAATATTTGATTGTTGAATTAACATTATCAACCAAATAATTAATCAATCTAGGTTTATTTATACTAATGTGTGTTGATTTAATTTAATTAACCTACATTAACATTCAAAAATTGTTATTTTCCTTTACATTAGTATCTTCATGTCAAAAAATTTATTGTAAAATCAAAATACCTTTTAATGTAAACATAGTGATAGGGTAGGATTGGATGGAACACTCACTGCTCCATGCTCTGGGTCCTTGTTCTCAAGAACACCTAGGTGACTCTCCACCTTAACCTCTAGATCCTATCTCAGTTGTAGGCTCCCCTGGTTCTACTGGCCAACCCCACTATCATTAAACACTCTGTCTACCAAGCCAAGCTTGGTGCCTTGCCACTACCTCTTCCTTAGCCCTTAATCTCCCCTAAAGGCTAAATACTCCCATCCTTTCAATTACTCTTTGCAGGGGTGTGGGAATGCTTTCAACAACTTCCCACCATCTCACATTGATGCTGAAAACTCCACCTTGTGCCCTTTTTCCATCGCTACCTCCAAACCCTCACCTAGGGTTAAAAAGGCTACAAGCCTAGAGCCCCCAATTAGCCCTCCTAACCCGAGAAAAGTGGATATTTCTCAAATAGCTCCCAAAGAACCCCAAATCTTTCCTATGGATTCTTGGTCCTGTTACCAAGCCCTTCAAGGTTTTCAAGGTCTCAACCCTTGTTTGGCCGTACACAGACTCATCCTTCCAAATAGCAAAGTTTAGGGCTTATAGAGGCATTTCTTGACCACCCGGTGAACTGTCATTGTGCTCTCCATCCAAATGGTCCTGTGAAATCTCCTCCTTCATACCAAGCCTCTGTAAGGCTTCCATCCACCTTCCTACCATAGGATTTAGCAAGGAGAGGCCACCCCTACAAGTTATGTGTATCACACTCATAACTTTCCTAGCCGAGCACAGTCAAGCTCGCCTAGGATAAGTCATTCACAATGTGTCCATGCCTCCTACCTACCCCTAAATCTACCATATTTACACACATGGAGACTAGCTCCAATCCCCAAAAGGTCATACACCAGGTACAGTGGGAAAAGGAACTAGAACCCCATCTTTGGCAGGATGCCAGTCAGGTCAGCAGTGAGAAAACACTCAACCAACTACAAACAAAAGCTTGAAAACAATGAAATCAACTAATACAGAACCAAAACAATGTTTGGACACACCCTACATTACATATTTCACATATTTCATTGTCTGGTCATGCCAATAACACACAATCAAGAACAAACACAGAAACTCAATCAATTTCCACACCGTCTTTGCTTGTCACTCATGAGAATTACAAAATGCCAAAACTTCCAAAGTCTTCCAACCCATCTACAGGTCGAGGCATACTTTTTATAGGTTTTCCCAAAGTAGTTGTGCCTCCCATGGGTCGGACAAGTCAGTTACCAAGTGGGAAAAAGTGCAAAATGTCCCAATTTGCCACTTTTCCCAATTTCCCAATTTCCTAGACACTAACACAAATGAGTGTCTAAACTCAAAATATTCACCACTCCTGATAGCTCCTGAATAAACCTTTTATTAAGTCTCTAACACAAGCCAATGGTCAACATGACCTTATAACGTCAAAAAAAAACTTCCTAAGCCTAGTGTTTCCTAGGTGCTTTCTAGGTGCTCCTGCACCATTCTCCCCCTCTGCCAAACACTAAGGAATGGAAGGAGAGAGCAGTGACATATCAATGCCATTCTTCTTGAACTGATCCTCTTGTACCCATGTAGCCTCAAATTCTAGCTTTTTCTTCCACTTGATAAGGTGTTCCATGTACACTTTGTTCCTTGTAGATTTCTGCACTCTTGACTCCAAGATGCTCTTTGCTTGCAGTTTGTCTTTAGTAGGTAAGGCTATGTTGCTAACTTCCTTGAAGACCTCCCTACTGGTCTGAGCTACATCATTGACTGATCCTTTGTACTTGATCAAATCTGCAACATTGAAAACTGGTGAAATTCCCAAATCAGAAGGTAGCTCCACCTTGTATGCATTCTTTCCATACTTGGCTAATATCTTGCATGGTCCTACTCTTTTCATTTGCAACTTGGTTGACATTCCCTTCTGCAACCTTGACTTGTTAAGGTCAACCATGACAAAGTCTCCTACTGCAAATTGCACATCCTTTCTTGACATGTCTACTTTATCTTTCAATTTTTGAGTAGCCTCAGTGACTGTCCTCTTTACCTGCTCCTGAATCTCTTTCATGGTGTGAGTGAAGTCTTCAACATGTCCACTCCTATTCTCCATAGCTCCTAGATCCCTGAGCTCACAAATACCTCTTGGGTGCATTCCATACACAACCTCAAAAGGACTCTTCCCTGTGGTCTGGTTCACACTATCATTGTAAGCATACTCAGCCTGTGAGATCACCATGTCCCATGTCTGTCCATATTCTTTAGTTAGGCACCTAAGAATATTACCCAACACCATGTTAACCACCTCTGTTTGACCATCGGTCTGAGGATGGTAAGCTGATCCAAATGATAGGTTGGTACCCAATTTGCTCCATAGGGTCTTCCAAAAATGACTCATGAATTTAACATCCCTGTCTGAAACAATGCTTAAAGGTAAGCCATGAATCCTTACAACCTCCTTAAAGAAAAGGTGAGCTATATAACTAGCATCATGAGTGGTTTTGCAAGGGATAAAGTGACTCATTTTGCTAAATTTTTCCACCACTACATACACACTATCAAAACCAGTCTTGGTCTTAGGGAGTCTTACCACAAAATCCATACTCACACACTCCCATGGTCTTTTTAGGAATGGGTAGGGATTGATAAAGACCGGCATTACTAGATCCTCCCTTAGCTTTCATACACACAACACATTGTTCCACATACTTTATAACATCTCTTGACAACTTAGGCCAATAGTAAAACCTTTGCACTAGTTCTAAGGTCTTATTGATGCCAAAATGTCCACTAAGACTACCATTATGCTTTTCTTGAATGAGATTTTCCCTCATTGATCCTCTTGGAAC
This sequence comes from Sequoiadendron giganteum, assembly GCA_007115665.2. Taxonomy (NCBI): domain Eukaryota; kingdom Viridiplantae; phylum Streptophyta; class Pinopsida; order Cupressales; family Cupressaceae; genus Sequoiadendron; species Sequoiadendron giganteum. Next base: position 3,662,663 of record CM021108.1, on the reverse strand, counting down.
ACACAACTGATTTCCCTTGAACAACAAACCACTTTGCAATGTATACTCATCATATTGACTATGAAAATGATTCTCAAAGTCAGAACATACCTTATAGGCTTCTGAGAAATCTTCATCCTCTCCATAGAGATCTTTAAAGCTTTCAATCCCTATGCTCTTCACTTGTATCTCTTGCATTATCAACAACCTCCTGCTTAGTGCATTTGCTACCTTATTCATCTACCCCTTCTTGTGCTTGATGGTGAAAGTGAAAGCTTGGATGTATTCCATCCACTTCAAGTGTCTATTGCTCAACTTCTCTTGAGTGTTGATATAGCTGAGTGCCCGATTGTCTGTAAAGACTACAAACTCCTTGGGTAGAAGGTAGTGCCTCCATTTCCTAAGTGACTGAACCAAAGCATAAAGTTCTAGATCATAGGCTGAGTATTTCTTCTTAGCTTCATTGAGCTTTTCACTAAAGAAGGCTATAGGCCTGCCCTCTTGACTTAGCACTCCTCCTACTGCAACTCCACTTGCATCACACTCCACAGTGAACAACTTGTCAAAGCTAGGTAATAAGAGAATAGGTTGAGTTGCCACTTCTTGTTTCAGTTTCTCAAACCCTTTCTCAGCTTCTTGTGTCCACTTACACTTGGTTTTCAGACCACCTTTGATTGTATCTAGGACTGGTGCACAGATACCACTAAAATTTCTTATGAATTTTCTATAAAATTGAGCCAAACCATGGAAACTTCTTACCTCAGTCCCTGTAGTTGGTGTAGGCCAATTTAGGATAGCTTCCACCTTGCTTGGATCCATCTTCAATGATCATTGAGACACAACAAATCCCAAATAGACAAGCTCTTGTTTAAAGAACTCACACTTCTCTAGGTTGATAGCCAACTTTTCCTCTTGCAATCTTCTAAGTACCAACTCCACATGTTTGAGATGCTCCTCTACTGTCTTGCTAAAGATGAGGATGTCATCAAGGTATACAACCACAAATATCCCTATGAAGTCTTTGAGCACTTCATTCATGAATCTCATGAAAGTGCTAGGGGCATTGGAAAGGCCAAATGGCATAACTCTCCACTCATATAATCCATTTGTTATCTTGAATGTTGTCTTCCACTCATCTCCATCCTTGATTCTGATCTGATGGTATCCACTCTTGAGATCCAACTTGGTGTAATACTGAGCTCCTCCAAGACAATCCATTAAGTCTTCAATTCTAGGAATAGGGAACGTATACCTGATTGTGATTCTATTTATTGCTCTAGAATCAGTACATAATCTCCATTTACCTCCCTTCTTGGTTGCCAAGACTACCGGTACTGCACATGGTTGATGCTCTTTTGAATCAATTTTTGATCCAACAACTCTTGCACTTGTCTAGCCACTTCCAAATTCTGATCCGGTGTAAGCTTATATGCTACTTTGTTAGGCAATGATGCTCCAGGTATGAAGTCAATCTGATGAATAATGGCCCTTTTAGGAGGTAAAGTTGCTGGTGTACCATCACTTACTATGTCCTTATACTTCTCAAGTAAATTCTGGACTGCTCCAGGTATGACTGATTTTTCAGTCTTATCTTCCTCCTTGGATTGCAAAAATACTACATACCCTTCTCCACCTTCATGTAGGGTGTTGAGGAACTCTTTTCCACTACTTAGTAGAACACTTGGTGTCTTTGACTATCCTTCATCCTCTTCTGACAGTGACTGCAACTTAAAGGTCTTCCCATCCTTTTAAAATGAAATTGTATTCTCCTTTCCATCATACATGGCACTCCTGTCATATTGCCATGGTCTGCCCAATAGTAGATGACATGCATCCATGGGTAAGACATCACAAACTATCTTATCCTTGTACCCTCCAATGGAAAACTCCACCGTTACTTGCTCATTCACTAAAACACTTTGCCCTTTGTTTAGCCATGTGACCCTGTAGGGGTTAGTGTTGGGTACCTTCTCCAATTTCAGTTTCATTACTGCCTCCTCTGAGATAATATTGTCTGTTGAACCTGAATCTACTATGACCTTGCATACTTTACCAAGTATCTTGCACCTTACTCTAAATAGAGCTCTCCTTTGTTTTGGTTCTTCCTTAACAGGTTGTCTAATCAAAACTCTTCTAAACATCAGACTCTCTCCCATCTCAGATTCAATGTGACTGACCTCAGATGACTTAGGACTCATGGTGTCCTCGTGTGCATAAGCCACTCTCTTCTCAGCATTTGAAGATGATGCTTTCTTTGGGCACCTATAAGCTGGATGGCCTACTTGACCACAATGGTAGCATTTCATGTTTACAAAGTATGAATTGCTCCTACCTGCTCCTCTTCCTCTAGTGGATCCTCCTTGAGAACCTCTACCTTTGTTATACCCCCCTCTAGAAGGTGTTTCATTGCCATGATCTATGGATTTAAACTCTCCTTGGTTTCTTTGCTCATTTCCTCTACCTTGGTAGCCACCCCTTTGCCCTCTTTGATCTCTTTGTTCTCTGCCTTTGCCTCTGCCTTTAGAATTGGAGTCTTGTTTCTTTTCAGCTTCTCCTCCACCTTGAAAGCCATTTGAAAACAACTATGGAGATTGGTGAGTGTAAGGAGACTCAACTCTTCTTGGATGTTCCATTTGAGACCATTTAGATACCTCGCCACCTTGATGCTTTCCACTTCTTGCACCCTAGACCTAAGACTTAGTTTTTGGAACTCCTCGGTGTAGGCAGTTACATCTAGGTCTCTTTGCCTAAGGTTTTGCCTCTTCTTATGCAATTGGACCTCATAGTCTTCAGGTAGATAATACTCCTTCACTTTAGCCACCATAGCTTTCCAACTTGAGATGTGTTTCTTGCCTTCATTCTCTCTTTCTTCTTGTAGGAAATTCCACCAAGTCAGTGCTTGCCCCCTTAGCCTTGATTTTTCTATATTCACCTTCTGTGCCTCAGTCACTCCATCACACTCAAAGTGATTCTCCATTCCTTCTATCCACTCCATAACCAACTCTGCATCCATTCTACCTGTGAAGATGGGAATGCCTTCTAATGCTTTACCACTCAAAGCCTTCAATTCCTTGAGGAAGGGTTCCTCCTTTAGTGGTGGATCAGGGTCTAGTTCAATGTCCTCCTCAACCTGATCCTCACCCTTGCTCTAACCACTGCTAGCTATACCTTCATCTTGCTTGCAGCCTCTACCACCTCTTCTAACCTTTGCTTCATCTCTTTAAGTGTCTCTTCAAGTTGCCTATTCTTATCTTGTTGCTTTGTCAGGTCTCTTGCCAATTCTGCATTGGTCACCGTGGTGTTGGAACCACTTGATTCAACCTCTGACATACAAGTCACTATCCCAAACCTTTAACTTGCTCTGATACGAATCTGATAGGGTAGGGTTGGATGGAACACTCACTGCTCCATGCTCTGGGTCCTTGTTCTCAAGAACACCTAGGTGACTCTCCACCTTAACCTCTAGTCCTGTCTCAGTTGTAGGCTCCCTTGGTTCTACTGGCCAACCCCACTATCATCAAACCCTCTGTCTACCAAGCCAAGTTTGGTGCCTTGCCACTACCTCTTCCTTAGCCCTTAATCTCCCCTAAAGGCTAAATACTCCCATCCTTTCAATTGCTCTTTGCAGGGGTGTGGGAACGCTTTCAACAACTTCCCACCATCTCAAATTGATGCTGAAAACTCCACCTTGTGCCCTTTTTCCATCGCTACCTCCAAACCCTCACCTAGGGTTAAAAAGGCTACAAGCCTAGAGCCCCCAATTAGCCCTCCTAACCCGAGAAAAGTGGATATTTCTCAAATCGCTCCCAAAGAACCCCAAATCTTTCCTGTGGATTCTTGGTCCTGTTACCAAGCCCTTCAAGGTTTTCAAGGTCTCAACTCTTGTTTGGCCGTACACAGACTCATCCTTCCAAATAGCAAAGTTTAGGGCTTATAGAGGCATTTCTTGACCACCCGGTGAACTGTCATTGTGTTCTCCATCCAAATGGTCCTGTGAAATCTCCTCCTTCATACCAAGCCTCTGCAAGGCTTCCATCCACCTTCCTACCATAGGATTTAGCAAGGAGAGGTCACCCCTGTAAGTTATGTGTATCACACTCATAACTTTCCTAGCCGGGCACAGTCAAGCTCGCCTAGGATAAGTCATTCACAATGTGTCCATGCCTCCTACCTACCCCTAAATCTACCATATGTACACACATGGAGACTAGATCCAATCCCCAAAAGGCTGTACACCAGGTACAGTGGGAAAAGGAACTAGAACCCCATCTTTGGCAAGTTGCTAGTCAGGTCAGCAGCAAGAAAACACTCAACCAACTACAAACAAAAGCTTGAAAACGATGAAATCAACTAATACAAAACCAAAAAAATGTTTGGACACACCCTAAATTACATCTTTCACATATTTCATTATCTGGTCATGCCAATAACACGCAATCAAGAACAAACACAAAAACTCAATCAATTTCCACACTGTCTTTGCTTGTCACTCATGAGAATTACAAAATGCCAAAACTTCCAAAGTCTTCCAACCCATCTATAGGTCGAGGCATACTTTTTATAGGTTTTCCCAAAGTAGTTGTGCCTCCCATGGGTCGGACAAGTCAGTTACCAAGTGGGAAAAAGTGCAAAATGTCCCAATTTGCCACTTTTCCCAATTTCCCAATTTCCTAGACACTAACACAAATGAGTGTCTAAACTCAAAATGTTCACCACTCCTGATAGCTCCTGACTAAACCTTTTATTAAGTCTCTAACACAAGACAATGGTCAACATGACCTTATAACATCAAAAACAAAGCTTCCTAAGCCTAGTGTTTCCTAGGTGCTTTCTAGGTGCTCCTGCACCACATAGGCTAGTTAAGTAAGTGTAAACAATAAAGGCACAATTCATTTAGATGAATATTTGGAACGTAAATGAAGAGGATTAGGCATGTAACTCTTAAACTAGTAATAGTATGGATGTTGAAGAGCATATAAATAATTCACTAGAAAATAGAAAATCAATGTCTATGATGCATTAACTTGCTTGAACTCTATGCAAACGCAAAAACTTATATGAGTTGATCTAGTGGTTCAAGATCAATATTCTATACTGTAGAACTAATATTTTGCATACATTTTTATTTGTTTAAATGTAGACTTTTACTACTTGGCATACTATAAAATTCCTAATGTTCGTTGGTGTGTAAGGATTAACAATATTTAAAAATTCCTTGTCGAGATCATCAAATCGCAAGGGTAATATTCTCTTCGATTGACCCCCTCAATGAAACTAACTTTATAATCATCAATGAATATCAAAGATAACACTCTCACACATGCAAATAACCTAGATGATTTTTATGTAGATTCTAGCTCATTTTATTGCTCCAAATATAAATGTTCCCATGGATGCTCCTTGTAATTGCATAAGATGATCAAATGAATCTAGGATGTTTTGAAATATTCTAATGAGATTTTTTAAATACCAAGACATAATGAATAGTGACAAAAATGTATCAAGTCAACTCCCAATGGACAATAGGAAATGATGAGAGTTGACAAAATTGAATTTTAAAATTTGAAATTAGGTTAGATTTATGTCATGTAGGATCACTCCCACCTATCAAAGGTTTAACCTAGGATAGGGAATGTATGATCTAGAAGCAAGGATTGTTTACATGGAAATAGGGACTAATGACAATGAAAATACATGAAAATAGGTCAAAATATGGAAATAAATATCAAACATATGGAAATGTATTAAGGTGAATAAATGAGGATGGATAAGGATTAGGAAAGGTTCCAAACTTAGCATAAGTGTGGCACATGTTATATAACCATAATAATATGTTCCCTCAAAATGAACCCAAAAATAAATAAGAATTGACATGACTATGAGAATTCAACCATTATATATATCCACCCACTTTTATAATTTAATTTACTTGTAATTTAAAGGTCCTAGGAGAAAGGATTATATTTTTCCAATGAAGAGGACACCTAAAAACTTGTGCCAACTTACCTAGGTGGGGGGTAGCAACTTCCAAAAGATATATTAAGAAAAAACAAATTAACTGTACTTATTTTAAATATGTTTGGCTCTTAAAGAGCACTTTTTCAACTAAGGAAGGGTTTCTTTTGTTGGAAAAACAAGGATAGGCAACTGAGAGGGGGGGGGGGCGGGGGGGCTGAATCAGTTGTTACAAAATTTAAATCTTATCTTAATTTATCAACCTTTAATCTCAGATCTGATATTTAATAGTCAAAGCAAGAATCAACAACACATCGAAAACACACAACACCAAGATTTTTGCGTGGAAACTCTGTTAGGGGAAAAACCACTGTGGAGGTTAATCCACAATTATACCCTGTTAAAAATATAATGAGAATGAATAAGGAATGCACATGCATTCAAGCACACTGCCTAGAGCTCACTCCTCAGAAGGGAAGGCTCACTGTCTTACATAAAATAATCAGATTAAATCCATCTAATAAGGTTTGAAATAAGAAATTATCTTCTTCATAAGCCTGATGACAGTTCTGGTTAGGCACAAAAATACTTCTTCACTCTTCACTCAATCTTCTTCACACTTTACTCTACACTTGAATGATATGATCTTTATTCACACATATCTTGCATAAACTTCACATACATTCACCGAGCATACTTCAAAATGAGGAAACAATCTCTCTTATATATTCGCTACATGGATTTACATCAATAACTTTGTCGGCCACAAATAAAGAATAAATGAATTACAAATTGTCGGCCTCAATACATGAACAAATCTCAATGCGCACCAACCTAAGTCAGTCACAACATAATGAAGACCTAAATCAAAATCCTCAAACATGCCAAGCATTCAATAATTAATCCATAAGGATCTGCAACACGCTACCACCATCATGTCGGCCAAGAACATGAAAAATTGAACACACAAAGGAAAAATATTTGATCATGAACACACCGATTCGCGTAGATGTACCACAATGATAGATAACGATCTAGAAACATCACTGAACATCTCAAGAATGTATGCAACAACTCAATTCATCACAATTGCAATCTCATCTTCCAAAAACATTTGCTATAGTAACAATAACTGTAGGAACTCAGAAATTCATAACTCGCTCCAAAGTTGATGCGTACCACTGAAACTTCTAGAAAAAATACTAGATAGGTTCAATAATAAACCCTTTAATGCGCGGCCTCTGATTATCAACTTGCACAACTTTCTACCATTCTGATCTTCACTGCTTCACAGACTACCTGCAACATATTTATTCTAATTTTCTCAATATCATCGACATATACAACCTTTAGAATCATCAATGCTAATAATGTTGACATCAATGACAACCACATATCAGCAACATAACCACAACATCCAAAAATCTTTCCCTTTGGCATTGATGGCAACACATGATGTGAAAAATACCATCAAGCACAACTAGCTCTTCTCCAACAGTCTCCCCCTTTTTCTTCCTCAAGGGTTTTTCACATTACTCTTCTCCCCCTTTGACATCAATGGAAAAGGTACACATGATATGAACCACATATCTGGCTCATATGACTAAAAACCCCTGAGTAGTAGCCACCATAACATCAATCTGAAACAAGATCTGACTGTAAGTCCACAGATTGATGCAAAGAATTGCATCTTAGTTGAGATTAGGAGGGGAAATCACCCCTAACTTGTCTCTTAGATACTCAAAAGTATCCTTAGGCAACAATTTAGTAAATATATCTGCAATTTGTTCCTTTGTAGACACATATTCTAGTCTGACTTCTTTATCACTCACTTTGTGTCTCATTTTTTGATACTTGATAGATATACACTTTGTCTTTGAATGTAACACCAGATTCTTGGAAATGTTTATGGCACTTGAGTTGTCACAAAATATAGCAATAGGCTCGTCATACTCAACTCTGATATCTCTCAACATCTGCTTCATCCACAACACTTGAGTACAATTGTTTTCAACAACAATATATTTTGCCTTAGTAGTAGATAGGGAAATTAAATTTTGATTTTTACTTAGCCAAGACACTAGCTTCTTCCCCAAGAAGAATGCACCACCACTTGTAATTTTCCTATCATCAACATCTCCTACCCAATCTACATTTGTAAAGGCATTCAAAGTTAGATCATCATCCTTAGGATATCATAGGCCAAAATTAAGTGTTCCTTTCAAATATCTAAAAATTCTCTTTATTGCAGTCACATGTAATTCCTTTGGATCAGCTTGATATCTAGAAACCATGCATACAACATTCATGATGTCTGGTCTGGTCTGAGTCAAGTAGAGCAATCCACCCATCATTGATCTATACCTTGTTTTATTTGCCTTAGGAGAATCATCATTTTGTGTTAGCTTGCATCCGATCACCATGGGTGTACCTATAGGATTTGAATCTTCCATGCCAAATTTTTTAAGTAACTCTTTTAAATATTTGGACTGAGATATGAAAATTCCATCATCTAATTGATTTATTTACAATCCTAAAAAGAATTTTAGCTCTCCTATCATTGAAATCTCAAATTCACTTTTCATTTCATCAGCAAACTTTATGCATAAGTCATCATCACCTTCAAAAATAATGTCATCAACAAAGAATTCAATAATCAATTCTTTATCCTTATCCACCTTGAAATACAGATTATTGTCAGTAGTATCTTTATTGAATCCAAGCTTCAACAAGTATTTATCCAATCTTGCATACTAGGCTCTAGGGGCTTGCTTAAGTCCATATAGTGAATTTTTCAACCGACACACCATGTCCTTTTCATCAGCCAGTTGAAATCCGTCTGGTTGCTCAACATAAACTTCTTCTTCTAACTCACCATCCAGAAATGCTGACTTCACATCCATTTGGTAGATTTTGTAGTTCTTGAAAGCAACATAGGCAAGAAATAATATTACAACTTCAATTCTAGCAGTAGGGGCAAATATTTCTTCAAAATCAATACCTTCCATCTGTGAGTACCCTTTACATACCAGTCTTGGTTTATTTCTGACCACCTCACCTTGTTCATTCAACTTATTCTGAAAGACCCATTTGGTTCCAATCACATTCTTATCCCGAGGTTTGGGAACAAGAATCCATGTATCATTTTCTCTATCTGCATCAGTTCTTCCTTCATTGCTTCCATCCAATATTCATCCTTACATGCTTCATTGACATTGCTAGGCTCAATTTTGGAAATTAGGCAATATTCTTCTGCAATTTTCCTTCTAGTATGTACACCTTTGTTCTTGTATCCTATAATCTGACTTTCAGAATGATTTAGCTTTATGTACCTTGGAACTTTGGAGTTCTCTCTAAATTCTGGTTCTTTTGTTCTCTCTTCTGTACTTCCACTAGCTTCTTCTTCATGATTCTCTTGATTCATCGAAACAATTTGGACTTGATTTTGTGTCTGAGAATTCTTCCCTTTATCAACACTTTCATGTTGGTCATATGATTCATATCCACAGTGCTTGGATGATCTTTCAATATCCTCATCAACTCTGACATTTGCACTTTCAACCATCTTCTTTAGCCTTTTATTGTAGCACCGGTAAGCTTTGCTCTTTGTAGAGTAACCCAGAAAAATTCCTTCCTCACTTCTAGCATCAAAATTTCCAATATCTTCACCTCTCTTGATATAACATCTACTTACAAAGATTTTGAAATACTTAATAGTAGGCTTATGACCAAACCATAGCTCAAAAGAAGTCTTACTAGAATTACCATTAACATTTACCCGATTGATAGTGTATACAACATTGCTTACAACTTCTCTCTAGTAGATATGAGGAACATTACCTTCCAACATCATAGTTCTGGAAATATCTAGAATTGTTCTATTCTTTCTCTCAACAAATCCATTCTGTTGAGGGGTTTGGGGAGCAGATAACTGTCTTTTTGATTCCATGTTCTTCACAAAAATGAATTGAATTCTCGGAAAGTGAATTCACCACCTCTGTTTGATCTCAAGCATTTGATCTTCAGACTTGTCTCATTTTCTACCATAGCTTTGAAACATTTGAAATTTTCCAGTGCTTCATGTTTTTCTCTCAAGAAAGCAACCCATATCATCCTAGAATAATCATCAATAAGAAACATAAAGTACCTTTCTCCTTGTAGAATTTTGATTCTGGATGCACCACATAGATCGGTATGTACCAAATCCAGTACCCCATTGGAATGATGTTGTTTGCTCGAAAATGAAATTCTTGTTTGCTTTCCCATCTGACATTCCTTGCATATGGTGTTAGTAGGTTTTACTAACTTAGGTAGATCTCTGACTGCTTGTGTGGAGATTACTTTGACAATGTTATCAAAATTCACATGACATAATCTCCTATGCCATAACCAGCTTACATTAACTTGAGAAATTAAACAACTTTCACTAGCAACACTCAAGTGAAAAATATTACCTCTTGTCTTTGTGCCTGAAGTAATTACATTTCTAGAGCTTCCTAAAATCCTGCATTTTCCATATTTGAATTGAAGATTACCCCTTGTCAACCATCTGTCCAACACTCAAAAAGTTATGCTTCAATCCTTCAACATATAGGACATCATTTGTATTGTATTTACCACCAAGAGAAATAGTGCCTCTGCCACATATCACACCTGGATTATTATCTCCAAATATTACAACACCACCGTCATATTTTTCCAAGATTATGAACTTTATTTTGCCACCGGTCATATGATGTGAGCATCCACTGTCAATCACCCACTCATCCTTTTCATCAATTCTAGCTGCAAGAGATTTCTCAATGTTCTGATTATTAGTAGATTTAGTGGACACCAAACCATTTTCCTTGATAGCAATGAATACCCATCCATCTTCATTTCCAGTTTCTTTATCAGATTCATCATCAGTAACACCTTCTTCATCATAATAACATTTCTTTTGAAATCTAGACTTGTCAGGTTTGTACTTAGAAACTCTTTCAGGACACCTTGATACAAAATGACCTATCTTAGTGCAAGAGAAACATTTAATAGGTAGCTTTCCTTTATACTTACCTTGATCTCTGGCTTATCTTTTCACAATCAATGCTTCCAGGTGTTCTAGCTCTCTTTCTGCATCTTCAATCTATTTTATCTCATCTTCATATTTGAATGTCTTTTTGGAACTTTCTCCCGGATCATATCTTTGTTGGCTTTTTCTGGACATAGTAGCTTTAAATGCAGATTTTGTCTTAGGTGTAGACTCACCAAATTCACTCAACTCAAAGGCAGAAAGTTTTCCAATCAACATGTCTCTTGTCACATTAGTTACTATCCCGAGCTCTTCAATAGCATGGGATTTTGTTTTGTAAGAAGCAGGCACAAATCTGAGCACTTTAGCCACAATTTCATCTTCTTCCATAATTCCACCGACACATCTAATACCCATCACTAGTTCATTTACTTTCTGCATGAAAGAAAAAATGTTTTCATCTTCACTCATCTTCAAGTTCTCCCACTTGCCTTTCAAACTTGTTAGCTTAGCAATCTTCACTTGTGCATCTCCTTCATACAATGTTTCCAATTTCTTCCAGATCTCATGTGTTGTCTTTAGACCTATCACATTTGCCATCTTTGAATCTATCAAAGCACTTAGTAATGCTTCTATAGCCCTGACATTAATTTTAGCTTCTTTGATCTCATCAGGAGTAGAGGGACCATTTTGAGGAATATTATATCTATTCTTTGTAACCTTCCAGAAGGGTTCACCAATGCACTTCAAATGACACTCCATTATGATCTTCCACAACTCAAGTAATTTGTACCATCGAATCTGGGACTATCCTTCTTGTATGATGCCATCTCGGATCACCTCAAGTTGTTAGACTTCTTCAGAGGAACCTGCTCTAATAGCAATTTTTGGCAAAACAAGGATAGGCAACTAAGAGGGGGGGTGAGTCAGTTGTTACAAAATTTAAAGCTTATCTTACTTTATCAACCTTTAATCTCAGATATGATATTTAACAGTGAAAGAAAGAATCAACAACACATCAGAAACACACAACACCAAGATTTTTGCGTGGAAACCCTATTAGGGGAAAAACCATGGTGGAGGTTAATCCACAATTATATCCTGTTAAAAGTATAATGAGAATGATTAAGGAATGGGCATGCATTCAGGCACACTGCCTAAAGATCACTGCTCAGAAGGGAAGGCTCACCGCCTTACATAAAATAATCAGATTAAATCCATCTGATAAGGTTTGAACTGAGAAATTAGCTTCTTCATAAGCTTAATTTCAATTCTAGTTAGGCACAAAAATACTTCTTCACTCTTCACTCTTCGTTCAATCTTCTTCACACTTTGTTCTGCACTCGAATGATCTGATCTTTATTCACACATATCTTGCATAAACTTTGCATACATTCACTGAGCATACTTCAAAATGAGGAAACAATCTCTCTTATATATCTGCTACATGGATTTACATCAACAACTTTGTCAGCCACAAATAAAGAATAAATGAATTACAAATTGTCGCCTCAATACATGAACAAATCTCAATGTGCACCAACCTAAGTCGGTCACAACATAATGAAGACCTAAATCAACATCCTCGAACACACCAAGCATTCAATAATTAATCCATAAGGATTTGCAACACGCTACCACCATCATGTCGGTCAAGAACATGAAAACTTGAACACACAAAGGAAAAATCTTTGATCACGAACACATCGATTCACGTAGACGTACCGAAAAGATAGAGAATGATCCAAAAACATCACTGAACATCTCAAGAATGTACACAACAACTCAATTCATCAGAATTGCAATCTCATCTTCTATAAACACTTGCTACAGTAACAAAATAGTTGTAAGAACTCAAAAATGAATAACTCACTCCAAACTTGATGCATACCATTGAAACTTCCAGAAAACATACTAGATAGGTTCAGCAACAAACCCTTTAATGTGCGACCTCTAATTATCAACTTGCACAAATTTCTACCATTCTTATCTTTACTGCTTCACAGACTTCCTGCAACATATTTATTCTGATTTTCTCAATATCCTCGACATATACAACCTTTAGAATCATTAATGCTAATATTGTTGACATCAATGACAACCACATATGGGCAACATAACCACAACATCCAACAACTTCAAAATATTCATCAAGGATAAATCTATAGTCACTTGAGAATTGTGTTCGACACCAAAACTGAGTTCACGTTATAAGATGGAATCTAAGTCTTAGGATCAAATTAATATTGTTCATTGATGTAATTCCTATTAAGTTAGTATTGTGAAGTCCATTTATAGAAAATGACAAATAAAATCTATAAAATAGATTAAAAATTACTAGGAAAGTATTGGAAAATTGATTGGAATCTTGAACTTGAAAGAAATAAAGCATCTCTTTTATGACTTTTCCTACTTTTTCTAATTTTTTCAAACACTGTGTATTTTATTTTATTTTAATGCACCTAGTTAATGCATATTGATGATTTTGTAATGTGTTTCTAAAATATAGGAAAAGGGGGAGAGGGTCCATAAAATGGGATGATAAGGGGAGTATGTCAAAGAAAAAGGGGGTGTCCACCTAATCACAAATCCACATTTCCCATATTCATTAGGAAGAGGGATAGTGCCAAAAATTCTTAGAATTGACTTACAACCCTAGGTTTTGGACACTATGGGACCTCAACTTCCTTATGACAAAAATGATCGAAAGGTAGTATTGGGAGAAAGATAAAAGTGTTTTAACAATAAAATCTATGAGATCGAACACTTGGAATATAAATTATTATGATAACACTATCAGAAACAACAATTAACTAATAGATATGAGAAGGTTAGGATGGTGGTTACCTGGATCCAAAAGTGGGTTCCAGGCTTTGTTGAAGGACATATTTGCCTAGGGGAGAATCGGTCTTTGTACAAGGGTCTGAAAATTATTTTTGGAGTCCTTGAATCCCAGATCTATGTTTTTAATTCTATCAGGTTTGACTATTGGGAAAACAAAAATAAAACTTGTAGGTGAGTTTTTGTATCTTGACAACTTTAACAACTTTATAAAATTTCACTTTTGATCAACTTTCAATCTTTCTTCACCTGTAAATATGTACAAACAAAGAGGATAAAAATGTTTGTTTTTGGTGGACAAGGATTTTCCTTGGTCAAACCCTAGTTGGTAATTAAACCTTGATAATAAAATAATGACAAAATAAAGGAATTGATGAGGGAGCAAAGCTTGTTACACCTCACCAAACCCTTTAATGGTTGCCCTTAGAGGACTAAAGTATAACACATCTCTCTAAGGATTGGATCTTGCATGAAATGGCTTGATTGCTTGATAGATATTGATTCTTGAATTCTTGCTTGAAACATGAAACCTACATCACAATGTTAGCTCCAAAAAGCATGCATGAACACACATAAATCTTGATGCCATGATAGGATCTTGAATGCTGTAATAAATAACTGATAAATCTGCTCTCCAATGCTCTTGACAAAAAAATTTTCTCATGTGAAATTTGAATTATTTCACTTAGATTGAATTGATAAAAAGACCTTGTATTCATAGGTGTTTCCTTAATTACCCAACAATTAAACACCACAATCTGACCTTTTCAATTTGAATTTAAATCATTAAAATGTTTCCAAAAACATATTAAAAATTGGGTCTCGAAACTTAAGGGGGCCCCATTCACCCTTGGGTGAATGAGTCCTAGGACCTAAACCTAAGGCACTCAATCTCCAAGATGTTAAGTTCAATGTAGGAATTACTTAAATGTGGGATTTCCTATCAGAAAGCAAAAATAATTAGGCTTGTGAATGCATAATTGGGCCAATAAAGGCTTAATTAAGTCCACTTGATTAAGAGGATGCAAAAATAGTTTGAAAATGTAAAGGTGTACATTTTTCTACACTACATTTAGCCCCCACTTTAGTGAGAGTATGAAATTGCACTCAGACACACTAAATTAGACAAATAAGTCAAGAGAGGTATAATTGTACACGATTTGAAAAGATAAGATGAAAAAGTTCAAGTAGGGCGATCAATCCCCCAAGATCTAAGTTCTCATGAAAAACCAACAAACGCACAAAGAGACACATTCCTACAACAACAACACAAGATACACAATCATATAATGTCAAAATTAATGCAAAAAGAAAGAAAAGGAAGGATGGACTAGCCACAGTTACACTATTGTCCATAAAATATTTTCACAAGTGAAACCCCATTGTCCACTATGCAAACAAAATATACTCACGAGGGCTAGTGAAATCTGGTGTCCACTAAGTGATCCCCAAGAAAGTGAGAAACACACACTAGGTTAGTATGTACCCACAAAAAATGGTGGATGATGAGAAATTCATGGTAGGTCTACAAGCTCCCATATGTCAACCATACCAAAATTTATACCTCGTGATAAATTTAGTAAGGTGCCACAAAAAATGGCCCAATGTTCCACAAGGCTAGCAAGCTACATTATGCTAGACACTTATGAAAAACAAAAAGGCACAACTAGCAAGCAAGTTGTTGTACGCTTGGTGGCCATGAAGAAATTGTGAATATAATAGGGTGGATAGTCAAAGGGGTTTTGCTTAATGCATGAAAGGTCACGCCATAGAGAACATCATGCTTGACATCACCACCAATTGAGGACAAGTCGATGAATAAAGGATTCATGTCTTAGGGAATGCAAACCATAACATCACCACCAAGATGAATGTCATATGCCAAGAAAGGTCACACTCTTTTAGGACATTAAATATAATGTTAGCAAGATTAAGACATGTCACATGAATTAAGAATACCACACTTTGAAGGGAATATGTAAACAATGAGCGAGGACACGCATGCCCCCACTTAAAAGAAATTGATAAACACCATGCTGCGAGCAATTACTTTAAAGTAGCAAGATGATAAATGCCAAACGATAAAGAAGATAAAGCTACGTCATGAAATAGGTTGCCCCCAAAATGGAAACAAATAAGGGATCCATGGATTCAAGGTGAGCATTATGCCTTTTTTGCAATGATATAATAGAGTTTGAAACCATCATCATTCCCCAAATACCTTATAGAACAATGAACATAAAGGAAGAATGAAACATAGAGAGAAAAAACAAAGAAAATATTTTGGGTCAACATGGAAGAGACCTACATGTCTCAATGACTTGCATCATCCCCAAAAGGAAAACACAAGACAAATGAAAAGGTAAATGGCTATTACAGATAGAAGAATGAAGATGCAAATAAAATAATATCATGCAAGATTCACTTCCTTTGTATCCTTGCGCCAACAAAGTGACAAGGGTCATCTAAAGTAGCTCACAAACATATAAAGACATGCCAAGAAGCAATATATAGGGGATCACATTACACACATGCAATCACACGAGACATGAATAAAAAAAAAGAAAATACTATTATGGCACATGTGAGTCAACCTATAGCAGACCATCTGCACCATGATCTTGTTCATTATAGGCGAAAGGCAACAAACTAGCCAAAGAGACAATGACAAGTTTTGTACTAGGAGCATAACTAGGTTCAACACATGGTGAATAACTCTTGTTAAGATGATTGTCATGGTTGTTGTCATCTAAGATCATGGAAGAGGAAAATAATAAATTCAGCTCATTATGCACTTCCTCATCAATCTTAGCAATCTCATCATCATCATCCAAGTTAATCATAACAGGAGGCCTAATGATGATTTCCATGGAGGTTTCATGTTTTTGTTGTGTAAAAGGTGGAGAATCATCATGCTTTGTCTCAATTGGTGTTTGATCTTGGGTTTTTGTTGCGTTCTTTTCTTCTAGCTGATAAGCAATAGCATGACGTCTACACCTACACTCTTTAGCATTTTGGTTTCTTCTTGCACGATTTTCAAGTTGTGAAGGTGTAGGAGAGGTTTTATCAACCTTTGGTTTATTTTCTTCCTGCAAGGGAGGAACATAAGGAACCATGGAAGGTTGTTCAACCATTTTTTCTTTGATTTTATAAACTTGTTTGACCTTAGGAGGAACAATAGGACTTATATGGTTATCTATTGGTCTTTTATAGGAAATAGGTGGAGGAATCATGGTTGTTTTTTCTTGGTTACTTGGAAGGCATTTTGGTTCAATCATGTCTTCACTAATGATAGGAGACTCAATCATGGGTTGAAGCATGTTGCTAAGGGATAATTCTGTTGTGTTTTTCCTTGAATTTTTTATAAGATTTGAAAAATAATTCCTCATGAGGCTTAATAGGTTTCATATGTTCGGGCCAAAAGAAATCCAATGAGAACTTCCCATGGGAAGACACATGATTAAATCCACTATGATGCACAATAAATATTTCATTTCCAAATGAAAATTTTAAGCATTTATGCACTACCGACGAGATGACATCCATGGATCACAACCATGGATAACCAAGATTCACACGGAATTGGTCTGACAATGGGATGATGGAGAATGAGACATTCAATTGTTTCGATCCCACTTTTAATGGGAGAGTGATCAAACCTATTGTAGGGAAATAAAAACCATTATTTGTTTTGATCCATGCTTTTGGTTTTTCATAAGAATCTTGATAAAGTTCATGCACAAATAAGAATTCCTTGGTAATAAAATTCTCTATACACATGGGATCAATTAATATCCCATTAGTAGGCTTGTCATTGATTCTTCTGGCAATGTAAAGAGGACCATAAAGTGGATGTTTGATAGAAAAAAAATTCAATTAATCCAATCATAACATCTATATTGTATTCATTATCACCAGTGTCATCATCAGTCATGTCAACATTCATCACATAATTCTTGGTATCACTAGCTTTCACAAATGGGATGTTATGATTTGGCATGGGATTGGTAAAGATTTGCAAATTTTGGTTGGTTGGGGTGACAAATTTATTATCTTGATCATTAACACCGCCCAACTGGATATGATTAGAATCAATGAGGTCTTGCATGATATGTTTAAGATTCTTAGAATGTTCCATATCATGTCCATTTTGTCGGTGATATTGTAAAAAGGCATTAGAATTATAGTTCAGAGGTAAAGGCTTAGTAGGATCAAGGGCTCTAATAGGAGGTAAGGTAATTAAGTTATTACCCAAGAGTTACAACATGATGGAATGGAGGGCATAGGGTAACAGGGTAAATTGTCTATTACACTCTTTGAATTGATATGGAATTGTTGTTTTAATGGACCCCACTTGAGACTCAACATGTTGACTTTTTTGAGGTGGGTTGATCTATATAAAGCTCTTATTTTGTGTCTTGAAGGGTTGAAAGTTGTTATGGGGCACAAACTCAGATTTCTCAAGGTGGTTAGAGGGAGTTTTCACTTCATGATGACTAACTGAATTCTGATAGTCATGGAGAACCATGCACAAATGTGTAAAGGAGGAAAATTTCATCATCCCAAGCTTTTCTTGGATTTTGTTTTGTAAGTTTTTAATGAAAATTCTTTGAAGATTGGAATTGGGAATCTTAATATTGATTTGCAAGTAAAGTAATTGGTTTCATGCTATAAAATCAGTGAACTTTTCATCATCCTTTTGTTTACACTTCATTAAATCAGCTAAATTCATCTTGGGACCAATGTGCACTTGGAAATGGTTAAGGAAGGCATCAAAAAGCTCATTGAATGAGTGAATTGAATTATTTGGTAAAGAGAAAAACCACTCCAAGGCAAATACCTAGGGAAAATTTTAGCCAAGAGCTTATCTTAAAAGATGAAGTCACTACATAAGGTTGTGTATGCTAGGACATGGTTACTAGGATCTCCTTTTCCACCATATTTCTCAAATCTAGGAATCTTTATACCTTGTGGAATTTATGCTCTCAATATCTCCAAGGATAATGGGTTTATTTTTGTTGAGAAATTATGTCTCAACTTCCAGCTTGAAGTCCTCGTTTTCATGCCTTGGTGATTTTGTGTTGTTTACAAAGTTCTGGCGGAGGCGAAGCCAGGATGGAACTTGGCATTGTTCTATTTGCCTAAGTTCCGAGTCTCTGGCGGAGGCGGAACCGGAATGGAATTAGGCATTGTTCTGTTTGCCTAAAGTTTCAGGTTTCGGTTCTTATTCCTGCTCCGAATCCGCTTCCTACCATCTGTTTGTTCTCGCTTCGCTTCACAGGTTCTGGTGGAGGCGGAACCAGTTTTGGAAGTTGGCAATGTCCATTTGCCAGGTTCCTGTTTCAGTTCTTGTTCCGACTCCGGGTCCGATTCCTACTTTTGAGATCTGGTTCTGCTGGATGTTTGGATTCTCCTTGGGGAGTTTTCCTTTGCCTTGTCCTAGTTTTGGATTGATGTTTCTTGCAGTTGGTGGAGGCGGAACCAGAACCGGATTTGTTCTTGATCTTGGATTTTTGGTAAAGTCCTGTTTCTGTTTCTGTTCCGTCCCCGGATCCGACTCCGACTCTAGCAGTGTGTATTTTCGGTGGAGTCCTCTTTCAACTCCAGTTCCGACTCTGACTCCGACTCCGATAGTGTGTATTTTCAGTGGAAGTCCTGTTTTGACTCCTATTCCAACTCCGACTATGGCAGTGCTATTTATGACTTGAAGTCTTGGTTACGCCCGATGTCTATTTGACCATTTTGGTTGCTTTGTCAGCTATGATTGTTGATGGGTCTTGGATGCGTGGCACCTGGTTGAATAGTGATTAGATGGATACCAAGATAGTTATTGTGGTAGTTGCATTTTTCAATGAACGGTGGCGAGCTGAATCGTTTTCGTAATGGCTTTGAATGCAATGATGACTTGTTGCAGGAGATCTATCAGATCCGACCAGATGCGTGATTTGGGGATGGACTTCATTGCTCTTCTGAGTCGGTTACATTTGGATGAGAGATGTGTTATTTCTCATAAGTTAGACAAGTTGAGTTGAGTCGTAAAGTTGCAGAGCAAGTTGAAGTCGCGAGTTGAAGAACAAGAAGGACGTGAGTTCTTGAAGAGGGTTTTGAACTGTATGTTGTGAAAACATTGTAACAGTGGATCTGAATCTCTCTGGGTGATTGTGAGCTAAGCAAAGAAGTCTGGATATTGTATGTAATCGATTCATTACTGTAATACAATAGATTTGACTTTTTGTGGTGGGTTTTTTACCTGAAAGGGTTTTCCCACATAAATACTGTGTCATCTTTGTTTGCTCATCTTTTTGGTTTCTCATTGCCATGGTTGTATGCATCTCTATATGTTTTAGAAACTGTTAGTTTTTCGTTTTTGCTTCTCTCCCCTGTAGTAAAGGTGTTAAGGGAATGTATTCCGCAATGTTGGGTTATTAGATCCGCATTCTTTTCCCTTCAAAGTGGTATCAAAGCTTGACCAGTTCGTGTTATCCTTGTTAGGGAAAATTAGTTTTTTGCACTAATACTATTTCAGTGGGAGACTTGCATTGTTAAACTTGTTTCTGTTGTGAGATGGTGAGTACATTTGGTAGAATAGATATTGAGAATTTTAATGGCAGCAACTTTGAGTTATGGAAACTCAAGATAGAAGACTTGCTTGTGGATAGAGACCTCTGGATTGCAGTGTCTGGAACTAAGCCACAAACTACGACCCAAGAAGCTTGGGATCTTGCTGATAGAAAAGCAAGAGGATTGATAAGACTGAGTCTAGCCGATTCTGTGCTCTTGAATGTTCATGAGGAGACGTCTGCAGCTGCTTTGTGGAAGAAGCTTGGTGATATTTATCAAGGAAAATCTCTGGTAAACAAGTTATTCCTAAGGAAGAAGTTGTACTCCTTGAAGATGGACGAAGGTGCATCTGTTGCAGATCATCTGAACTCATTTAATATGAGTGTTACTCAGCTGGCATCTGTAGGTGTAAAGATTGAGGAGGAGGATCGTTGCATGCTCCTGTTGTGTTCATTACCTGACAGTTGAGATCATCTTGTGATGGCTATTGGAAGCACAACCACTGCTTTCAAGACTGATGATGTGGTTGCTTCGTTTCTGTTTGAAGAAATGCAAAGGAAATCTTCTGAGATGGCCAAAGATGCTCTTTCTGTTTGAGGTAGAACAAAGGAGAAACGCAAGAAGAAAGACAACAAGTCGAAATCCAAGTCTAAAGGGAGATCAAAGTCTCCTGGTAAAAAGTCCAAGGTAAAGTGCTGGAACTGTGGGCAACCTGGTCATATCAAGAAGGACTGCAAGGAGAAGAAGAAGAAGAATGCTTCTGACAACGAATCTTCTCAAAGTGATGCAGGTGCCTTCATTGCAGCAACCCTGATAACTCAGGCATCAGATGATGTTTGGTTAGTTGATTCAGGTGCCTCTTTTCACATGACATCCAATAGAGATTGGTTCTCAAAGTATGAGAATTATGATGGTGGAAAGGTATACTTGGCAAGTGATTCAACACTGGATATTGTTGGCAAAGGAAGGGTCAGAATTCAGTTTCCTGACGGAAGAGTCAAAGGAATTGGTGGTGTTCTTCACATCCCAGGTTTGGCTCGAAATCTTCTTTCTGTTAGTAAGTTAAATGATGCTGGTGTAGAAGTTTCTTTTTCTAGTAAGGGATGTAAAATGGCTAGAGGTGCAATGGTGTTAGCTAAGGGTGTTCGTACTGGAACTCTGTACAAGCTAGATGAACGACCTGTTCTTTGTAACAGTGCCTCTGTAAAGTCATGTAATTTTGCACCTATAGAGAAAAATGAAGACTCTTCACTATCTGCAAATGCTTTGGAGGTAAAACTCCCAGCAGAGAAGACTATGTTATGGCATCACAGACTTGGTCACATTAGTGAGAAAGGTTTAAAAACCTTGAAGAACAAAAACCTTGTAGTGGAGCTTGATGATTGTAACCTTGAGTTCGATTTCTGTGAACATTGTATCTATGGAAAGCAACACTGTGTTTCTTTCTCCACTAGTCCTCACAAATCTTCTAGTATACTGGATTATATTCATTCTGATGTGTTTGGTCCAGTTGATGTTCCTTCGTTATCAAAGTCTAGATATTATGTTTCTTTTATTGATGAATGTTCGAGAAGGACATTTGTATACTTTCTTAAAAGTAAATCAGAAGTGTTCAGTCGGTTTAAAGAGTTCAAATCTTTGGTAGAAAATCAGACTGGAAGGAAAATAAAGTGTTTAAGGACAGACAATGGAGGTGAGTTTTGTTCTACAGATTTTGAAAGGTACTGCACTGATCATGGAATTAAAAGGCATAAGACAACCCCCTACACTCCACAACAAAATGGAGTTGCTGAAAGGTTGAACAGGACACTGATGGAAAAGGCAAGGAGTATGCTGAGTGGTGCTGGTCTGGAGCAAAGGTTCTGGGCTGAGGCTGTTGCTACAACATGTTATCTGATTAATAGATCTCCTTGTTCAGCTCTTGTTGACATGACATCTTTGGAAGCATGGTCGGGTAAGAAACCCTCATTAAGGCATGTTTGGGTCTTTGGCTATGAGACATATGTTCATGTGCCAAATGAAAAGAGATCAAAGTTGGATAACAAGGCTATGAAATGTATTCTCATCGGCTATGGAGTTGGTGTGAAAGGATACAAGCTTTGGAACCCTGTTACTGAGAAGGTTTTGTATAGCAAAAACATGATATTTCGTGAGTTGAAACCTTTAGTAAGTGATCAACAACTTGAGACAAATCAGAGTGATAAGAAGAAGGATGCAGTTGAGATTCCCCAAACTCCAGAAAGGGAAGAGCTACATGGTGTACCTGAGATTGAGGAGAGCTCAAGCAGCTCTAGAAGTTTTGATGATGAAGAACAACCTTAGCCTCTAAGGAGATCTACACGAGAAAGAAGGCAACCAGAAAGGTATGGTTTCTCTATGTTAAATTCAAATTGTGCTTATGCCTTAATTACTAGCACTGATGAGCCTAGGACTATGAAAGAACCAATCAACATGGTTGATTCAAAGTCTTGGCTGGAAGCCATGAATGAGGAGATGGATTCCTTGAAAAAGAATGATACCTGGAAGTTGATACCACTGCCTAAAGGGAAAAAGCCTATTGGCTGCAAGTGGATATTCAAAAGGAAGACAGGCCTTGATGGCAGTGTGGAGAAGTATAAGGCATGACTGGTTGCAAAGGGATTTTCCCAAGTTGAGGGAATTGATTATGGAGAGATCTTTTCCCCTGTAGCAAAGCTAACATCCATCAGATTTTTGTTGTCATTGGCAGCTGTGTATGACTATGAAATTGAGCAGATGGATGTGAAGACAACGTTTCTCCATGGTGAGCTGGAAGAAGAAATATTCATGTCCCAGCCTGAGCATTTTGTTGATAGAGGTAAACAAAATCTGGTTTGCAAATTAAATAAATCTCTCTATGGTCTAAAGCAATCTCCTAGAATGTGGTACCAAAAATTTGACACATTTGTGTTGTCAATTGGGTTTGTTAGATCAAAATCTGATCATTGCATCTATTTTATATGTGAGAATGATCATGTGCTTGTTATTACTCTGTATGTGGATGACATGTTATTGATTGGTAATAGCAAGGCAATGATTTCTGATCTTAAAACTCAATTGTCTGCTAAGTTCGAAATGAAAGATCTTGGAGCAGCAAGGTACATTCTTGAAATGGAGATAACTAGGGATAGAACAAGCAGAAAGCTTTGGCTCAGTCAGAGTAAGTATGTGAAAACCGTTCTAGAGAGGTTTAGCATGACTGATTGCAAGCAGCTAGTTGTTCCAATCATGCAAGGATTGAAACTATTTGCTGAAGACTATCCAAAGTCTGCTACTGAGATGGAGGACATGACCAATGTGCCTTATGCAAGTGCAGTAGGCAGTTTGATGTATGCTATGGTCTGCACAAGACCAGACATTGCCCAAGTAGTGGGAGTTCTAAGCCGTTTCATGGCAAATCCAGGGAGATCACATTGGGATGTTGTAAAGAGAGTGTTCAGGTATTTGAAGGGTACTTCAGATTATGCTTTGTGTTACCATGGTAGTATGGTTGCATCACAGAGGACTCTTAGCATTCAGGGATATGTTGATTCTGATTGGGCAGAGGACATTGACAGTAGAAGATCCACCAGTGGATACACTTTCATGCTTAATGGTGGAGCAATCAGTTGGATGAGCAAGCGACAAGCTGTAGTTGCTTTATCCATGACAGAGGTAGAGTACATGGCACCAACTCATGCTTGCAAGGAGGCAGTGTGGTTGAGGCATTTGTGTTCAGACATTGGATTCAATGCTGAGCAGATTTCAATCTGCTGTGATAGTCAAAGTGCCATTTGTTTGGCAAAGAATCCTACCTTTCATGCCAGGACCAAGCACATAGATGTGCAATATCACTTCGTGAGGGATACGGTTGAAGATGGAAAGGTCAGTATGGATAAGGTTGACACCTTGAAGAATGTTGCAGATGCCTTGACAAAGCCGGTTAGCACAGACAAGTTCAGATGGTGCACAAAATCGATGGGCCTTGGGGCCTATGATAGACAGTAAGGTATGATGTTTTGAGGAAGCTGGAAGTGTTCACCAAGTGGGAGATTGCTGAGAAATTATGTCTCAACTTCCAGCTTGAAGTCCTCATTTTCATGCCTTGGTGATTTTGTGTTGTTTACAAAGTTTTGGCAGAGGCAGGATGGAACTTGGCATTGTTCTGTTTGCCTAAGTTTCGAGTCTCTGGCGGAGGCGGAACCATAATGGAATTAGGCATTGTTCTGTTTGCCTAAAGTTCTGAGTTTCGGTTCTCATTCTTGCTCCGAATCCGCTTCCTACCATCTATTTGTTCTCGCTTCGCTTCGCAGGTTCTGGCAGAGGCAGAACCAGTTTTGGAAGTTGGCAATGTCCGTTTGCCAAGTTCCTGTTTCAGTTCTTGTTCCAACTCCGGGTTCGATTCCTGCTTTTGAGATCTGGTTCTGCTAGATGTTTGGATTCTCCTTGGGGAGTTTTCCTTCGCCTTGTCCTGGTTTTGGATTGATGTTTCTTGCAGTTGGCGGAGGTGGAACCGGAACCGAATTTGTTCTTGATCTTGGACTTTTGGTAAAGTCCTGTTTCTATTTCTGTTCTGTCCCTGGGTCCGACTTCGACTCCGGTAGTGTGTATTTTCGGTGGAGCCCTGTTTCGACTCCAGTTCTGACTCCGACTCCGACTCCGACTCCGACAGTGTGTATTTTCGATGGAAGTCCTGTTTTGACTCCTGTTCCGACTTTGACTTCGGTAGTGCTATTTATGACTTGAAGTCTTGGTCATGCCCGATGTCTATTTGATCGTTTTGGTTGCTTTGTCAACTGTGATTGTTGATGGGTCTTGGACATGTGGCACCTGGTTGAATAGTGATTGGACGGATACCAAGATAGTTATTGTGGCAGTTGCATTTGTCAACGAAGGGTGGCGAGCTCAACCGTTTTGGTAATGACTTTGAATGCAATGACGGCTTGTTGCAGGAGATCTGTCAGATTTGACCATATGCGTGATTTGAGGATGGAATTCATTGCTCTTCTGAGTCGGTTAAATTTGGATGAGAGATGTGTTACTTCTCATAAGTTAGACAAGTTGAGTTGAGTCGTAAAGTTGCAGAGCAAGTTGAAGTCACGAGCTGAAGAACAAGAAGGACGTGAGTTCTTGAAGAGGGTTTTGAAATATATGTTGTGAAAACATTGTAACAGTGGATCTGAATCTCTCGGGTGATTGTGAGTTGAGCAAAGAAGTCTGGATATTGTATGTAATCGATTCATTACTGTAATACAATATATTTGACTTTGTGTGGTGGGTTTTTTACCTGAAAGGGTTTTCCCACATAAATACCATGTCATCTTTGTTTGCTCATCTTTTTGGTTTCTCATTGCCATGGTTGTATGCATCTCTATATGTTTTAGAAACTGTTAGTTTTTCATTTTTTCTTCTCTCCCCTGTAGTAAAGGTGTTAAGGGAATGTATTCCGCATTATTGGGTCATTAGATCTGCATTTTTTTCCCTTCAATTTTGACATATTGTGAAGGTTGGCCAGTTTGATTTTGGTTCAATGCGAAAATTTGTTGTTGAAGGGATGAAACATTTTGCAAAATTTGTTTAAGGAAAAAATCATTGGTTGTGTTTCGAGATGGAGGTGAATATGGTGGAGGTGTGTATGTGTTTGGAGGACAAGTGAATTACAAGTTTGTGAGAGGTGAGGGGTTAGGAGATATGAGGTTTGAATTCACAAAGCTAAAAGGATTCCCAGTGGAAATACCTAAAGTTGGATTGACATTGCTAGTTGGTTGCCTTATTGTAGTAATAGTTGGATTGGTGTATGTAGGAATAGAGGCCACAATTGTAGAAGGAATAATTTGATTTCCACATTGACTTTGAGTGTACCCCAAACTTTGAGCACAGCTATCCATTATAGGAACATGATTTTTAATGATATGGGCTAGGCTACACACAATTTCTATTCCTTGTTCATTATCAAGCATTATCCTCATGTTATCTATGCTAGTTATTGTAGTACCAACAATATATTCAACACTCACAAAGTTTTGAAGTTTTTCTAAGGCTTCATCCATTTATTTTATCTTCCCTTGAGGGACATTAGAAAACATTGTTTAAAAACCAGTTACATTTGTGTGGGTAAAGTAGTCATCGGAAATGTGGTATCAAAGCTATGGTCCGTAATGGGTTGACTAGTGTCAACCCTATGAGTGAAAGAGTTAAAAAAATCAAGATCCACGACGAATCTACTAGCACAGGATGGCATGAGTCTCAAAATATGTCTCACTAAAGTATTGGAAATAGGACACTAGGTTGTGAAGCTCATATAGATTTCAGCAAGCTAAAAGTGTACCTAAAATGGAGAAAAGGAACTATGCAAATGTAATAAACACCCAAAAGTAGGAATCACAAAGCAAGTGTGTAAAACGATTTTATAATTTTTAGATTTGAAATATGATAATTTATTGATTATGCTATGCAAAAAATTGAAAATGATGTCTTTTTAATGCCAATTTTGATTTCAAACATGCACTTAATTTGACCAATTGAACTTAATGCAAGAAAGTACAAAATTTCCTATTTTTTGAAACTGAAATACAAATTTGATAATAGAATGAAATGAAGCAAACAAAGAAAAAATGATGCCCAAAAATATGAAAAATTCACCTATACAAGGACAAGTTCACCCAAGGGTGGATGAGTCTTTGTATAGGGGTTGGAAAAATTAAAGTTTGTGTTTCTGGTTTGATGTTTGAGTTCTTTGTTTTAGGTTGAAAATTGTGAATTCTATGACAAATATTTGTAGTTTTAGGTGTCCTAATGGAAGTGAAACTAGTGACAATAAGTGAACAAAGTGGTAAATTTTGAAATGCAATTTGAGCTCAACTTTGAATCTGCATGATTGAAAGGCACTCTTGATCTAACTACAATGCAAGATGTATGCAAAATTAATGCAATTTTTTTGATTTTTTATGAATTTAAAGGATGAAAATGTGCAAAACCAAAACCCTAAATGCAAATGAAAATCACAATAATGCAAATAGAGATCTACGGTTTTGATGGTCTCCAAGTCACAATTTAGGATGTACAATGTCAAGTTCACCAAAATAAAATATAGGAAAAGGGAGAGAGGGTCCCTAAATGAGATGTGTGATAAGGGGAGTTGTAAAAGCAAAATGGAGTGTCCACCTAATCAAAAATACACATTTACCATGTTCATTAGTGTTGGAAATAGGATGCCATTTAATTGCAATCCTAAACATTAGTTATTTCATGAGTCTCTTAAATCCTTGGAATGTGTTCAACAACACTAGGATTAGGAGGGGATTAATATTTGATGAAATAATCATGTTAATTGACATTTTTAATTAATTATAAATGTTAAAAGCATGTGTGGATGCCTTGGAATTAGCTCCTATAAAATAGGAGCACATGGGTGCACATATGGTAGGTGATACTCACCTTAAGTTCAGTTAACTGAGTGGTAAATTGAGTATACTTCAAAAATGCATCCTAGGTTCCTACAAAATAGGGATTTTGTTTTATGAATGTTGAGTACCTATAAAATAGGGTTTGAAGTTCAATTGAAGTTCAGTTTAGTTCAGTTCAGTTCAGTTCAAGTTTAGTTATCTTCAGTTAGTTTTAGTTGCATGTTAGTTGACTTCAGTTAACTTGAAATGCATGGTAATAACTTGAGTTGCATGACAGATAACAAGAACTACCTTCAGTTAACAGGAGATGACCATTCTTGCATGAATGGTGTTGAGAAATGTTTCAGTTAACAAGAAATATCTTGGACCCACTTTGGGCGCCCAAGTTGGCTTCTTAGAATTAAATCCTTTGCATGCAGAGATATTTTTGAAGGCCTAGTTAAGTGGGGCCCTCTTTTGGGTGCCAAATTTGAGGATAAAGCCTTAAGATATTTACAGGATGAAGACTAAGTTGTGACTTCAGTTTGGTATGCCCAAATGGAAGAGGCAGATGGTTTGACATTGGTTTTCATGGTACAACTTCACTTGCATGAAATAGGCATGCCTTTAAGGGTTAGGGCTTGAGAATTTTTTGTGTAACTCATTTGGAGTTTACAATGTTGGAGAAAGTCTATATATCTCAAGCAAGTTTTAGAGAGAGTTGGTAAGTTTGATTTGCAGGTTGTGAAGAAGTTTGGTGAAGGTTGAAGAGGTATTCTCAAGCAAGAATTGGAGCTATTGTAATCTACTTCAGAGATTGAATAATAGATTAATTCTTGGTGGATTTTTTTACCCGAAAGGGTTTTATCCATGGTATATGCTTATGCAAACTTTTTAATATCCTATCTACTTCTTCTATCAACTTCTGTCTACATTCTACAACAGTAAAATGGATTAATCAAGATAATCACCCACAAAGAATTTGTAACAAAAAGGAAAAGCTTATTTAGATCAGCAATCTTAAAGTTTTACAGAGTATTAAGCTAAGAAAACACCTCATTTTTCAACATTTGGTAACAGAGCTGAGGTTGGGTAGAGTATTGAAGGATTTTTTTGGCTTAGTGGGAGATTTTATTATTTTTGTTTTTTTTTCTGATTTTGGAATTAAGTTTTGTTACAATGAATTATCGGTTAGATATTGAAAGGTTCAATGGTTCTAACTATGAAATGTGGAAATTAAAATGGAAGATCTTTTTGAAGAAAGAGATTAGTGGTTAACGGTTAATAATGAGACAAAGACACCTACAACTATTTTAGATGTGGATTGGGCTAAGATAGATAAGAAGGCAAGAGGAACAATGAGGTTATGTCTTGCTGATGCAGTTCTCTTGAGTGTTTCAGATGAAAATACTGCATATAAATTGTGGAAGAGAATAGGGGATATTTATCAAACTAAGAGTCTCACCAATAAGTTATATCTAAAAAGGCAGTTGTATTCATTAAAAATGAAAGATGGTGAATCTGTTGCACAACATTTAAATGCTTTCAATTTAATTCTCAGTTAGTTAGCATATGTAGATGTAAAGCTTAAAGATGAGGATAAGTGCATTTTGTTACTTTGTTCTTTACTAGATTCTTGGGAAAATCTAATTGTTGCAATTAGTGGTAATGGTGTAGATTCAAAGATGGACAACATTATTCCTACTCTCCTATCAGAGGAGATGAGGAGGAAGTCTAAGGAGAAAATCCAAGATGTCTTGTTTGTAAAAGGTAGGCCTAAGAAAAAGGAACCTAAGGGAAACAAGGAAGGAAAGGGTAATTCAGAAGGACGAAGTAAGGTAAAGTGTTGGAACTGTGGGAAACTATGACATGTGAAGAAGGGTTGTAAGAACAAGAAAGAAAGTTCTAATTCTTCTATAGAGGAGTCCTCAGATGATAGTAATGATGCATTGGTTATTTCAGCTGATAGTGTTTGTGATAACTCTTTGCTTCATGTTTCAGAGTAATCTTCATGGAGAGGATGGTAGTCACGATGCCATGTGTAACTTGGTACCACGGTTCAATGGGAGTTATTGGTAGTGACTTGGATGCATCATTGGTAAGGTTATCTTCATGTGATTGGGGATATGGTTTGTTCTTGGTTTAGAGTGGTTGCTATTATGTCATGGTTTACTCTTGATTCTAGATTAGAGTTTTGTCATATTACATGTTTCTCTTGAGACTAAGATGTGTAAGTATGTTATGATGCATGTGATCTCCTAAGAGGAGATTGTTAGATCATGGATGTCATGTTTATGTTCAAGGTTGGAGCTTTGACATGTTTATGTTCAAGGTTGGAGCTTTGACATTGATCTTGTGTAGCTCTGTTAAATATTGGGTACATTAATCATTTTCTTGATTACTTCATCAATGTTTTGTGTTGCATTTGGAGTTTGGCATGGTTTGGTTGGTTACAAGTCCTCATGGATACTTGGAGAAATAGGTGAGGCCGAAATTCTCTTTTAGTAAGAGATATTTGTTGGAATGGTTACTTGTAAGGAAATTTTTTTCAACAGAAAAGACCGAGGATCCTACACCTTGGTTGAACGTGAGTTCAACACACTCAGCGGTTTAGCATACCTCCATAGAGGTGGTTTGGATACAAAGACTTGGGAAAGGTATTGGTTTGGTTGATAATTGGAAGGTATTAATTGAGAAAGTTAACACTTTAATTAATGTTACAAATTATCTTATGAAACCATATAGATAAGTTCTCTTGGTTTTAATCATTTGCTTGGAAGCTTCATGATTATGCAAGTTGCATTTGAAGTTAGCATGGATTGATTAGTTGGTGCAAGAAGGCCATTGGCCTTGAGTCTTGTACTTGTTATATTATTCCTTGTTTAGAATAATTGCAATGTATAATGTCAAGTGGGAGAATGTTGGAAATAGGATGCCATTTAATTGCAATCCTAAACATTAGTTATTTCATGAGTCTCCTAAATCCTTGGAATGCATTCAACAACACTAGGATTAGGAGGGGATTAATATTTGATGACATAATCATGTTAATTGACATCTGTAATTAATTATAAATGTTAAAAGCATGTGCGCACGCCCTGGAATTAGCTCCTATAAAATAGGAGCACATGGGTGCACATATGGTAGGTGATACTCATCTTAAGTTTAGTTAACTGGGTGGTAAATTGAGTATACTTCAAAAATGCATCCTAGGTTCCTACAAAATAGGGATTTTGTTTTATGCATGTTGAGTACCTATAAAATATGGTTTGAAGTTCAGTTGAAGTTCAGTTCAGTTGAAGTTCAGTTTAGTTCAATTCAGTTGAAGTTCAGTTCAATTTAGTTGAAGTTCAGTTCAGTTCATTTGAAGTGAAGTTCAGTTCAGTTCAGTTCAGTTCAGTTCAGCTAGTTCAAGTTCAGTTACCTTCAGTTAGTTTCAGTTGCATGTTAGTTGACTTCAGTTAACTTGAAATGCATGGCTGATAACTTTAGTTGCATGATAGATAACAGGAACTACCTTCAGTTAATAGGAGATGACCATTCTTGCATGAATGGTGTTGAGAAATGTTTCAGTTAACAAGAAATATCTTGGACCCACTTTGGGCACCCAAGTTGGCTTCTTGGAATTAAATACTTTGCATGCAGAGATATTTTTGAAGGCCTAGTTAAGTGGGGCCCTCTTTTGGGTGCCAAATTTGAGGATAAAGCCTTAAGATATTTATAGGATGAAGACTAAGTTGTGACTTCAGTTTCGTATGCCCAAATGGAAGAGGCAGATGGTTTGACATTGGTTTTCACGGTACAACTCCACTTGCATGAAATAGGTGTACCTTTAAGGGTTAGGGCTTGAGCATTGTTTGTGTAACTCATTTGGAGTTTACAATGTTGGAGAAAGTCTATATATCTCAAGCAAGTTGTAGAGAGAGTTGGTAAGTTTGATTTGCAGGTTGTGAAGAAGTTTGGTGAAGGCTGAAGAGGTATTTTCAAGCAAGAATTGGAACTATTGTAATCTACTTTAGAGATTGAATAATAGATTAGTTCTTGGTGGAGTTTTTTACTCGATAGGGTTTTCTCCACAGTACATGCTTGTGTAAACTTTCTAATATCCTGTCTACTTCTTCTATCAACTTTTGTCTACATTCTACAACAGTAAAATGGATTAATCAAGATAATCACCCACAAAGAATTTGTAACAAAAAGGAAAAACTTATTTAGATCAGCAATCTTAAAGTTTTATAGAGTATTAAGCTAAGAAAACACCTCATTTTTCAACAATTAGTGAGAGGGATAGTGCCACAAATGCTTAGAATTGACTTACAACCCTTAAGGTGAGTCAACCCTAGGTTTTGGACAATATGGGACCTCAACTTCCTTATGATAGAAACAAATGAAAGGTAGTTTTGGGAGAAAGATAAAAGTGCTTTAACAATCAAACCTATGAGAAACAACAATTAACTATCAGATTTGAGAAGGTTGGGATGGTGTTTACCTGGCTCCAAAAGTGGGTTTCAGGCTCTATTGAAGGATGTATTTTCCCACGGGAAAATGGGTCTCTGCATAGGAGTCTAAAAATTATTTTTGCATTCCTCAGATCCTGTATCTAAGCTTCTGATTCCACCAGGTTTGACTGTCGGGAAGTCAAAAATAAAACCTGTAGGTGAGTTTTTATATCTTGACAAATTTGACATCTTTGCAAAATTGCACTTTTGATCAACTTTCAATCTTTCTTCACCTACAAATCTGCACATACAAATAGTAGATTGTTTTTTGTTTTTGGTGGATAAAGGTTTTCTTTGGTCAAACCCTAGTTTGGTAATTAAACCTTGATAATGAAATACTGAAAAAATGAAGGAATTGATGAATGAATAAAGCTTGTTAAACCTCACCAAACCCTTAAATGACTTCCCTTAGAGGGCTTAAGTCTAACAAATCTCTCTAAGGATTGTACCTTGCATGAAATGACTTGATTTCTCAATAGATCTTGATGCTTGAATGCTTGCTTGAAACTTGAAAACTACATCACAATGTTAGCTCCAAAAAACATGCATGAACACACATTAATCTTGGCATCATGATAGGATCTTGAATGCTGCAATAAATGACTAATAAATCTACTATCCACTGCTCTTGACAATAATATTTTCTTATGTGAAGTTTAAATTATGCCACTTATATTTGAATTGATAAAAATACCTTGTATTTATATGTGTTTACTTAATTACCCGATAATTAAACACCACAAGTTGACCTTTGTAATATGAATTTAGATCATTAAAATTCCACAAAAAACATATTAAAAATTGGGTCTTGAGACTTAAGGGGGGGACATTCGCCCTTGGGTGAATGTGTCCTAGGACCTAAACCTAGGACACTCAATCTCCAAGATGTTAAGTTAAATGTAGGTATTAATTAAATGAGGGTTTCTCTTTTAAAAAATGAAGTTAATTAGGATTGTGAATGCATAATTGTGCCAATTAAAGGCTTATTTAAGACCAATTGATTAAAGGGATGCAAAAATAGTGTGAAAATGTAAAGGTGTACATTTTTCTACACTACAGTTTCATATCACTATAATATTTATTATTATAACCTCAAAATTTACAAATGAGCTATGAGAGCTCTTATTTAATCAATGCTAATGATTACATAGTTGTTATAGCAACTTGCATGGTTGGTTTCCTTTGTAGATTTAACCTTCTTAGATACCAGTTTCTAATTTTTGGGGAAAAATTAAGAAAGGTTTATTTTATAAATTTATTTATTTATTGGTGATGGTGGTGTCGAGGATATTGAGAAAATTGTGAAAAAGAGGAAAACAGGTTGTTGCAAGTTGTGCATGTGTAGTTGAGATATTGATGAAGTGTTGTGAGTACATGAAGCTATCTTTATGTTGTAGTATTTGGAGATGTGTTGGAATGAAGTAATGAGTTGAGATGATGTCTATGGTACTTGGTTTCCAAGTGCTTTTGAGAAAATTTGATAAACAGAGAAAACAATGTTGTGCAACTGTTCAGAATGTTCTCTAGGACATGTGCTTCACATTTATTCTATGTTGATGCTATGCCTATGTGGATCTGATATGTTGTTCAACATTGTTAGCAGTTGCTATATTTAGAATTTGGGTTTTTGGATCGTTGTATAGAGTGATATATTTTCACTAGTGTGTGAATCGATTTTTCAGTGATGGTTTCTATGGTCTGGGAGAAATGTATTTTCTCCACGTTTCTTCGTAGTTTGGCTTCAGGTAGTGTGGATTTGGGAAGTTTCTTATAATGCATGTATCTTTCAGAATTCAAGGTTTCACTTGATTTGGTGTAGTATAGTGTGTGGACATTCATGTGTCAATGTGTGAATAAGGGTTACCGAATGTTCTAGGTTGAAGGATTTTTATGATGCGAGTTTAGATGAAGTATTTGTTGGATCTTAGGTGGCTCAAGGATTATTCTAGATTGTGTTCAAGTAGATTTTCCCTATGAGATTTTACATTGTTGGATCTTGGGAATTCCATGGGATGAAGAAATCCTTGAGAGCTTGAAATTCCTGATAAAGTGAGAGAACTTTGAATTTAAGACCCCCTAACCAACATTTAATGATTTTCAAATGACTTCTCACTAGGTCCTTCTTCGTTGCAAAAATTTCAATCTTCCTTATTTGATGAGAACTTGATAAATAACTGAAAGATGACTCCAAAAAGAATTTTTTGAGCACATTTCTCTTAAAGAGAAAAGGCAGGAACCTACAAAGAAAAAAGGAAAAAGGGGGTCCCCGTTTGGATGGGGTGTGTGTGCAAGACACAACATATACTTTCTAACTTGGTCAAATATCCTTATTGTTGACTAAACCTTTGGTAGAAATCCTTCAATTCAAGCTTCACTGCTTAGATTTAGATGAACATTATCATATGTATTTACTCCTTCCTTATCTTTTCCTTCATCTTCACCTAAAATTACATCAATTTTGGTATGCTTTAAAATATCCATGATTTTTTGTATAAGTTCCGCCATTGAGTTCAAATTTGCATCTAAATATTCAACGATATGTGTTTTCCAATATCCCTTAAGACTCCCACAAGATTAAGGATGAAGTTTGTTCAATTTAGCTATCCTTGTACACCTGCATCAAGATTTTTTTTAATTTTCATCATGTATCTCATTTCCAAATCTAGCATCATTCTTACTCTTTAACTTAACTCTTAATACTTTCCCCTTTTACCTTAAAATATGATTCATTAAGGCATACAACCAAGATAATAATACCCCTGCATATCCTACATTAAAATTAACTTTATGTGACCAATTTTTACCAAAAAAATCATTATAACCACTCAAGAAACATTACCAAACCATTACAATAATTTTCATAGTTACCAAAATATTTAGACCTTCTTATCGGATGTGGAATTTAGGGATATGATGCATCGGGTTCCATAAGAAGAAATATGCAATTATGTTTCACTTGGGAGAAAGTGAAATTATAACCACATACAACATCAAGTCCAGTTACCATTATCAATGCCACTTTATTACATTAAGGATACTTTTGTGGGAATAATATTTGCTACTAAATCTGCATCTGGATCTAGATTTGTATCTAAATATGCCATGTTTGGCTCAATAAGACATTTAACCTTTGATTTTGGATAAACACAATTTAAATAAGGTTTTGGGTCCACACAAATGGAATTTATTACCTTAAAGGAATCTGCATTGGGTTACAATTGAATCTCTTAATGCTTTGGGGGTCACACCATTAGTATGAGACAAACTATTCTATCAGATATGAAACTTCACCTAGACAATATTTGGTTCAGTGTGACTAAAAAATTATGCAAAACATAACATCTTTATTTCAATAGATCTCAAGCTGACTCTAAGGATAACTAAATTTATTTTGAATATATTTTCCATTTCTCAATTAGAATAACACCTCTAGAATCTTAAAATTTTAAGCTTTCAATAAGACACTTGGATTTTTTGTTACTACCAATAAGACAAGAAAAAACTTAAGAAGGGGGTCCCTAATTTTTTTGGCAAAAAGGGGTGTGTTGTGAGACTACAAATAAATTAGTAACAAAAAAAACAACAAAAAATAAAAAAATCCGAGAAATAAATGAGAATTTAAACATAGAATTTTCCAATTTCAATAAATTCAAACTTGTTATCAAGCCACATAAGAATATAATTAAAAAATAATAATAAAATTTTCAAAAGAATTTAAGTGTGTGCATATGATTCATTTATTTCCTTTGAAATTTTAGAAGATAGCAATCATTTGTATTAAGCTACATAGTTTAATTTAACCTTTTAAGTAATCCTTGCATAAAACCCTGCTACTAGTCAAGTGTTCATAGCCTTGAGAAGGTTATTTGTATAACTCCCCCAAACATAGATCTCTTGCCATCCATGGGTCCATAGCCCCAATAGAAATATTCAGATAACCTAAAAAGTTGAATTTATCTTTTCTTTTGATATTTTTTCAATATTTTATTTTTCTTTTATTTTTTATATTTCTTTGAAAGCTCTTTTTTTGTCAACTTGTTGACACTAAATTCTGCTTTTAGGTTGGGAATTATAGTGGTAGTAAATGAAAACCTTTAGATTTTTCACTTAATACACACATACATTACCCCCCAACTAGTTCAATTTTTTTTTTAACGTGTGGATATGTACATAATTCCTTGAGTGTTTCATATTATTCCTTGTTAATTAGACCTTCATGTGGCATATCATACAAACTAAATTTACTAAAATTACAAACCTATATAAAAAAATATCCTTATTTCTAGAATTAAAGAAATCATGTAGTTTTGAAAATTTGTAGGTTTACCTCATTAAGACATTTTAGAAAAATAGGAATCTCCAAAATAAAACAGCCAAAAAATGGAAGGAAATAAAAACAACTAACCTAAAACCTAAGGAAAAAGGAAAGGGGAAACCTAAGAAAAACTTAAGGAAAGAAAGCGGGAAAGGAAAAAACTTAAGAAAAACTTATTAACCTGATTATATACAAGGAAACCTTCTAGGTTGAAAAAAATAGGGTAACACAAATTTACATCAGTATTTACATGCCTTTTAAGAATGTGAAAGAGTATCATGGAATTAGTTAAGGTTCTCAATCAAGAAAAAATGTCTTTGAATTCCGAAAAAAATCTCTTAGTATAATACTCTCTTATTCAACAAGACTATTTTTAATGATTAGTAATTGAGGACATTCGTTATGAATGATAGTTAATCATCTAAAAGTCTTCCTTTCTGAATCCCCATAATCAAAATAATAAACATTAAATTTTTTTACAAGAAGGATAGGTACAACTTGATCAATTTCATGTTTAGGAGAAAAAAAATGATTGTTGCTAGCTAATCTTTCCTATGATAACTTCCAATTTTCATCTTCAGGAGGGCATAGTTCATGATGAGTTATTCCTTGTGCATTTGCAATATGTAAATAATCATATTCAACATTCAACAATCTATTGTAAAAATCATATTTATCATTCTTACAGTCTAAAGCATGGAATTGTTTATCCTTTCAAAATTATTATGCAGTAAGAAAAATGAATTTTCATCCCTTTTCTCAATTAAATCTGCATAATCAACATCATCTTTTTCAACATATTTCTTTGATAGCTTGGTTGCAGTACTTATGTATGTTCCATTGTACATGATTACTTGACTTTCCTCTTCAAAAAGTAATTCAAAATCATCTTTAATTTTCGGTATGTTAGCATTCTAAATGAAAATTTTCATCATTCAAGCATGACATAAATAAATCTTCTCTATTTGACTCATTTTTTTGTAAAGATGAAATATCTTTTAACAGGTAATATAATTTACGTGTTTTAGCCTTCAATTTAATTTTCATTTGCATTTGCATGTGTAATAGTAATGAAATTTTCTAAATCTTCAATTTTCACTGTCTTCATCATTTGTTGATCCTCAAATAATTTACTCTAGTTGTTTGGTAAAGTATCAGATTGTTTTGAGTTGCAACAATATTCTTGCAATTCATTATCTAATTTATAAAAGTCATATAATATATTATTATCTATTCTATTTATTGCTACTTCTTCTATTTTTGTTGCAAAATATTTACCTGCACCCTCTCTCTCTAGTGTGTTGAAGAAAGGAGCTCTTCATATCTGCATTTATCACAACATTCTAAGCCTTTGTGTTGTTGATCTATGAGGGGTTTATTGGCATCTTGCAGAGAGTAATTGTGCACCATTCTTCATCATTAGCACACCTTACACAGCCTCCAAGCTTCCTTAGGCATCGTGCCATTCATCGTGGCATGTCTTGAGGCACAACATACCTTTTTGCATCTACGGCTTAAAGGTTTATATATAGGCAATTTACAAATTCCATGTAGCTCCTCTCTCCTTGCGTAAGATTCAATATCAATAATCACAATTGACTGCACTGCACAACTACTGCCCCTCTCCCCTATGATGTCATCTTAAAAATTTGTAGCTTCCAATATTGTCTCAGGCCTTCCACATGCACCACGCGGCCCATATATTATTATCGCCCTTCCTCACTCAATAGAGCATATGTGAGAGCTTAAGGCGGCCAGACCATTCAAGCATTTGTATATTATTCAGACTGCAATGTTATTTCAAGCATGATAAAGGTCGAATCGAGGTGTTTTAAGGGTGGGGTCTCATGGAGGGGCTTCAAGATCTACTTTTCAGGGGCAAGAGGTTTCATGAAGCTAAAAAAATATTGCTATAGGATTATTTGGAATCTTTTTCTCAAAAATAGCAGCCCCTACCTTTTAGGATTGCAGATTTGAGAGGGTGAAAATGGAGCGGGGCTAGAGATTGCTCCTACAGTTTAGGAATTTTATCTGCCATTTGTCAATAATCTCATGTTTTAAATTCCCGCCAAAAAAAAATAGATAGAAAAATTATGTATATTTAATGTGAATTGCACTGCCAAGTTGATAAGACCACCAGCTCCCTTAAAATCTGGAGCTTAATTTTTTAAGCTGAACTGCACTACTGAATTCATGGGCTAACCAGCTTAAAAATACTCCTAAAAATTCTCAGCAGCACCCACTGAAACTTTTCAGAAAGCTCTCCTCCATGAGATCCCACCCTAAAGGATGGTTTTAATAGATTTTTTTTTTTGACAAAACTGCATGGTCCTCACCACACGCGGCCTGAATAGGTGACCATCCATCCTTGGCACACTCTTTTGATCTCCCACGCATTTACCTCATATACCACGTAGCTACCACAAATTCTGCAGATTTGTTATTACAACGACTCTATTGGGAGGACTATTGATCTTGGCTTATGGTGGCATGAGTTGAGTTAATGATGCTCATGAAATTCTGAACACCCATGCTCCTCTGGACTCGATCCAAACCAGAGTGTTTTTGGCAAAACTGCATGGTCCTCACCACACGCGGCCTGAATAGGTGACCATCCATCCTTGGCGCACTCTTTTGACCTCCCACGCATTTACCTCATATACCACGTAGCTACCACAATTTCTGCAGATTTGTTATTACAACGACTCTATTGGGAGGACTATTTATCTTGGGTTATGGTGGCATGAGTTCAGTTAATGATGCTCATGAAATTCTGAACACCCATGCTCCTTTGGACTCGATCCAACTCCTTCAAAGCAACATCCACTCTTGTGTATTACGATCATGAAATAATCCCTTTAGTTTTTTTTTAAAATTTTTCCAAACAACAATGCATCGAGTAAGGTTAGCCCAATAATCAAATTAGCTGAATGAGAACCCTTCACTTTCTGATCACCAAGATCTCGATGTGGGCGAGGTGAGAGCATTCAGTGCAAGGGGATCATTAGCAATAAACTGGAAATGAAATTTGAAATTTCGAGGCGGCTTATCGACTATTCTGAAAGTAAATGCTGGAAATGTAAATGTAGGTGGATATCCGACCATGAAAGTTCAACCACTTATTCCGTGGAAGTAATAATTACAAAATTACAAGTGCTAAAAGTAACTAGCTGATCACTACTACTGAATCAGCATTACAATATGCTCACAATACATTGATTTTTTTATGCTTTTTGCTCTAAAAAGTTTAGCACAAATCCCAATGCAAGCATGGACAAGGGACGACCTATGAGGGAGGTCGACCTTGCTTTTAAAATCAGCCTCTCAAGAATTAAATTTGGAAATTTGCACAATGAGGCGCCTACAACATGGGAACAATTAGAGGAGACAACCAAAATGATATTAAAATCACAGAATGAACTATGAATGAAAATCTAATCTTTCAAAATTATGGATGCTTTATGACTTGGTTGAATATCCTTGTATTTGACTAAACCTTTGGTACAAATACTTCAATTCAAGCTTCACTATTTATATTTAGTTGAACATTAGCATGTATTTACTCCTTCCTTATCTTCTCCTTCATCTTCACCCAAAATTATATCAGTTTTGGTATGCTTTAAAATCTCTACAATTTGTTGTATAAGTTCCACCATTAGGTTCATATTTGCATCCTTATCTTCAACTAGATGTACACTTTTAAGTATCCCTTAAGACTCCCAAAAGATTGAGGATGAAGTTTGTTCAATTCAGCTATCATTTTACACCTGCATTAGGAAGAATTTCAATTTTCATCAAATATCTTGTTTCCAAAACCAGCATCATGCTTACTCTTCAATTTAACTCTTAATAATTTCCCCTTTTATCTTAAAATATGATCCATTGAGGCATACAACCAATATAATATGATGCAGTCACAGACGGAGGGTCCAGAAAGGGTTGTCCAACCATGCGACCTAGAGCTCTACACAATGGAAATAACACAAGAAATGCTCAACAATAAGGATTATCATTGATTCAACAACTTGCAGGCTTAGCTACATCATATGCCACAAGTGTAGAATGACTAGAGCCCATAGGCCTACCACAGGGCATTTACAAGATGTTCCAATTGGCACACTACCTTCTTATGGTCCAACAACTTGGACAACTCAAACTATTACCCTTTTCTCTTTTCTAACTATATAACTACCTTTTAATGGATTACAAATGATCTTAAATATGAGTTTCTAACTTCAATTATGATTTGCGTCGGCCTCAAGGGCTTACAAACCCAATGCAAGGATTTAACCTCAGTCATTGATCCATTACCAACTCAATCCAATGCTCCAAATAAAATCCCTAAGAGCCAATAGTCTCCTCGAAATCCCACACCCCTTCTTGACCTTTTTGGCACATGTTTAATAAAATCACTTAATGTACATATCCCTTGAGTCATTAAACTTTAAAAAATGGAAAAACTTAAGTCCTTAGGCTAAGAATCACTTCAGTTGCATAAAAAGATGTGCCCTCAACTTAAGAATAGAATAAGATATTTAGGCTAAGAATCACTTAAATTGCATAAAAAGATGTGCCCACAATTTAAAAATAAAATAGGATACAAGCCAAAAACTCCACACTTACTCAATAATGCTCTACATCCTCTTCCCCTTGGATAATCTAAGGAAAGGACATTGCATGCATCATTAAGCCACATGGCTTGAGTCGGGGACATCATAGTATTGATGAGGTGGCATTCTACATGGAAGGTGACATCTGTAATCTGCAAGCTACCTTATTGGAAGTAGGCATCTACTTTGGAGGACCTAAATTTGTGCCTAATATGGTGGCTTTTGTCATAAGTTACTATGTAACAAGCTATGACAACTTGCTATGTCAATTTATGATTGATTATGACAATGAAAGAGTCATGTATGACAAATTGTGAGTTAACTATAACAGGTGGGACCCATTTAATGAAGGCAGCTACACATGCAAGATATTTGCATGCATGAAAGCTCATTACATGTTCAACGGTGGCTAATTTAATAAAGGTGGGAGTTAGAATTAGAAAAGGTCTAAATTTATCGATCTTGATTATGACATGTCATAATGAACTCAAATTCACTTGGGCATGGGATTTGATTATTGCAACTTTTGGCACCCTCTCTTCATGTTGGAGTGTTATAAATACTTGATGCCTTAGTGCATTTGTAATATTATAGGTTGAAGAATTGCTTAGATGTTGTTACGCTACCAAAATTGCTTTAGATTCTTGTTGTAGTGCGAGAACTCCTCAAGAGCATTGCTTAGACATTGTTTCGTAACCTTTGTTGCTGAATAATACAAATTGGGTTGTGTGTTCAGAGTTTGGGTTTTTTCTATCCAAAATATAAGTGAAGTTTACAATCTTATGGGGTTGCCAAGATACTAGAACACTTTTAGGCCCCTAGGATGAGCTCTCATGGTCTTCGTTCTTGCTTTAGACAACCCAAATCATGGGTTTGTCTCCTAATTTAAATGCCATGTGTGGTGAAGGATCCATTACACATTGCCCGAAATGTTATAAAATGACTTGCCCTGTCAACATATTTGCATGCATGAAAGCTCATTACATGTTCAACGGTGGCTAATTTAATAAAGGTGGGAGTTAGAATTAGAAAAGGTCTAAATTTATCGATCTTGATTATGACATGTCATAATGAACTCATGTTCACTTGGGCATGGGATTTGATTATTGCAACTTTTGGCACCCTCTCTTCATGTTGGAGTGTTATAAATACTTGATGCCTTAGTGCATTTGTAATATTATAGGTTGAAGAATTGC
Source organism: Sequoiadendron giganteum (assembly GCA_007115665.2). Taxonomy (NCBI): domain Eukaryota; kingdom Viridiplantae; phylum Streptophyta; class Pinopsida; order Cupressales; family Cupressaceae; genus Sequoiadendron; species Sequoiadendron giganteum. Next base: position 3,620,314 of record CM021108.1, on the reverse strand, counting down.
TTAGATGTTGTTACGCTACCAAAATTGCTTTAGATTCTTGTTGTAGTTCGAGAACTCCTCAAGAGCATTGCTCAAACATTGTTTCGTAACCTTTGTTGCTGAATAATACAAAATGGGTTGTGTGTTTAGAGTTTGGGTTTTTCTATCCAAAATAAGTGAAGTTTACAATCTTATGGGGTTGCCAAGATACTAGAACACTTTTAGGCCTCTAGGATCAGCTCGTATGGTCTCTGTTCTTGCTTTAGACAACCCAAATCATGGGTTTGTCTCCTAATTTAAATGCCGTGTGGTGAAGGATCCATTACACATTGCCCGAAATGTTATAAAATGACTTGTCCTGTCAAATAGCTAAACTTTGGATCCCTTGACTAAATTGCTGATTCCTCTCAACAAAAAAAGAGATACTAGAACAGTTTTCTAAAATGGCTTATTCTATCACTTTATTATAAAAGTGAGTGTCTTATTCTATCACTTTATTACATTCTAAAGAGAAAGAATAGATATGAGCGAACAAAAGTGTGGAGGCATTCCATATTGATGAAAGCATTAACCTCATCTCCAGTTTTATTCAATTTTTGAAGTGTCTCCATGTTGAGGCTGCCTATTCTAAGAAAGAAGTGGGGTATCTTTAAGAAGTGCATACTTTCTCTGTGCTCCTCTCACGCCCTTTAAATGGGTATCTTTAAGAAGTGCATACTTTCTCTGTGCTCCTCTCACGCCCCTTTAAATAGGTGAAGTGCAAGTCTGAGTCTCGCTAGAAACAATAATGAAGGCATACAACACATCCCTAATACTTTCTACACAATTTTGAGGATCCACTTGTCATTAGCCATGTTCTTCCCAAGCATTAGATTAAAAACAAACTATGAAATGATTTTAAAGTTTATATACTCACTTCCCTTGTAAGTGGATATTAAGTGGATATATTCATATAAAATCAATGTTCCATTATTTCATGTTGATTTCTGTGATAATGAGAGTACGATGATATCATGTTTATTTCATTGCAACCAATTAACCTTTGTAGGAGGATCACTTCCTCATTGCAACCAATTTACCATAAAGTTAGTGTAAGGACCACTAACAACTGCAGAATCATTATTAACATAAAGAAAAAACACAATATATTAGACCATGTATTTTGCCACATTGCCTCTGATCAAACTTTTTAACCAACATAGAACAGAGTTTTTATACTTTCAAAGATGGAGTTATTTGGTTTGTATATTTTTATGAGATTCAAATCACACTAAAATTGACCCATCTTCTGTTCTAAATTTGCAGCCAGCTTTGTTTCACTTTCTGCTGTAACTTTGAAGTTGCTCATTAGCTTCCACATCAAATAGTAAAATAGATTAGTTTCATCAGTTGCCTTTTCTAGGCAATAGAAAAAGACTGTCAGAATAAATGGCACCAAAATCCAGTAGTAAATCCAACTGGTCATGGGTAGCTAACATAGGAGCATTAGAAACTGTGGTTTGACAATGAGTTTTTTTGTCATTTATCTCAGGCCTGTTTGCTCTGACTAAGATTTTGAATGAATCCTAGCACCATATATGAGACAATACAAAACGACAGGTGCCAGATATTCGATTAAATTTCCTGGGTAATCTTATTGGTGCAAACTATGAGATCACATCTGCACTTCCTGATACCCAAATTAGCTAAACCACAAACTGTACAAAGTCAAGCTTAGCCAGCAGAGTTAAAGCTGCATCTATGTACTAAAACATCTGATTTAAACAAAGGACCTTTTTAATCCACCCAGTTGTAAATGATCTGCTGCATTGATTGACCAGAACTTCTGAAAGACGACTTATTTTATGTCAGGAGTACTACTACTGTGTAAATGTACAATAGTTATACCTCCTGAAATTAACAGATTGAGTACATAAACCTCATAATCTGAAACTTGATCAGTATCCTGAGAGACCATTCACAGATTCATGGGCTGTCAGTTAATTTTTGACTAGTAAATACTAAATATCTACAACCTAGAGTTCACAGTACAAGTATGGCTAATGACAGGAGAAACTCATTTAAAGCTTTAAACAGGTAGTGAAGATAGATATATTCAAGTACCTGTCCAATGCAAGGAGCATTTGACTGCAGGAACCCAGTTTATGACGTTCAAATCCAACACAAACAGAACAAATTGCTAACAATTAACTCCATATCTTCCAAAATTTTGTCTTTTTCATTCTTCTCAGGACTTGGCAAACAAAAGGAAAAAAGACGCGTAAAATGATAAGTATCCCACATCGATTTTAACCTTTGCATATCATAATTGCTATAATTATCTTTATCAATTTATCTGGGATAGCTCAGCCGCTTCTTCCCCTTGTGGAAAGAACGGATATTCTTTCCTTGTTCTGCAATTTGCACTATTTTTACCACTACCCACCATGCAAGGGCAAGCACAAAGGCAGGAAAACGACCCGCTAAGAGACCCACAAGCACAACAATCAACACACTTGATCCCAAAGCAGAACTGAATTTCAACCCCTTGGCACCAATCTCCAAACTGCACTCCCCAGAGTTTCCTTTGCCCGGAGAGGGTTTCTGCACCTGGGCTCTTCTCTGCCTTGGCTTTTTATTCACATAAGAGTTGACCAGTTTAGAACATTGGATTCCTTCATATGCATCTTTGGCTGAATTTGGTAAAGGCACAGTGACACTACAATTTGAAGTAAACGAATTAAGTTTATCAACACTCCTGCATATCAACAACTCTACAGCTCGGCATAAACTATTAGTAGCCCATTTGCAGATAGAAGGCAAAAAGGTTACAATACATGTTCTTCCATTAAAAAATTGAGGTTTGGGTTCAGTCTCTTGCTTTCTAAACAACACCCGGACTAGAAAATACACAATTGCAGTCACTCCTACAGCAGCCTTCTTCACATCCAATACCACAGAAAGTGACACTGCCAATAACAAAACAGCCACAAGAAGCTCTTTCCAACAAGGGCATAATCTTGTAGGGCTTTCCGAGATAGGGACACAGGGGCTCATGCCCCCTACCGAACTATCCTCTTCTTCAATCTGATCCTGGCAATTCTGCTCATTAGCCAATGGTAGAGAGGGAGGATCGCAGTCAAGCTGCTCTCCACACTGTGGATCATTTCCAGACTGTCGTACAAATTGAGAGTCATTGACAAACTGACCTGGGACATTGCCAAATTCACCTCCAGTCTCTGGGTCATTGCCATACTGCCCTACAATTTGTGGGTCGTTCCCAAACCGGCCTGCAGATCCCGGGCTAACGGAAAACTCTTTCAAGATCTCACCTTCAGATTGTGGGTTTGCTGAAAACAACTCTCCAGATTGTCGGTCCATGTAAATCTGCTTTGAAATCTCACTTCCAGACTGTTGGTTTGCTGAAAACTGCCCAACAAATTGCTGTTCAGTGCAAATCTCTGATTGCAAATCACACGAACCTCGTACCTCATCTGAAGGGCACTTGGCGTTGAATGTCCCCTTCTTCTTCATGGTAGACCATCGCTTCTTCTTATTTTCACCGCCATGAACAGAGGGCATCCATGTGCTGGTCACAAAGCTTGCAACTGATGAAGGAAACCCAGCCTGAACAGCTGCAAGCGACTCCCTTTTAGATTTCAGGTCAGAAATCAGCTTCTGTAGCCGATCATTGACTTTACTATTCTCCTTCTTGCCCTCAAAGCCTTTGGCTTTTCTCTTCATCCATTGAAGGGACATCCTTCCCCCCAAATATTTATATCAAAACAAAAACAAAAACAAAACAGATCACTCCCGTACCAGTAATTTTTTAGGCCAACAGATTTATCACTCTCCTGGCCTGATATCTGCTAGTTATCTTTAGAGGCCGCGAGGAATATATGTTGTGTGTATACACAAATATATATACACAGGTGGGCAATGCAGAAAAGGGGCCGTTACAGCATAGAGATGTGCAGAGAGTTTTGAGTTGGATGAACATTGTGATCTTGTCTGCCCAGAGGCCTACACATATTATATATTTGATTATTGATATTTGTGGGTGGGTAGATACACGGCCGACAAATAATGTGGGCATGTGGAAATGTAATATAACGCCTTGCAGATCTCATGGCTATTTTTTACTTATATTTAAGAGCAGTTAAAACCTATTAGAAACTTTTATACCGTATTTAACAATGATAATAATTTTTGAGAACGTGGGGAGGGAATTTACATTAGGGAGTAGGAAACTTTGTATTCTTGGTGGTGGGACCCCAAAATTAGGGAATTTTAGGGTGTGTTATCAAGTGGATACCTAGTTTAGATTAGGTGTCACAAAGGCTGCTAATGCTTTTTATTTTGAACCTATAGTTTGTGAATAATTTTGGTGGTTTTTAGTGGAGGGTTGGCCATTGTTTTTGCTTTATTGATTACTTATATTGTTCTATATTCCATTTAGCACTTATATTATTGTAATGGAAAATAACTTTCCTCAACTTTTAGTGGGCTAATCTAATAAGATGGATACATATGATTATAAATTAATTTAGATTGACAAGTGATATTTGTTGGTGTATATAATTTTGAATTAAATTTTATTTTAAGAAGGTGAATATAAAGTGGTTAAAGATATTTAGTTTGATGATTGAAAATTGAATGATTTTATAGAATTTGAATTGTTTTTTATTTAGAAACGGTATTTTTTTATATTTGTAATGTCTTAATTTTATGTAAAAACCGCATTTTGTTTGGGGTGAAATTTACAGTTCAAATATTTTTCATATATATGGATCTAATTTTGTTTGTAGTGTGGAACATTTATTTATGACTATATATTCTTGTTCTTTGATTCAATTAATTCACTTCTATTTGCTTTGCTATTTTGATCAACGATATTTAGAAATACCTTTAGAAGGTTGCCAACTCGTTAAAGAATACGTTCTCCTAGGTCCTCCCTAGAAAAAGATGGACTTTACCATTGTGTGAGTGGTTGAAAACAACAAGCATCATACAAATTCCTTTGAGATGACTGTGCACATCTAGATTCATTTTAAGTGCTCTAATGTAATGTTCCAAACATATTTTTGATAAAACAAGAAGCATTTACAAGGTGTTGTATCCAAGCATAAAAGGCCCCAAGGCCATAGAGTTTAAAGGAAAAAGGAAACCAGTGTCACATGTCATAAATAAACTCATGAAAATAAGCTTGCAACAAAGTCACAATAGAGCAATTTTCAAAAATAAGAACTAACAACAAGAAAAATACCCTACTTGAGAAGATTTTCCCAATCCTCCATGAGGAATTTAAAGACATGTTGCTTATGTTGGCTAGAACTGAGATCAATTGTCTATTCATGTTTTTTTATCTCCTCTTGTAGCACAGAACCAAGAGTTACAACAAAGTGATGTATGACCTTTAGGGTGAAACAAGAGAGGCCATTAAGTTTCCTCTCCAAATTTTTAACCCTAGTTGATAATGCTTTTTATCTCCTCTTCTAAGACTTCTTGCAATTAGGGCATTAATCATCATTATGTTCTTTAGTGGGGGTGGATTCCTCCGGTTCTTGAAGCATTGCATTAAATTCAAGAAATAGGCTTGGAACATCCACATCCTCCTCAACTTCCTTTGCATCATCATCATTTCTGATATATTCATCCTCCTTAACCTATTCAAATTCATCACTAGAAATCTTGTCCACAATTATGTTAGGGCCCTTTTTTCTAGCCAACCTATGGGATCTCCGCACACTAGGGTTAGTGTAATCATCATTGGTATTTGGGTTGGGTTCTCTTTTACTCTCATATTTGTTCTTTTTTTATTGTTATCATCAATCTCCTCCTAATTAGAAATGGCTTCTTCAATATAGAAGTTTATAGTGCTTTTCTTTTTCTTTTTGTTGGGGACTCTTTCACTATTGTATTAGGTCTTTTTCCAAGCCTTTTGGGGGGAGGGGTGTTTAAGCTTGCACAACCCAACAATAACCCAGTTCTTTGGCTCAAGGATTGTTGGGTTTTAGAATGTTTGGGTTGCTTAATTAAGGGCTTTGAATTTGGATTAGGAGTAGCATGTTTAGTAGGTAGAGTTGGCTTTCCTTTTGGAGGAGGTTTGTCGACTTCCTCATTTTTAGGGTTCTGGGGATTTTGGAAGAAAGAAAGAATATCAAAAGTTTCTTCAACCAAGCAAGCCCTAATTGGCTTGGGGGGACATAAAGAAGGATGGAAATGGTACAATCTGAGGATGAGCCCTTGGTGTAGAGGAACGGGTTGTTTTCATAGGTTTTTTGAAGACACATCCATATCAAGTTTCATATATTGTTCAAGAGAGGACAATAAATAGAATGAAAAGATAATCAACACCTTGTTCCTAAAATGGTTTAGAAGAGGGAGGTGATAGAATTAGTAGCATTTATAATGAACCTCAAGAGAGATATATTTCATTAGAACTAGGCATACCTTATCCCATGAGTTAAGGATTTTTTCAGAGTCATAGCCTACATGCAACTTAATAGGGGTTTCACCTTCTTTGAAAAATAGGTCAATATTCTCCATGTCTTGAACCTTCATATGTTTCTTCAACTTCTGCCATTACATGACAAGCTTGTGGCTTGTGTTATTACCTATTTGTTAACTTCAAAGGATATCCCTTCCATCTTGATGTGTCCTATATTCCATACACTAGAAAACTAGATTGAGATATTTTTTTCATGCTCACTCAAACACTCCATAAGCGGTGTTGACTCGCCTTCTACACAAATATGCCAAAGCAAAGCATCCTTATATAATTCTTCACAAGAGCCTGGCTTTATTCTCACACATTATCCACCCATGTTCTATTGAAGGTAAACCTAGTGACACTATATAAGGTTACCACTACAGTGATTTAGGCAATAGAGGTATAAGGGTCTTCTAGAAGAGATGTGGAGTTTTCCATTAAATAACTTAAAAGTAGCCAAAATAGATGAAGGACAAAGAATTAAGTGGAAAATCATACTTGGGATATGAGTAATCCTCAAGTATATCTGATCTATCAAGGTTTTTATCAAAGTTGTCCTTTTGGCATCATTTTTAGGTTAGATTATAGACACCTTGATGCCAATGGTCTTAATCCTTTGCTCAAAATTGTTGTACCACATTTTTGGATTAATGTAGGCCATCTTGGGTAGTAGGATTTCAATCATGGAAGAATGCTCAATTTTTGAGTTTCTAACCATGATTAACTACCTCGTGACTTTGGCTTCCACTTTTTTAATATGAAAATTTAATCTCATTATCATCATATCACACAGATTGATAATTAGGACCTGGAGGAAACTATGCTTATTAGTTTTCTTCGAGGCCCACTTGATCATACTCCTGGATCCTTATTCCAAGCCAACAAAATCCAACCCCTCATGATTTTGAAAGGTTCTTTGAGTTGAACAATTATTAAACATTATATATGAGATTAGGAATTTATTCAAGTTGAATGGGTCTAATTATTCAAAAGTGCTTTAAAAATATTGATAAATTCTTATTTAGGAAAATATGGTTCCTTATATAAATCAATAAGGAAAGTAGGAAATAAAATATGATTAAGACTTAAAAATAATGTAAAAGTTGTTGGCATTAAGTTGTCATTGATGTCAAAAGGGCATCACAAGGATGCCAAAAGAGAGATTATGGCCAATCATGATGGTCATTGATGTCAAGTGGTCTATCTTAGAATGATGCATCTGAAGTTGCAAAATTTTAGGCCTCAGGCCTTGGGCTTACCTTATACCACTTGCACGAAGAAAGAAAAGAGTTAGAGTGTTTGAGATAAGTCTGATCATGTTTCAAACTTCAGGCTTTGGTCATACCTTATACCAAATTCCTCTAAGAAATGAAGAAATAATGAGCAAATTCTGAAAGGTGTTGGAATTTAGGCTTTGTTCATACCTCATACCGAATGCACAAAGAAAAAGAAGATAGAATGTGGGAAGTTTAAAAAGTGTCAGAAATTTGGCTTTGAGAAGTTGCTTTATGCCTTACCTTGTTAGGTGTCAGAGGTTGGTGATAAGTCTTATGACTTATTAAAAAGTAAAGGAAGGAGTATGGAGGAAATCCAAACACCAATACTTGAAAGGGTTTTGAGGATTGTGGGTCAAAAGGATGGTTTATGCCTTGTTGAAAGGTAAGTAAGTGGTAAGTTGTAAGAGTGAATCTTGACATCTGATATCTCAAAGGATTCTTTAGGCTTTCAGAGATCAGAGTGATGGTTTGCATATGAAGTGGAAGGCAATAGAAGGTTGGTAAGAAAGCATATGGGAATAATGCAAGGGAAAAGAATGTTATTCTTTGTGGACTGTCTAATGGGTAAACCCACAAAAGTGGTTTACAATTCGAGTGAGGAAGGAAAAGTTGCAAAAAATGACCACATGCAAAAAAAATTATTTTCGGGGTTCGAATGAACTATTTGGTTCGAGTGAACCAAAACAGGGTTCGCTAGAACCTAGGTTTGAGCGAACCCATTTAATGATGGGGCCCACCATTCTCAAAAAATTTCCAATTGTGGAGAGGGGGTTCAAATGAACCCTGGTTTGAGTGAACCCCTATGGGTTTGCTCGAACCCCCCTTCTCCCCCTCAGGCACCAAAAAAGTCCAGAATTTTGCGCTTCGAAGCTCGGGTTGAGGATGAAAATGGAGGAGACTTCACAGACCCAACTGGTTGATGGTAGTCCTCAGAATGAGCTATCCAGGGAATATAATTTTAATATGTTTTGGTTTTATTATGTATTCATTTTTTTAGTTTTATTATACATAGGTTTTTTATCGAAAATCAAGCTCTTTGTTTTGCACATGTGGAAAAATAGTAGATTATCAAAAAAAATTTGAAAAATATGAGTGCACTAGATATTGAAGTCCTTGATCCAACAAAAAAAATTTGAATTTCGATACATACAAAAAAGTTACGTTGTACTGCCTATGTCTGAATTGTAATTGGTTTGACTTCGAAACTTGATTAAGGAAAAAATATTCAATAAAAAAATATGAGACCAATTGGAAGCACTAGATATCGGAGTTACAAATCTAAATTCGAAAGAATTAGAATTTTATCCTTCATGGAAAAAAAGTTATATTGTATGCGAAGAGCGTCACTCCTTACAAATGTTGTTTTATGAAAAAAACTAGTTTTTGAAGGAGATGGAAAAAGAAGTGCAATCGGATTCTGAAAATTTTGAAAAAATATATTTAGAGTCTATAGACAAAATTTCACAAATCACTAGTTTGCATCATCTTGAAATTCCTCACGGTTTAGCCGCTATAGGTGCCCGAAAGTGAAGATTTAGTTAGAAAAAATTATTTTAGTGTCCAGTTTGGCCAAAAATTGTAAACCAGTATTGTGGGATCACCCTAACTTTGAGTTTGTCAAAGTAATGCACTGTCATATTGCCAGCCAGATTTGGGGTAAGTTGAAGAGAATATATGAAGTTGATGACAAGGTAAAGCATGTCAAGATACAAACATACAAAGGTAAGTTTGAAAACCTTAAGATGAGTGATGAAGAGAAAATTGTAGATTAACTTCTCAAGGTAGATGAAATAGTTAATGCAATTAGAGGCCTAGGAGAAGAAGTGAAAGAATTTGCAATTTTCAAAAAGGTACTAAGATCCCTGCCTTCTAGATATGATTCTAAAATTTCTACAATAGAGGGAGCACGAGATTTGGATAAACTTGTTGTTAATGAGTTGCATGGAATATTCACCGCCTATGAAATGAGAATGGGAGATGCTGACACTTCCAAGAGAGAAGTTGCATTCAAGGTAGCCAAGAAGGAAAAGGTAGAAGTATCTTCATCAAAATCAAAGAAGATTGATGCAAAAGAAGTAAACTTCGTTAGAAGATTAAGGAGAGGCTCTAGAAAATATAGAGGTAAGTTACCCTTTAAATGCTTTAACTGTGGTAAGATAAGACATTTTGCTGCTAAATGACCTTACAACAAAAAGGATAAATTTAAACAAAAAGAGGATAGTAAAAAGAAGAAACCCTTCTTTCCTAAGAAGAAGTTTTTTTCTAAGAAAAAGAAGAGCATGTATACACAAGAAGAAAGTGATTCATTTGACGTTAGTGATAGATCATATGATGACCATGACTATGCCTTTGTGGTTGAAGGAGATGAATTTTTATTCATGGAAAAAGAGTTTATAGAACAAGAAAAAGAAGAAGTTGAAGACTCTGACGATGAAGAAGGATAAATGGATCTTGAAGGTGAACTCATTTATGCTCTAGATGAGATTGAAAGATTGAGAAAAGAGAGCTTGAAGTAGAAAAATTTTGCACAAAAGGGGATTGAAAAGCTATCCAAAAATCTTGAGAAATTTTACCATATGGTAGTGAACTTGAAGACACAAGTTGAAGAAGCTAAGAGGATAGAAGATGTAGTCAAATTTGAACTACAGTCTAAATCTGATGAATGCATGAAGTTGGGGGTAGAAATAGTGACTTTGAGAAAGGAGTTAGAAAAGGATAAAGATCAAATAGTTAGAGGTTTGAAGTTAAAAGGTGGCTCTGGAATACTTTATGAATTGATTAACTCACAAAAGGCAACAAAATAAAATTTTGGTCTTGGATTTGAAAAAGGTAAAAGTCCAACTATCAGTGCATCTAATAATTTGTATGATAATTTCAAAGAAGAAGAAAGTCCAGAACAAAGCATGAGAAATATTGCATTGAAGATTCCAAGAAGCATGTAGAAGACAAGAAGAATAACCAATTAGTCTCTAAAAACATAAAGAAGACTAATTGAAGAAGACCTCCTCATCCCACTCAAAGAAATGCTATGATTGGGAACTCTTCATTTTTCTATGGTTACTACTATACATGCAATCATTTTGGTCATAGGGCTAGTGAAAGTAGAGTTGTACCTACAAGGATAAAAAAAATTGTGAGTAGAAATCCATTTTCTCCTTTGATGGATACAAATGTAATATGTTATAACTGTAATAATTTTGGTCACATAGCTAGGAAATGTAGAACAAAATTTGTAAGACCAAAAGTACAGAGTAAAAAGAAAAGTGTGCCCCTAATGTGAACAAAGGTTCACAAATCCCTGAAAAGAAGATATGATAGAAAAGAAACCCAAGAAAGTGTGGAAAGAGAAAGAGAAGAAGTCTACATAATCTATGATAGCTCAAATTACACTCCATGCCAAAAAGCATAATTTATGGGTAATAGATAGTGGTTTATCTAAGCACATGACTACTGATAAGATAAAATTTATCAAACACAAAAAGTGTAAGGAAGGACCTGTGAGTTTGGGAGATAACACTACAATTAAGATCTATGGTAAAGGAACTTTGAGAATAGATGGAATATTGACTACACTTGATGTCCTTTATGTTGAAGGATTGAAGCATAATCTGCTAAGTGTCATCTGGATGTGTGACAATGGTTACAAAGTTACAAATTTAATGCATAAGGATGTAAGATAAGGAAATCAAGAAGACTTGTTGCTAAAGGGAAAAGGACTGAAAGCAACCTTTATAATCTTAGTGAAGAGAATGGTCAAAGTTGTTTGATAGGACAAGTTGATGAGAGTTGGTTGTGGCATAGGAGAATGGGCCATGAACATTTTGATAATCTAGTTAAAGTAAGCTCAAAAGGACTTGTAAGGCACATGCCTAAGATAACAAAACCTAAAAAAACCACTTGCAAAGAGAGCCGACAAGAAAATCAAACAAGGGTTAGATTTCAAACAAAAGAGTATGCAACTACAAATCCTTTAGAGTTGGTTCATACTGATCTTTGTGGCCCCACAAGGAAAAAGGGACTAAAAGGTGAAAGGTACTTCATGTTATTGATAGATTACTCAATAATGACATGTGTAACCTTTTTGAAGGATAAGTCACAAGGATTTGAAAGATTCAAGATATTTAGAGCTATGGTTGAGAAGGATATTGGTAGGAGGATCAAATTATTAAGATCTAATAGAGGCAGAGAATGCACATCAAATGAGTTCATTGAATATTGTGAGAAGCATGGAATCAAAAGTTAATATTCTACAGAAAGGACTCCACAAAAAAATGGAGTAGTTGAGATAAATAATAGGACAGTCAAAGAGATGGCTAAAACAATGCTTAATGAGGCCAAATTACCTAATGTGTACTGGAGAGAGGTAGTACATACGAAAATATATACTTTGAACAAAGTTCAACTTAGAGTAAATAGTGAGAAGACCCCTTATGCGTTGTGGTATGGAAAACCTACTAATGTTAAATGCTTCAAAGTTTTTGTTAGCAAGTGCTATATCAAGAGAGAATAAGACAACTTCGGAAGCTTTGACTCAAGATGTGATGGAATATTTCTTAGATATTCCACTCAAAGAAAATCCTAAAAATGCTACAACAAAAGGCTACACAAAATTGTAGAGAGTATGAATGCCAAGGTTGATGAAGATTTGAGGCATGTTAAACCCTACAGATATTGCTATAAGATTGAATCAGAGTATAAAGAAGAAGTTGTTGATGAAGAGATTGAAGAAGAGAATGAGAAGACACCTGCAAGATATGTTGAAAAAGATAATCCTTCAAAATAGATTATTGGCAACAAAGATAAAGGAGTTCAAACAAGATGGAAACTTACCAAGAGCAAAGAGAAAGTAAACTTTGCACTGTTGTCTCAAATAGAGCCCAAGAGCTATGTTGAATCCAACAAGGATGGGAGATGGATAAAAGCAATGGAAGAAGAAATGAGCCAAATATTTGAGAAGAACGAAACTTGGGAATTAGTTCCAAGACCCCAAGCAAGAATGTCATAGGTACAAAATGGGTCTTTAGAAACAAGCTCAGTGAGAATGAATCTATTGTAAGGAATAAGGCTAGATTGGTGTGCAAAGGGTATGCACAAGTTGAAGGTATCTATTTTGAAGAAAAAATTGATCATGTTGCTAGATTTGAAGCCATAAGAATGTTTCTAGAATTATTTGTTTATGAAGTATTTAAATTCTATCAAATGGATGTCAAGTTTGCTTTCTTGAATGGAAACCTAGAACAAGGAGTCTACATAGAATAACTAGAAGGTTTTAGCCAGCAAAAGAAGAAGATTATGTTTGTAGAATGAAGAAAGCATTGCATGGTCTAAAATAGGCACCTAGATCATGGTATTCAAAGACTAGATTACTGCATGCAACAATAAGGATTTAGAAAGAGATGTGTAGACAACACTTTGTACTTCAAATCTGAAGGTGAACACATGATAATTGTTTTTTTAATATGTGGATGGCATTATTTTTGGTGGTAGAAATGACATAATGTGCAAGGATTTTTCTACTCAAATGCAAAATGAATTTGAGATGTCAATGCTTAGAGAACTTTCTTTCTTCCTTGGCCTATAGATAGCACAAAATAATGAAGGGATATTTATATCTCAAACCGAGTATGCTAATAAATTCTCAAGAAATTTGGGATGAAAGATAGAAAACCAATTGGTACCCCCATGATAACTAGGTATAAATTGAGCAAGACAGATGCACCCCCATATGCAAATTAGACTAGGAAGGAATCAATGATAGGTATCTTGTTGTACCTAACTGCATCAAGATTGGATATCATGCAAGTAGTGTGTATGGTTGCAAGATTTCAAGCTACTCCTAAAGAGTGTAATGTCCCTGTGGGGACTCCTATGCATAGGTTACAAGGCCATAGGTTTGTGGGATTAGTGTGCATCCTTGTAGATACTTCGTTGGGCTATGTGTCGCCACCCTTAACAACCTGGGTATCCACCCTCACTACTAGGCCAATCTTTTGGTGCAGTGGTTGAGCCTTAGTGGTATCAGAGCTGAGGTCTCAAGGTCAAGACCTATGGAGAGTGGTGGGATATAATGTCCTTGTGGGGACCCCTGTGCATAAGTTACATAGACACATGTTTGTGGGATTAATGTGCATCCTCGTAGATGCTCCGGTAAGGCTGTGTGTGGCCACTCTTCACACCCTGGGTAGCCGCCCTCACTACTAGGCTACAAGGATGCACGCTAATCCCACGTACATGTGGCCTTGTAACTTGCGCACAGGGGTCCCCACAGGGACATTACAAAGAGTCTCATGTCAATATAGTAAAAATAATTTTTAGATATGTCAAAAGTATTATTGACTATGGACTATGGTATCCCAAAGGTGAAGACTTTAATTTAACAACATACACATATGTTGATTAGGTAGGAAGTTTGGATGATAGACGAAGCACAACTAGTGGTGTTTTTTTCCTTGAAAACAAACTTGTTTCACGAATGAGGAAGAAGCAAGACTTAGTTACTCTTTCAACAAATGAAGCAAAATATGTTGCAGTAGTGGCATGTTGTACTCAGTGTTGTAGATGAAGCAAACACTTAAAGACATCAAGATTGAGTACAAAGAACCTATCGAGCTATTCTTTGTGATAATTCAAGTTCCATAAACATATCAAAGAACCCAATTATGCATTCAAGGAAAAAGCATATATCAATTAAGTATCACTTCTCAATAGAAAAGGTACTAGTAGACCAAGAAGTCACTATGGAATATGTTCCAACCAAGGATTAGGCTGCTAACATATTTACCAAGCTTCTTTCCAAAGAGCAATTTGAGTATTTGAGAAAGAAATTGGGAGTGGTTGCTCCTAGCTCACATCACTAGATTCTAGTGATATAGCATGGATCCTGGGGGATAATCACAAAAATTTCATTCATCCTTGGAAGAAGAGAGAAAAGGCGAGTTAGGTATGATTGGTTTTACAAAATTTTAATGACTTGATGGTTGTAGATTCTTGGACACATTCTTTCTCTTTACATGGTATTTCAAAGGGGAGAAAACCTATAGATTTTTGGTGTCCATAAAGTTTCCCTTTTCCATTGATGTTCAAGGGGGATAAGTATGCAAATTCTCTATTAAAAAAGATAAATGCTTTGGTTTTGCTCCAAAGGGGGAGTGAATTGGAAAATGCTTTGGATACTCTAGAAAATAGTCAAAGGGGGAATTGTGATTGCAAATGGTTCAGTGCGTAAGGGGGATATTGAGATAGGTTGCAATCAATATCTTCAATTCAAAGTCCATTTGAGTCTTCATTTCTATGTGCAAAGCATTTAGTTTTTCCCTCAATGGCAAAGGAAGAGATTGTTGGCATTAAGTTGTCATTGATGTCAAAAGGGATATTATGGCCAGTCACGATGGTAAATGATGTCAAGTGGTTTCTCTTAGAATGATGCATCTGAAGTTACAAAATTTTGGGCCTTGGGCCTCAGGCTTACCTTATATTGCTTGCAAGAAGAAAGAAAAGAGTAAGAGTTTTTGAGCTAAAGCCTATTGGGTTTCAAACTTTGGGATCTGGTCATACCTTATAGTGAATTCCTTAAAGAAATGAAGAATGAGGAAAGTTTGAAAGGTGTTGAAATTCGGGATTCGACCATACCTCATATCAAATGCATAAAGAAAAATAAGATCTAATATGGGAAGTTTGAAAAGTTTCAGACATTGGGCTTCGACAAGTTGCTTTACTCCTTACCTTGTCAGGCGTTGGAGGTCAGTGACAAGTCTTACGACTTATCAAAAAGTGAAGGAAGGAGTATGAAGGAAACCTAAACGTTGATACTCGAAAGTGTTTTGGGGATCATGGGTTGGAATGATGGATTACATCTTGTCAAAAGCTAAGTAAGTGGTAAGTAGTAAGAGGAAACCCCAAAATATGATTAATCAAAGGATCCTTTGGGCTTTCAAAGATTAGAGTGATGGTTTGTGAATGAAGTGGAAGGCACTAGAAGGTAAAGGGTAAGACTGATGGCCAAAACCCGACAAGAGTAATTCTTGTTAATTATCGATGTTCGAAATTGTTTCTTAATTCCTTTGAAGCACTTCAATTATGAGGTAAGGAGGATGCTCAACACCCAAGGCTCAATGAAAAGGAAAAATAAGGTTGACAAAACTGAAGAAGTATTTCCACCATTCCATGGAAGCCTGGTGGGTCGTAGTGTTGACTAGCGTGGAAACACAGAAAGTGGACACGTGTTCACAATCATAGGTGGAAAAATTTGGTTGCATCTCACAAGCCATATGGATCACATTAATTACTCCTCATGCACAAATAAAAAAATGTCAAACCTAAATTCATGTGGTAGAGATCTATGGCCATCATTTAAAGCTAATATAATCTGATGATGGTGTTTTAAAATTAAGGTGGCTGAGTGATAACCGATGGATCATGGCACAAAGGACAAAACCTATGGCCAATATTTAAATATTTGATTTTTTCAATGGTTAGGCAAAAAATGATGGAACTCCTAATTAAGCAAATGAAAATATAACACAAAAAATGAAATTGATATCCTTAACTACTCTAGCTAAATTCTTGTTAAGGATTGGAAGAAATAGATGCCTTCATTAATGCACATGTGATCACAAAAATATGGAAGAGAGTGATTATGCATGTACGAAATTTAATGAAAATCAAATTCATTATTATAATATGTTAAAGATAGAAAACTCATTGAATGAGGTCGATGGTGCATGGCTCAAGGAGAAGAGTCTTGTTAGTGAGGAAAAGGTGTGAAAAAGTCTAGCATAAGGTATTATGTTGTAGAATGACTAAGAGAATGCAGTGAGAAGAAGATCTATAGTGAATTATAGAGAATGTTATCTAGGATATGCAATATGTGTGTAGTGCAACGAGATAGAGAAAATAAAAGGGGAGAAGAGAAGAGAGAGGGATGAGTTGCTGAGATTGTAGCAACAACACAGTTAGAGGAAATGCTTGCAGAGAAGTAGAGCAGAGAATGATTAGTTGCAAAATAGGTCTATAACATTGAATTGGATTCATTTTGAATCATATGTAATCAAGAGTTTTTGGTCCATAAGTTTCATTATAAATCTAATTGGTTGGTGCCATCAAAAATTTGAGTGGGTTCTCAATTAGGGATTGGGTGCTTCCTTAGAGTTGGTGCTCTTAAATCAGGGGATTGGTGTCTCCTTAGGGTTGGTGCCATTAAAAATTGTAACTAGTGAGGTTCTATTGTGAGGCTAGATTAGGACAGTAGATCCTAGCAATATTTATCACTGTGGTTTTTCCCATATTGTGTTTTCCACATATATCTGGTGTTATGTGCATTTGCATGTGATCTCTGCATTATCTTTAATTTTTTTAAGAGGATTTAAAATTTAAAATTTATTAATCTACTAATTTACCCCCCCTCTCAGTAGATATTTGTGTTCCAACAAAACCTTTTCTTGCGATCCAGATATGATAAGGGAAATTATAATAGGACGAACAAGAAAGAGAGCTAGAAATATAAAGATGGCAGATTTACCCAAAATTACACTTAAAAAGAAACCACCCACACTTGAGATTTGGTTATCGAATACATAGGACCTAGTAATGGATATAAGAAGGTTGAAGAATGGTATGAAGGAAACCATAATTGATAAAAATACAACAATAAATATCTTCTTGCAAACTCAAAAAAACACAAATGAATATATGTAAAACAATAAAATACCATAAGCATGTGATGTGTTGTAAAATTTACAAATGAGCCCTTCTTATAAAGGAAAGAAAGAAGAGGTTTGAAGGTAAGAGTCAAAATCTGACTACCCCTCAAAGTATGAAACAACTGTAGGACTCTATTGGCAAGTGTTGAGACACTTGGTGAGTTTAAATGAGGTGAGACAAAAGTCTAGATAACCTCTAAGTGAGCTTAAGTGTAGTGTGAATAGGAATACAGTAAATAGACTACAAGATAACTGTTTTGATAATACCTCTTTTCACACTAACACCCCCCTTAAGTGATACTCAGTGAGTAAGCTAAATATTGAAAAAATGATTCCTAGTAATAAGGCCTGATAAGGTACTCATGTACAATAACGATCTCTCACAAATGGAGAAAAATGAGAAAACCCAATGGGAACAAAATTCCTCTCCAAAAGAGAGAAAGAGAAGGATAAGAACTCCTAAAAAGATGTCCCATGAAGATAGGAACATAATGAATAAATCCTTAAGCATGTCAAAGATGTAAACTCTATTGAAGATGAATAAGTGTCTATCAGAATCAATAAACCCCCAAGAAATGTAGATCAAGATAAGAGATACAAAACATTACATGAGTTAAAATATAGAACACTACTCAACCATGAATGCACATATGACACAAAGGCAATCAAAATTTGTGAAGTTGACTATGTAAATAGTATTACGATTCTAGAGTACAATAAAAAATGCATGAGTGATATGTTGTACACTACTAAAATGTGCCTCACAATGCTCTACATAAGTACTAGAATCTCACAAAATATGATCCACTAAAATAACCCCCCATATGAGAGATAAATATAGAAGGTCTATGAGACCCCCCAAAAATTAGAAGGTTCCTCCACTACTTCATTAAAACCAAGGAAGCATTGGTATAACACTGTGATAAATTCCCCCTTAATGCTGATGAGGAAGAGGTATAAGCATACCAACTAAAATTGGGAACAAAATTTTGCATAGGAATGTAGACCTAGCATAATGTCCAAAAATATGTACAAGAAATTGAAAAAGGGTGTGCATCGAGACACACACACATGAGGCGAGAATCATGAGGATCCATTTTTGTGATGGAAAATAAAAGCACTACACAACCCCCCGTTACTCTTTAAAATTTAGTGTAAGTACAAAATTCCCTCCCTAAAGAACACACATTTGGTTGTTGTAGCACTTTATAAAAGTGCATTTATAGACTTATATGTTGTTTTGATTTGTTACAAATTTATGTCATGAGGTGGGAAATGAAGACATATATCAAGTATGCCTTCCAAACCTCAGTAAAATGACAAAAAAATGGAAAATGAAAACCCCTATCATTTAAAGAATGACCCCCTTTGAAATTATACAATGATATGGCACTTTATTATAGTGCATTACAGATTCTATAAAGTGGTTTTGATGTACAGGATATCAAAAGAGACATACTCAAAATTTAAAATTCTCAAACATATTCATGAAAATTTAACATCACATGCTTATGATATTTTCTCAAAAAAAAATTGTTTGACTACTTCTAAATACAAAAGTTCTTTAAAAATCCAATTGTAATGAAGATTTTGGCACCTTAATGCTTTCTTACACTTCTAGGGTTTTTCACCTAAAAGGATAAAGATGGGCCAAAATTCTTATGTTACATTCAAAGATAAGGGGTTAATGGGGGTGTGAATGTACCTAAATGCAATGATCTAAAAGAAAGATGACTTGGTAATGCTAAATCTAAAGAATGTGAAATGATGGAAAACACATAATGATATGCAAGCTGTGAATGGTTGATCTAGACTTGTTCCAACATAGACAAAAAACACAACGTTAGTCCTAAAACACATCTAAAACAATCATTCTCCATGCAATCCATTTAAACACCAATAACAAGAAATAAAACAAAGATAAACAATAAAAAGCTATCAAATCCTGTTCTTAAACATTCAAACCACTATCCCATGGGGGAATTGGTGCTATTTTGATGTGGAAAATAGCCCTTTCCTGATTCCTTGATGCAATTTGATGAAGATTGAATGTCCCTTGATGCAATTTGACAATAACCTTGATAACATTGATAACAAACTATGAAACTTGGATAAAAATGGATGAAGTTGTGGATGAAATTGAGTAGAGTAAGCTTGCATGGATTGTGGATGCTTAATACAATAGAGGAGACCTCTATTTATAAGAGAGAATGATGGAGAAATGAGCAAATGGGATGAATATGGGACTAAACATGAGCTAATGGCAAGGTTCCACTTGTCAACATGCTAGTGGAGGAGGAATGAGCACATTTTGGTGAATGTGCAAATAAATGTAGTTAGGTGGATATTTGAAATTTGAAAGTTTGCTTTCACAAGAGGATGTGAAGGAGTTAAATCCACTTGGATCAAGAAAAATGACTTGTAAGAGATATAAATGCCAAGTTGGAGGACAAGTCCCTTTGGAGGGAGATTTCAAAATGAAGGAATATTCCAAAAAGATGCCCTTTTGAATGAAAATTGAGGATTTAATAAATCAATTAAATTGATTTACTTGTGCAAGTTGCAAAATCTAGAGGATTTGATGGATTAGAGTTAGAGTTAATTAGTATTTAATTAACTTAGGTGGAGATTAGTTGATCTGACACTTGAATTAGATTTTTGGATTTATTTAAATCAAATGAGAGGAATAATGATCATTTAATTAAATAAAGTTTGACTTATTTAATTAAAAGGGGTGATGTTGGATTTAATCAAATAAAGGGGGATTTATTTAATTGAAATAAGATGATGATTTAATCAAATAAAATGATTTACTTAATTAAAAGAGGAATTATGATGAATTAATTAAATAAAGATTATTTAATTAACTAGTTAGTAAAGAGGTGATCAAGGAAGAACTGATGTTAGTAAATCAAGATTAGGTGCGTGATATCAATCAGGATAATTTCGAGGTCTACATTTTTCCCCTCTTTGAAGCAATGCACCTATTGCATTGGTTCAAAGAATAACCTTGCCGAGATCAAAATTCTAAAAAATTATGATTTTTTCGGATGCCCCACTGCTGCCCCAATGGAAGAATTGGATTGGTATACTGCCCCCTTGAGAGATTGAGCGGAAATGTTAATTTTTCGATCGAGATCGCGATAAAATGCGAGAGGAGTGGTTCCACTAATCAGAGGATGAAAGATAATTCTTTAGAAAGATCAGATATTTGACATAGACAATTTTGATGATGTATAGACAGTCATCGGCCATGGGTAGCCTCACGTATACTTTGAGATATCACATAAATTTGGATATAAATGGTACTAAAGATAGAAGAATAAGATGGATGGATTAACCCTTGATTCCTAAAATATGTAAGAGTCCAACAAGTCTATGATCTACAAGACTTTACTAGAGATGATGAATGATAATGATGCTTTGCTTATTAGGAATTGGGATTTTAAAAGGGCTTACTTACCTTGTGTTTGATAAAACTCATAGATACAATGCATTAAGGTATAGATAACTAGGATGGTGGGGTATCTAGTGTCATGGAATTTGACTTGACAAATAGATAGGAGTACTCTTGTTCACACCTGACATATAGAAACCTCACTAGGGTGTACTTCAGGTTTTTCAAACATCTCGGACCAAAACATGGAAATGCATAACCTTCCAATGTAATAGTTAACAAGCTATTCAAAACACCCTCCATACATACCTAACAAAGCAAGTATTCACCAAGGTTATATTACAAGAACATCCAACAAACACAACAAACGAAAGATAATGATCAATGCCTCATTCCTCTCTCTAAATCGTTTTGATTAGACATCATCAAGAGGTCATTGGAATGAGCGGAATAAGATAAATCAAAGAAAATATCAAGTGAACAAACAAGCAAATGTTCTTCATACATCTAGCCAAGGGGATGTTTTTTTTTTGGAATAAGTATCCAAAGTGATTTGCCAAAGATAATGCCCATTGTAGGAAGGATGCATTCTAGGACATGTTGGTGGATGGTGGAAAGTTGATAGGTTGTTTGAAAGGTTGTTGATATAAGGTTGATTGACATGTTTGTCAATGATCAAGAGTTTGATTTTGTATTTAAAAGTTGTTTCGATTTTGATTTTGCATTTGAAGTTTGCTTTTGTTGATTGTTGTGATTGTTTATGTTTGATTCACCAAAAGGATGAAGGTGTTGATTGATTTATTACAAATGAGATTATTGCGGATGAAAGCAAAATGGGGCGGATGGTTTTTTGGGTTTTTTAAATATTTGGATGTTTTTGAAATGTTATGAGGTTTTTTTTGGTATTTTCAAGATGTTTTACAAATGTTTTGATTTTCAAATTTTCCAATGTTTTTTGTTTTTTATGAGATTTTATGAATGTTTTTGGATTTTGTGTCTTGGAAGCCGATCAAGGATTAGCCTTGCCTACGTTTAAGCTTAGAGAGGACGTAGTTCGAAAATCACGTTTTTGGATTTTGACATGTTTTGGATGTTTTTGGATTTTCGCATAATTTTGATGATTTGGATATGGATAGTGATGATATCAGTGCTTTGTTTTGGGATTTTGTTGAAAACCAAGCTAGGGTTGATTGATCAGATTGATTGATTGATGATGATAACATTATTGAGGATACACAACAATTCAAGGATTAGTGTTTAAGCAACATGAGGACTAGGAAGGATATCCGAAGATGATGATGGATTGATTGGATTTGATTGATCAATATTTTGAAGATCGATTTGGAACAAAATTGTTTTGATGATTTGATGTGACATTGAAGTGTAAATTAGATGTAGCTGATTTGGATCGATGTTTGATGAAAGATAAAGCTTGATAAGGAACATCTTCTCGTCAAAATATGCCATGGGCTAGTGATTTGGATTTTGGCCCACAAATGCTTGACCAATTTGATTTTAAGTTTGCCAATGTTCGGATCACCACATAAGTTGGAGGATATAGATCAAGATTTATTCCTGAAGCAATATGTAAATATCTACCCCCAGTGTCTAGCAATGTATGGAATTCCATGGGTGGATTCTTGGATAGATGGATGGATGGATAGATATAGTAAGCATGCAAAGGATGACAATGATTATCTTGTGACAAGATAAGGTGTTCAAACTGGGGATGCTCATTTGGATAATGCTTGAAGGCTCAGATAATGTTGGGTAGGATAGGATCAATGAAAATGACCCATGTCAATCCGTTTACCATAATCAAGTGTAAAGTGTGCACCGAAAATTTTCAAGATAAAGATAATTTAGAAGATGGATGGAGATGGATGAAAATGGATTGGATAAATGGTTTATGGATGAATGGATCTATTATGTATAAGATGGATGTAATGTTGGATTCATTATGGATGGGATGTGATGCTTATAACTGAATTGGCACACATAGATGCTCAATTCCACACATGACGCTTGTTTGGTAGGTTTTCATCATGGTACTTGTCTAAAGTGCCACCATAGTGGTTTTCACTGGAGGATGAATTTTATCTTTACTATTTTCATAAATTTTTTAATATTTTTTGACTTTTTTCGATTTTTTTGATTTTTGATTTTTTTTAATTTTTTGCTAAAAAGATTTTAAGCTCATGTTGAATCACCTGGTGGTGTCGATGTAGATACATTTGTCATGATGTTCCATTGATATCCTTCTTGAAGAAGTTTCTTTTCCAAGATACATGCACTTGAATGCAACTTTTGAGATTCTAGATCTGCTTTGTTGATACCAATGTTAACTTTGTTTCTTTGCGCACATCACAATAGAATGCCTTCTAAATCCCTATGATGAAGGGTTGCTACCAATACATGGTCACTGTGAAGATTGGATATCATACATGGAGGTGGGGATGGTGTTGTATGTTTAGGAAAAAAATATGGATTGGTTGATAGTTTGGAACCTTTGACTCTCCAAACTTGGGAAGATGAGCAATAATGGGTGGATATGGAAATGTGCATGGAATCAGGACCAACTGCCTGATATAATTTTTACGTCGCTTGAGAAGCTTGCTTTTTCCTTTGTGTACATCTTTGATGGATAATTTTCCCCTTTTTATTTTTCCCCATAGTTTCGTTGACTAATGGATTTTGATAGGGATGATCTATCTTTGTATTCTTTGGCATCCATGTGTATTTGATTTGTCCATTATGCTCCTTATCTTCTTTTGCTTTGATAATGTTCTTTGTGCTTTGATTCAAATATTTCTTTTGATGTTGGTCCCAATTGATGGATGGGGTGATGGGTGGATGAAGATTCATGATGTGGTGGGTTGTAGTATTGGCATTGGTTTCATCATAAGGATTCTTTGTGCTCCCTATGTTGACATTTGCTTGAGATTAAATTGCCCCTAGTTTTATAGAGGTATCAATGATATGTTTAGATCCCTAAAATTTGAATAACCAAGACCTTGATACTTAGGATTGCCAATAATTTGCATTGGTTCTAAGATACCCTGTTCATGTAGGCCTAATCCTTTGCCTTGATAATTTATTTGTTGAATTTTTTTATTTGCAATAGGATATGATTTATCTTGGAAACAAGGCCAAACCTTCTCTGCTCTTTCATGGATCTTCAAAGGCGATAGCTTCTTCATTGATAAAATAGCTTTCCCTAAAAAATATAAGTGATCCAAGTTTATAAGTGATAGGATCCTCCATAAGTGGGATAACTTCCTGATTCATATATTTGGATTGATCTTGTGAAATATCAGATTTTAATGCTTTTTCAAGAGGTGTTGATGATTCATTATTCATGTAAAATCCTTCCTAATGATTCATTTTTGATATGCCTTCATAGGCTTCATAGGGTGCTTCTGATTCACAACTTTTGTAGAAGCCTTCTTCATGACCCATTTCTGATATGTCTCTAGATTTTTATATATCTTGATAATGTGTACAAATTTTAAGAGTAGGAGACTCTTGTTCCTTGGTAATGATATCAAGAGCATGAGACTCTTGTTTTGAGTGAAGATCATCTACATGTCCATCCGAAGAAAAAATATCATGGGTTGATGGAGGAGTATGTGCTATATGGATATGATAATCATTTGTGACATCTTGTATAGATAGGAGAGTTGCCATTAGATCATTGTAGTATTGTGGAGATACAAATTATTGATCTTGGTTAGTGTTGGAATTTATTTCGACATACTTTGGATGAAGTTCTTGACATGGGTTAATTTCACATGATGGATTGCTTACAAAGGGTTCTTGGACATCGTCATTAGGCACGAGAAGTAGCTCAATATCTGATTGATCTTTGAGTGGATTTGGATCAAGTCTTGAGTTGAGGATTCCTTCAATATTCGCAACCATGAGGGTGAAGGATGTCAATATGTCTTGGAAAGGACCATTGCTAGAATTTGGTGAAAGATGACGATAATTCTTTGGAATAAATTCTTGAGATATGTCCTCTAACTCATTAGGAAATGTAAAGAAATTGTGAACATGATCATTGGTGGATGGATCTTGGATTATATCAATAGGATCAAATAATTTTAACACATCTTGAAATAGATCATTGTTTGAGGGGTTTTGATCATGATTAAAAAGTGACTCTTGATGTATGTTGAGTTGATCATCCTATGAGGTAGAAACATCTTCAAGGTGTTCATTGATGGATAGATCTTGATCATTGTTTTCAATAATTTTGGTGGAGAGATTGTCAATGTTTTCAATCATAGGATCAAATGATGTTAAAATTTCTTGGATTGGATCATTGTTGGGTATTTTTGGTGAATTTTGATCATGATTGAAAAGTGACTCTTGATATATGTTGATTTGATCATGGGACGAGGTAGAAACATCTTCAAGGTTCTCATTGATGGGTATTTGTGATTGATCTTGGAGATGTGATGATTGATCTTTGAGATGGGGTTATTGGGTTTGTTGTTGATGTTGTTGATCTTGATATCCAACCTCTTGACATTGGAGATATTGTTCTTGATGTGGTTGTTGACACAACTCAATTCTTTGATGACATAGTTTAACCAATGGAAGAGTGTATTAATTTTGGGGTGGAGATGTCTCTTGGTGATATGAATTAATGAATTTTCTAAGTATAACAATTTGATCTCACAAAATTTGTTTTTGATTTTGACACCCTTGATATAGTTGATTTAGTTTTTTTTCAAGTATATTTGGAATGTATACTTGTAGTGTTTGTATGGGATCAAGGAAAAATTGGTTTTGGACAATGTTTAGATTTGGGATGATGTTCAGATTTGGCATTATAGGTTGAAATTGAACATTGGTTTGGTTTGGAAAAATATTTCCTTGATTTAGGTAACTTTGATTTTGCATGAGGATACCTTGACTTGGATCAATACATGGAGTTTCTAACATATTTTTTGGGCTTTGAACAAAATTAGCATGATTCACAAAAATATCTATCCCAAAGTTCACCAAGTGTGGATTTGATATGTTCATGTTTGGTAAGCTTGTATTTGGTATAGTCACATTTTTCATGTATGGATTTGGTGGGATAATGTTATTTGGAAGAAGACTCATGCATTGATTGTTTGGTTGGTATGTTTTTAGGTTTTTAAAATGATTTAAATCTACCATAGGGAAAGGTGGTCCAAAATTCAGATTGGGCATACTTAGATCTATTGTATCATTGAAGTTTATAGGAGATAATGATGCCATGTATGGATTGTATAAACGTGAGTTTTTGTAATCAATTGGTATTGTAAGGCCTTGATAGTTTGGTTGACTTGGATTACTCATGATGTATGGATCAATTTTATATTCCATGTTTTTCTTGTGTTTTGACCTTGTTGAAAATGTGAACCTCTAAGGTATTTAGGACCAATGATGAGATGAAGGATGAAAGGGTGAGTGATATGGGTGTTGGAACTTTTGAGAACTTTGGATCAATGTTAGACTTTAGGATTTAGGATTTTGATTTGGATTGGGTTTTATTTATATAATAGACCTATAAATCCCAAGATGTTGGATGTTATGTTGGGGTAAACTTGTCCACAAAGGTGATAATTCAACTAAATGTGTGAGGAAGGATTCATCCACACACACTTAGCCAAACAAAGTGATTTTGATTTTTCTTGAAGGATTTACTAAAAGTCTAATATGAATGATCTTTCCAATGGTTCAAAATTTGTTTGTGAAATGGGATTTGATTGATGTTTGAGATGGATGAATGATTGGTTGTTTTGATCCTAAATGAACCTAAGAGGGAATTGTTTACAAGACCAAGTTTTTGAAGAACATGCTTTTCCATAAGAGTACTTCAAACCAAAATATCAATGTTTTCTCAAAAGACCCTAAGACAAAAGACAAACAAGAACATGTGTGGGGTTCAATTTATTTCATCTTGATTAATGAATTGATTTTAACATATCCAATGTCTTGCTTAAGTTTCAAACTAAATGTCTATGCCTCAATTCATTTTTATTCCACAAGGTCCATTATGTGAAAATCAAGGTTTCAAGAGCATAGTTTCTTAATGTTGACTTTAGAGGGAAAATTGAGATATAAATCCAAATACTTAGAAGCCTCTAAGGATCAAATCCCTAAGGAAAAGCAATAGCACTTAGATTTTTTTCAATAGTATTTGCTCCTCCTAAAGGGTTTGAAATTTTGATGATTTTGTTGAATGCTTGTTTTCCAATGTTTTAGATCCAAGCAAAGTGTTTTGATTCCAAAATGATGCACAACCCCAGGATAGAAAGAGACAATATTTGTTGAATTCCCACTTGAATAAATCCATCCGTGCTTATTCAAAGTAGATGATTAGAAGATTGAACACACTGGCTCCTCTCCACAACACACACTTCTAGGTTCAATAAAGCTTTAGTTCTCATGAATCTCCTATGACAAAATTTTCATCTCTACTTTGAACCACAAGTATGTGGGATGACTTTAGAATGATTGTTCTTGCACCAACAAATAGATAGGGATTTGGCTTACTATAACAAAAGGTTATAGTATAGGCATTCTATTCATGGGGGATCATCCATACAGAAAGAGACCATAGCTAGCCTTCTTTTTAGAACAATCCTCGTGATACTTGAAATTTCCTCAAGTACCCACACTTATATACCAGGTGGAAGTTGCTTGGCTTTAACGTTTTCCCGATTGGGTCGTTCCCTGGGCTGATTACTTTTTCCCACCAGGAAGGCCTTGTAAAGGTGAACAATAGAAAAGAAGTGCATTTGTAGTTCGACCATCTAACACATTTAGGTGGGAGCACACACATGCCTTTTCTTCACACTCACATGATTTATTAAATTTTTAAGAAACCTAAATTGAAGCGTGGAGGCAATATTTTTGACAAATTAATCTCACCAAAAGACTTTTGATTCTCAAGATCTTTGTGAAACACTAGAGAAGTGCATACGCCTTTTAATGATATTAACTTGTAAAAATTATTACAAAACACAAAAGATACATGTTCATTTTAGATTTCAAAAGCAATAATGGATTCTTTTTACAGCACTAAGATGAAGTGTGAAGTTTGCTTGTTCAAATTTTTAGAACCCAAATTAAAATCTAGTAAGTGTCTAATGTTCTTTTTAACCCTTTGTGACAAAAAAGAAAGCCTTCATAATGTTATTTTTAGAGTCCAAATGAAATGTATTTGATTCCTAAACTAGAAGATAGCAATATCCTAAAGATGGGATTGTAAATGCTCCCAAAGTGTTTAAAAACACTTGTTACAATGAGTATCAAATTATTTTTCTTTCAATTCCATGCTTCATGGTCCTTTAAAACCTACAATCCAAGCTCCAAGTGCTAGATGAAATCAAGAAATAAGAAGATATGAGGGTTAGATGAATGATTAAGCATAAAAACCCTAAAACTTAGATCAAGTTACATTGTGATTTGACATTAGGTGAAGGTTTGAAAATTTTAACTCTATCAATGTTGAGAAACACCCACACCATTGGATAGCTTATGAAATTATACACCATTTAAAAAAAAAGCTTCGAAAAATACCAAAATATGACCAAGATATGACCATTTTAAGATTGAGTGCAAAAGAAAGAAAACAAAGGCGTTGCCATTTAAAACACAAAGGTAGGATCGCTATATAGTGACGTTGGAGAGATTACGTCATTGTTTGAGGATTTCAGCGCCGCTCTTTGGAAACTAGTGTCACTTTGTGGAAAAAAGAGACCACGATTGCATCACTATATAGTGATGTTGGAGAGATTGTGTCGTTGTTTGAGGATTTTAGCGCCGCTCTTTGGAAACTAGTGTCGCTCTATGGAAAAAAGAGACCACGATTGCATCGCTATTCCCTCCAGTGTTGTTGTTTGTCCCGGGAACATCAAAAAATAGAAAAAACAACGAAATTGACCAAAAAAACATGTTAATTTTAAAAGATTGCCCTCCTTCTAGCGCCAAAAATGTGAATGGTTGATCTAGACCTATTAAAACATGGAAAAAAAACACAACGTTAGTCCTCAAAGACATCTAAAACAATCATTCCCCATGAAATCCATTTAAACACCAAGAACAAGAAATAAAACAAAGATAAACAATAAAAAGCTATCAAATCCTGTTCTTAAACATTCAAACCACTATCCCATGGAGGAATTAGTGCTATTTTGATGTGGAAAATTGCCCTTTCCAATTTCCTTGATGCAATTTGATGAAGATTTAATGCTCCTTGATGCAATTTGACAATAACCTTGATAATATTGATAAAGAAAACTATGAAACTTGGATAAAAATGGATGAAGTTATGGATGAAATTGAGTGGAGTAAGCTTGCATGGATTGTGGATGCTCAATGCAATAGAGGAGACCTCTATTTATAAGAGAGAATGATGGAGAAATGAGAAAATGGGATGAATATGGGACTAAACATGAGCCAATGGCAAGGTGCCACTTGTCAACATGCTAGTGGAGGAGGAATGAGCACATTTTGGTGAATGTGCAAATAAATGTAGTTAGGTGGATATTTGAAATTTGAAATTTTTCTTTCATAAGAGGATGTGGAGAAGGAGTTAATGCCACTTGGCTAAAAAAAAGGACTTGTAAGAGATATAAATGCCAAGTTGGAGGACAAGTCCTTTTGGAGGGAGATTTCAAAATGAAGGAATTTATTCCAAAAAGATGCACTTTTGAATGAAAATTGAGGATTTAATAAATCAATTAAATTGATTTGATTGTGCAAGTTGTAAAATCTAGAGGATTTGATGGATTAGAGTTAGAGTTAATTAGGATTTAATTAATTTAGGTGGAGATTAGTTGATTTGACACTAGATTTAGATTTTTGGATTTACTAAATGACCTAAGAAAGCTTATAAAACAAAACCGAAAGTTGTAAAAATGGGAATGTGTACCTAGAAGTGTGTTGCAGACTTCAAGGAGCTCTAAAATTCTGAAAATAGTGATTTTTATGTCTGGCACGACACTTGTGCCAAGATGGGTGACCTAGTCCTTTTTTAGGGTGATTTTGAGAAACTGATTAAAGGCTTGTTTCAGCCAAATGGGTATCTGGATCTGCAAAAAAATTTGGAAAATAGGGACACTGGGACTAGGCCACCACAACTTGTGGGAATGTCCCTTTTTCCTTTTTTGAAAGATGCGAAGGGGGAATCTGTAGACCTCAACATGCACTTCTTCTCCAGGTAATTTCTTGGACCTGGAACTCCAGAACTCAGCATGTAGGTGTATTTTTGTGAATACTTTTCCCTAGCTAACAAAGAGGTGTCTTCTACAAGCCTTTAGTCCGTTCTTCAAGCCTTCCAAAATACCTAAGTTTGCAAACACACAAAGGGAGAGAAGAGAGTATGAAATGTTAGGGCATGGGGGCTTGCCTTGGTCAAGCCCCTTTTAGATAATTAAATCAAATGATGAAACAAAATAAGAAAACGTGAAACAATGGAGCAATGATGTTAGTACCTTGCCATGATGAGAGACCTTGGATTGCAGCAAAGATTCAACCCTTGAATGCTTCAGTAAAGATGTCTTGATGACCTAGGATGCAAACCCTAGCTTGCTTGAGAAGAGAGGTGGATACAAAGTGAAGAGTGAATGAGAGAGTTGTGAATTATGAGTGTGTCTAATGAAGAATTAGGGTTTTTAGGCTTATTTATAAGCAATCCACCTAAAAAAATCCATTATTTGAAAGGCTGACAGGAAGGAGAAATAAACCAAAACCCTAACTTTTCTCGTTCAAAACCCCAAAAATGGCTCCAATGGGACTAGGTCGCCACCTTGGGCAACCTAGTCCAATTGGATAGGGCTAATTAGCCCAGATGGGTGACCTAGTCCTACAGGGCTGCTTTTGCTAGGTGGATTGTTCGAGAGCAAAGAAATAAGGTTTATATGATGATTTTATCAGATATTTGATCAAATTAAGCCTTAGGATGCACAATAAGGGGTCATAGGGGCCTATAAATGATAATGAAAAGGGGTTATTTAGGTACAAAATCCATAGGTAAGGGTCCAAATGAGTGAAAAGTGTCAAAGGTTACACTTTTTGGTGACACATTTAGGCCCCACTTTAGTGAGAGGATGATCTTGCTCCAAACTCACACTAAAGTAGCCCAATGGAGATGGTGAAGAATGAGAAAGAGAAAGGAGGTAGTCAAGCCCCTAGGATTCAGGATTCTAAGAGAAAAAGACATACATGTAAGAATACACATTCAAGGGTGAATGATTTGCAACAAAACAAGATACATGATCATGCAATGACAAGAACTAGAGGAAAGAAGAACGAGGTGGAAAATATGTGCTCACGTTGGGGCCATAAAACATCTAGTCATTCGCGAGGTGAGTTGTCTAAAAGAAGTGGTTTAGTGAGAAATTCATGCTAGTGTATCGACTTCCCACCGTATAATGAGAAAGTCATGCTAGTGTGTCAACTTCCCATTATACTAACCATACCAAAGTTACCTCGCTTGATAACTTTGATAAGGCACCACAATGTAATGCTTTTGTAAATGATTTTGAATTTGAATGTTATGTAAAGATTTTGTTGAAGGGGATTTTTCTTTGTTCATGTAAGGTATTATTCATAGGGAGCATTGTGCCTAATGTCTCCAAGAGAAAATAAGTCAGGGTGTCAGATAGCTATCCATGGGATGCCTCATTCGCATCAGGCCACTTCAATTGATCATACACTCTTGAAAGGCATCCAACCCAATGAAACCACCAAGAAGAGGACACATCACAATAGAAAGAGAAATCATGCCATAGAATTTGCAAAAGGATGTCGTGTATGTATACCCCCACTTTAAAGCAGTTGCTATGCCATCACTATGAGCAATTGCTTTAAAGTAGCCAAGGATAGAGGAAAGAAGACATGCGAGCTAACTTGGAAATCTCTATGCAAAGTCATATGTTTCCGAAGTGAGCTACATCATGAATAAGGGGATATTATGTTACATGTGATTCATCTTAAGACATGTTTTCCACATCCCAAGCTTTCTCTTATACATTCATGAAAGGTTAACGACTAGTCAAAAGAGATGACGACAAGTGACATACAAGGACAACACTACTTGACCCATTTCTCCCACTTAGTGCAGGACAAAGGTGAGCCTAGAATGGATGATGGCATGCTACTCCTCATGAGGGATGCAAAACATGCAATAGTGAGTGTGTGATGACCCTACAACTATTTCAAGGCAAGGGGCAACAACTAATGTTATTTATGTGGATGAGTACACAAGTTTCTAAAACGTTGGCCTTGATGGTATACACTTTGTCAAAAATGTGAGGAATGTGATTGTAACTTGGGTGATGTGAGACATTTTTCTTAGGCGGGTGAAGGATTAGAGGATTCTTAGGAGGTCCAATAGGAAAATGGGATCTAATGGACACTTGTGTATGCATAACCTTAGCGGGTTTGGGTTGATGTATGTCTAAGAAAGGGAAATTAAGTATCATCTTTGTACCATTACCCAAGGAAGACACATTAGTATTTCTTGAAAGAAGTACAACCATGTTGTTTTCTTCCACCATGATACGTTCCCTAGTAGGAGAGTGTTTCTAGGAGAAATACAAACAATATGTTCAAGAAATTCATTGTTTGGTTCTACACTATTGACTTCATCTCAAATAAGGGAATGATCCATGGTGGGAGTTTCTTGTTCCATCATAATATCTTCTTCACTAATATAAAAGATATTAGGAGAGGGGAAAAGTTGATTGTTGTGATTGTTGATGGTTGCATTCGTTTCCTCTAAGGTGTCTTTCTCTTGTGCCATAGTATCTATCCTAGGAGGATAGGTTTTGGAAAGTGACAAACAATAGGTTTATCACATGACATGATTAGAGTTGGTAAAGTAGCTTCATCACTCATAGGAGAGACAATAAGAGAAGGATAACTAGGAATTAGATGGTTACCAATGATTGGACTGTGTTGTTCAAATAGAAGGTCTTCCAAATGTGAGGAACATTAGGAAGGAGAGAAATAATGCTATAACTCTCAATCGTTGGGTTGCTTGATACCAACATAGCCTTAGTTATTTAAGTATTATAAAAAATAGGGGAGGTGTTGGGAGATGATGGAAGACTAGGTAAGGTAGTAACCATGATTTTAACTTCGTGTGTTATAAGGTCTTTGCAAGGGGGGGGAAGAGGAAGACAAGAAATACCATCATGATATTCAATGATTGTGTCTCCTTTCCACAAGATATCTTCGTCACCAATGGGAGAGATATCAGGAAAATAAAAAATGATGATTATCAATTTTTGTATCCTCTTGTGGAAAAAATTTAGTGGATGAGTGAGGAGAGATGAAGTCATCAAGGGCTTCATCTAACATGTCCAAGTCATCGCTACTAAAGGGATTAAGAAGGGTGTGAGTGGGTGCTTGTGATGTTTGTAAAGTGTTTTTTTCGTTTGTAATGAATTTGATCTAAATGAATTAGGAACTAAAAATTGTAAAATTCTAATACTATCCATAAGTGCCATGAAATATAATAGAGTCTATGCGATTTTAAAATGCAATGTAAAGACATAAAATGAAATGTAACTTTCTGATTTTAAATAAGGTGATTTATTGATTATACTAGAAAAAAAAATATTGTGAATGCAAAATGCAATTTAAGCAATGCATGAAATGCACCAATTTAAGCTAGATTGAGTAAAATGCATGTAATAGAAAGACCACCCACTGATACAGATAGATAATGGCATAAAACAAAAAGCTTAAAAACAAGGTTTTCAGCCCTGTAAATGACAATTTCAGAGGCCTAAGGGACTAGGTCGCCTAGGGTGGTGACTTAGTCCTTCTGGTGATTTTTTTGACAATTTTCAAGAGTTTTGGATGGAGTTGGGTGGTTTTTGTATTGTATGATGCAGATCTATGATGAAAATGCGAGATTTTAGAAATTTTCAATGATTTAAAATGCAAAAATGCAACCTATATGCACTTTCACTAATGCAAAATTTGAAACCCTAGAATGCAACTTAACTAATACAAAATGTTATGGAAGCTAATTCTAGGATGAAGAAGGACTCTAAATCAGAAAGGAAGGGATACAAACATCAGGTTTACCAAAAGTTAACAAATATTTTGGCACCTTAATGCTTTCTTACACTTCTAGGGTTTTTCACCCAAAAGGAGAAAGATGGGCCAACATGCTTATGTGAAATTCAAAGATAAGGGGTTAATGGGGGTGTGAATTTATCTAAATGCAATGATCTAAAAGAAAGATGACTTAGTAATGCTAAATCTAAAGAATGTGAAATTTCGGAAAACACATAATGATATGCAAGCGTTATACTAAATGACCTAAGAAAGCTTATAAAAAAAAATAGAAAGCTGTAAAATTGGGAATGTGTACCTAGAAGTGTGTTACAGAATTGAAGGAGCTCTGAAACTCTGAAAATAGTGATTTTAATGTCTAGTGGGACACTTGTGGCAAGCTGGGTGACCTAGTCCTTTTTTGGGTGATTTCAGGAAACTGATATGAGGCCTATTTCAGCCAAATGGGTATCCGGATTTGAAGAAATCTCTTGAAAATAGGCACACTGGGACTAGGTTGCCACAACTTGTGGGAATTTCCCTTTTTAATTTTCGAAAGATTCAAAGGGGGAATCTGTAGACCTCAACGTGCACTTCTTCTCTTGGTAATTTCCTAGACTTTGAATAGCAGAACTCGACATGTAGGTGTCTTTTTGTGAATATTTTTCCCAAGCTAAAAAAGAGGTGTCTTCTACAAGCCTTAATGGAGAAATGATGTTAGTACCTTGCCATGATGAGAGACCTTGGATTGCAGAAAATATTCAACCCTTGAATGCTTCATTAAAGATGTCTTGATGACCTAAGATGCAAACCATAGCTTGCTTGAGAAGAGAGGTGGATAAAGAGTGAAGAGTGAATGACAGAGTTGTTAATTATGAGTGCACCTCTAATGAAGAATTAGGGTTTTTAGGCTTATTTAGATGCAATCCACCTAAAAAAATTTGTTATTTGATCCTCAAGGCCAACAAGAAGGATAAATAAACCAAAATCCTAACTTTTCCCACTCAAAACCTCGAAAATGGCTCCAATGGGACTAGGTCATCACCTTGGGCGACCTACTCCACATGGAAAGGACTAATTCATCCAAATGGGCAACCTAGTCCTATAGGGGCCCTTTTTCCAGGTGGATTATCTGAGAGTGGAGAAATCAAGTTTATATGATGATTTTATCATATATTTGATCAAATTAAGCCTTAGGATGCACAATAAGGGGTCACAGGGGTCTATAAATGATTATGAAAAGGGGTTATTTAGGTCCAAAATCCATAGGCAAGGGTCCAAATGAGTGAAAAGTGTCAATGGCTACACTTTTTGGCGACACACAAACTATTATATTTTTATATTATATTGAGGTTTGATGATGATACATGAATGCAATCAAATAATTCTAAATACAAAGACACAACAACAATTTGTGCAAACATATGTTTGGTCAACTCAAAATAGCTAATGGAATGGGTTGGAGTTGGATAAATGCAAATTTGAATTTTGGAAATTTAGGGTTTAGATTCACAAACATGAAATCAATGCCACACCTTAGGAAATGACTGACCAAATAGTAAATTTTGTGTAAAAAAATGAATGTTTGGTCATAGATGGTGCAATAAATGTGGCTAATATGGAGAAATATGTAGATGTGGATAATCTATAGATAAATGCATGAGAATGTGCAAATATTACAATGGATGAAGACTAGGGGAATAAGCCTAACTTTTCACAAGATTAAACTATTTGTTGATATATAATTGTATCAATGCATTTTCTAAAAATTATGGACACAAAACTAAATGATAAATGCCACAGGTAGACAAATTTCACCATTTTATTTTACCTCCAGTTTGAGGTGCATGTGAATAATAGAGTGGTCATGTATCTCAAACTATATAGCACTCATGGTAATATTTGTAAATTAAATATTTGGACATGAAAGGACATCTTATATATGAAGTAATTGATCCTATTGAGTTTCATCATTTAAGTTAATCCTTTAGCATGCATGCTCAATATAAAATTGTGAAATAGAGGAAAAATATACCATGAGAAACTTCTTGAAAGGAATCTAATAATGAAAAAATTTCCTACACTAATTGACGAGAAGAGAAAAATTGTGATCTATTGGTTTTAAAAGAAAATATACACATAGGGTATGTGCACCAAGTTATGATGCAAAAAATGTGCCACTTTCCCATTTTAAATGAAAATGCATGTTTGGAGAGTGCCAAATTTGGGGCTCACCAAATGAAAAAATTCAATAAAAAACCAACTCAAATACCCTCATTTTGCATTCTCACATTTTTAAGTTCTACGTTTTTCCTAGATTCTCAAATCACACTTGTTGAATAGAGTCCATTTTTTCACTTGGAGCTTGTGAATCTTCACGAATATGCCACCAAGATGTTGTAGAGGTGAAAGAGGTATGAATTTTTGGTTTTTAGTTTCAAATTTGAATTATCTACTAGGGTTTATTGTTTCTGCGGTCACCCTTGGCCTCTCTTGCATCATATCGTGCCTTAGGAACAAGATTTTCATTTACTTTGTGTTATATGACCACATTTGTTGTAATTTTTTTTATTGTTTTATTATGCCTACGGTCGACTCCAACCCAACAGTTCTTGCTAGTGTTGGAAGTTGGACAGCTCTGCACAATGGCTCCTCCTCCAAACTTGAGCGACCCCAAAAATTTATTCCAAAAGTGTTCCATGAGGCAAGTCTTTTGATTCTCTGGTGGATGTGGTTTTCCCCATCCTGAATTTTGATTCTACATGTCAATGGTTAGAACAACATGCTCTCATTGGTTATTTTGTTGAGAGGACTCCCCTTGAAAGTTTGCTAAAAGAATGGGTCCAAAAATCATGGGTCCCTCATGGGCCCCACCTTGATATGGTCCAAAATTTGACCAAATGTTTTTTTTATTTTCCATTTTGTGGAGGTTAGTCATGTTTAGGCAATCCTGAACTATTGTCCTTGGTATGTTTGGTCCTCTTTGTTGGTTTTCCAACCCTGGACTTGAGATTTTTCTATTTCTGGAGACATAATGTTTTTTTTATTAGGAGAAAAACAGGTTTTGATGGGACCCGAAACCCATTACATTACGGTTTTGAAGGGACCCACAACCCTATCCAAGGAGAGAATGCTGCATCAAAGATAAAATATATACCATCAACAAACAATCAACGACATCATTAAGAATACAACAAGGAAAACAGGCTGCACAATGAAAGTCAAGGGACAAAACCCCTTAACCGAATACAAACATGTTTTACCTGGGACCTTAAACCCTCAACCAAGTTTTTCTGGGACCAAGAACCCAAAAGAGAACCATTCGAAATAGCTCCCAAACCCAACAAGTTGAACCCAACAAAGACAAACCAGTTGGAAGTCAACACCCAACCAACATAACTCCTTACCACCTCAATATGAAGGAGACCCACCTCCATAGAAGCTAAAGGTAAATAGACGTCAAGGTGAACCGACCAAGCAACACCTCCCAACTTCTTAAAAAAAAACTATCTCCACCTCCATAGAAGATAACACCCCCTCAATAGGACTTTCCAAGGAAGACCAAAGATGCTGAAATAAAAAAAACAGCCTAGCCTAACCAAGAACTCCCCACCTCAATATGAGAGATCAAAGCTAGGCCAACATAAAGGGTAAATGAAGCCCCCTTCAAAACCATGCCAGCATGAAGAGTCCATCTCCATGGGGCCAATAAGTAGAGCCGCAAAAGTAAGAACATGAAATAACAAACTCTGCACGAAAAAGAGCAAAGGACCCACACTATGGATCCCATAGAAGAACAAACAGGGGTCATGGAGAAAACCCACCATTTCCCTCCATAAATGTAAACCATCGAACCTCCTCTACAAAAGTACAGGAAATGATTCCATCTCTTGCACATCTTTAGACCACTGCACACGTTCCATTGAGCAACAAAGACCACAACAGCCAAAAGGGAGGGGTAGGAAGCATCAATCACTCACTTAGTGACAGAGCCTCCAAATATGCACCGACCACACCCACATCTCTCACATCACCCACCACAAAGACCATTGACCTCCTCCCATAGAAAAGGATCCATGGCACTAGGTTCCATGACAACCTCTGAAGCAAGATAAAATTTAAAGCCTAACTTCTTCAAGCTCACCACCCCCATGACAACCCAAGGCTGCCAAGGGAACTACAAAAGAATAAGACAAGAAGGAAAAATCCCACCCCACAAAAATAAGAACTCCCCACAAGAATAAATCCATTGAAAATAATGTCTGAGAGTCACAAACAAAAAGAAAGAGAAAACTGGCATAAATTGGTTGCACCCAAAAGTGGATTTAGAAGCCATAGGACCACATGAATCTCAACAAGGGCAAGAGCATCCAACACCCACCAACAACTGTCCAAAGCAAGGAAAGGACCAAGATAAAACTGCACCATCAAGAAGAACCAAATTACTCTAAGAACTGACATAGGAAAGAGAGTAGGCCTGAACTACAATAGCCTCACCCAACCTGAGCACAAAAAGAGCCTCTATCTGCCAAAGAAAAAAAGAAGAAGATGCCGACAGAAACAACCAAGCCAACCAAGCCCAGAGGGGACATAGGCCAAGACGGGTTTGCATCATCATCCTCATACTCATCTCCATCGCCATTTGATGAGTTCAAAACTCCAGCTTCATTCTGCTTCCCGTTCGCGCACTCCATTCTGAACACATAAAGTTACGGGTTTCAGTTTGGATTGAGTTTCCTGGTTTACCCTTGCCATGTTTGCATTTTCTACACCATATAACCTCTTCCTTGGGGAAATTCATTTGTGTCGAACCAGACAGGTGTTTTCAAGCTCGCCCTCAAAAGCGAGTTTGTGTCGAAGTGGACCTTTCACAAGATTTGAAAGAGTCTTGATATTCAAATTGATAATTTTTAGCATACCTAGAAGGTCACATATTTTAATCTACCCAACAATTGTTATTGGTGCCAATTTTTCGATCATAAGATCAAGGATTGCCCTGTTTTGGTTCCTCATACCGAATCTCTTCCATGAGATGCTGAAAAGCCCCGTTAGACAAAAGTTTTAGCCACCAAACAAGAGGAAAAATGGACAACAATTACAAACCAGAAAAAAAAAATTATAACGGTCTAGGGGCGGTTTCCAAAACCTCTGAGTTGTTAGTGGATGTTTCAAACCCTTCTACAAAGGGGAAAGAAGTCCATGCTACTTCTAATAGCATTCTAGCTCGGCCAAGGCCCTCCACTACTCCTTAGATTTTGTGATGATAGCTTAGTTAGTTGCATCTCCTGCCATGTTGGGAGCTCATAGGAGATCACACAGTTCTTCTCAACCTCTTGAAGAAGGAGAATATGTTCAAGAAAAATGGATTAATTTGTATCCTCTAATTCAAATAGTGACAATACCACAAGAATTTTTGCAAAATCGCTATTCCTCTTTGGAAGAGCCCAACTCTGATGCCATGGTCGAGTCCTTAACATGAATTTTCTCTCTTGGAATGTTTGAAGTTTGGAAGACCTCTCTAGGAAGTATTCTATTAGGGATACTCTTCAGAAATATGCTAGTGTTGATGTTTTTTTCCTTCAAGAAGTTGAAGTTGTTGGTTTTTTCTTTCCTCTACTTGCAGAGTTATTTGGCTAGCTAGTAAAAAAAATTCCTCTAAAAATAATGTTGAGTGTGGTGGGGCAGTCACCCTTTTGTCCCCATGGTGGTATGATTGTGTGGTTGATCATGGGTTTGACCCCACACACCGACTTGTCTGGATCCTCTTGAGCATTGATAATCATTCCTTTGGGATTATTAATGTTTATTCCTTAAATGATACTATTGAAAGATCTCTTCTTTGGTGATGGATTGCAGATTCATTGCCAGCTTCCACCTAGATTCTCTATAGCGATTTAAATATGGTTGAGGTGGTGTATGCCAAAGACATTACTTTACTATTCAGGTGGGTAGCTAGTGAAAGAGAAGCTTGGTTTTACATGCGCAATAAATTGGGTCTTTTTGACTCCAATATTGTCTGCCATCACTCTCATTCTTTCTAGCAGACTTGGTGCAACTATCAAGTTTGGCATGGCATGGTCGTTAAATTTCTTGATCGTGCTATGATTTCTACAAAATATTTCTTCTCTTTTGCCAACTGTTCTTCACTTTCGGTTATGTCGTTAGTGGATGTCACTCTATCATACCACTTTCCCATTCATTTATGCATTGAATGACAGGTGGGGCCACTACGTGCTAATGAGGGTGAAATGTGTCCTTGTTTTTTACCTTTTATTTACCCTTTACCCTTTCATTTCTATAGGATCCTTTGTTGTTCCTATCACTATTTGTTAATGAAGGATATTTAATAAAATGCAAAGAAAATATAAAAACTCGTAAATATATCAAAACCTTTAATCATTTACTGATTACCTTCCTAACTATGGTAGCAATGGATAATTAGGTGGATGGCATGTGGGAGAAAGAGGAGCATCAGTGGAATGAAGACAAAGTCGTTTATGAGTCATGTGTCATTTTTTATAAGCTTGGATTGAGTTGTTAGTTTGTTTTGGGACAATATTAATGTTTGTAATCTATTTCTAAGTAGCCTCTAAGGTTGTTGGTTGTAGGACAAAACAACCTAAACAGTCATATTCTTTTTTATTAGTACTAGCTATAAACATAGTGGTTCATAATATCTATAAATATGTATGTCAAGACTTGAATTGATAATTGATTATATATACACATTGATGGGTGGGAAATTGTGCGATGAGTGTGAGAGGAAAGGCGCGCAGAGGGAATTTGAATTCCTCTAAGGTTGAGGAGGAATCAACAGAGGCAGATGAAGATCCTGCAGATGCGGATGGAGTCTAGGTTTCATTGTGGGTTGTGACACCTGGGGGGAAGGTTGGATGCTCTCTTTTATGGCTCTGTTTTGAGATGTTCTCTATTTTTTCCTATGGAAGCTTCACGGGAATGTTTGTGTTGTTGGCTATAGGGGTCTTGGAGAACTCTTTTTCTTTGTTGTGGGATGTGGTATGTTTTGGAGCTTCTTCTTTGCTCCTTAGGCTGTGGTGTTTTTTGTGGCAGCTTGGTGTTCTCTTCTTGATCTGGCTTTGTCTTCCTAGTGTTCTATGGTTGCTGCTAGCCTTACAGATGGTGTGGGTGTGCTTGGGGCTCTTTGAGGTGGATTGGTGGATTGATTGGCTTATTTTTGCTCCTATTCAGCGTAATAGGAAGGCTGGTGAGTGCTTCATGTTGTCTTGTTCTTCTTCTTGGTTCCTCTTGGTCTCCCTTTTCCCCTTCCAGCTATGTGGCTAGTGGTATTTTTTGGGGGTTCCTACTCTTGGCGAGTTTTGGTTGCCTCTGGTTATCCTCTTGTGGAGTGGGCAGTTGTTCCTGGATGTGAATGGTGGTCTTTTGTTTGGAGGATGGCCATTCTTCTTGCTTGGGTTGTGTTCGATGATGCTGACATTGATCTGGTTGATGTGTGGCATTTGGTGCTCTCTTTTTGTCTGCTTTCTAGGTAGTGGGTGTGTGGTGGACCTTCTAAGGATGTCTAGTTGCGAAATGAGCTTATTTTTGCTTTGACTTGATATAGTTGGAGGTGTAGACACTAAAAATTGTCCCAGGCTTGCGATTTCTAAATTCTCCATCATTTCCCCTTTTGTCCTTGATAATTAAATAATTTTAATTTTAATTATTTTCTAAAGTCATAATTCTTCTATTAATCAAATAATTTTAATTATTTAATTAATTCATTTTCTTTTATCTTTATTCCTCCTTGATTAATTAAATAAATTTTATTTATTTAATTACGCCACTAATTAAGTCCTCTTGTTTCTAAAATTAAATAAATTCTTATTATTAATTTTTGTCCACTTTCCACTATAATTAAATAATTATTTTTAATTATTTAATTATTCATCAACCTTTTCTCTCCTAAATTAAATAAATTTTATTTATTTAATTTGGTCCACTCTCTTGAATTTTGAATTAAATCATTATATTTAATTCAAAAGATTCCTTTTGTCACATTCTTCTATAAGTAAATAATATCTTTATTATTTAATTATTCATTAGCCACCTAAATTAAATCATTTTTATTATTTAATTGCTCCTATCACCTCTTTTTCTGTGCTCATTTAAAAAAAAATTATTTATTTAAAATAGTCTCACTTTCTAATTTCCCTCTTTTTAGTAAATAATTCAAATTAATTATTTACTCTCATGTGACCCCACATTTTGAATTAAATTAAATTTTTAATTCAAAAGAGTCTTTGTCCTCCAAAAATGAAGTAATTTCTATTATTATTTGATTTTCCAGCCACCTCTTTTTCTGTGCTAATCTCATCTCTTGTCACATGCATTGCCAACCCTTGATTTGATTTTCTAAAAATCAATCATGTTCATTCATTTCAAATTTGACCTAATTTTTCCCTAACCCTAATTAGGGGTTGTCATATTGAATCTTGTTCATTGATTCTAGGGCACTTGTCAACTTTTAATCTTGGCCATTCACTCAAAATCGCATTTTCTATAAAATGATAATTTTGGTCTCATTTTGTCATCTTGCAACCTCATGATCTTACAACCTCATGTTCTTGCAATCTTGTCATTTTGTCATAGCATATTTACATCTTATTTGGCATAATTTAGACATATTTTAGAGGCTTACTAGTTGCATTATAGCATTATATTGCATGTAGTTACTCAAATCCTTGAACATTTACTTAGGGCTTGTCATTGTCATTAGATTGCTCATCATAAATCTGAGGGAAACATTAAATTTTCAGCAAGTTGAGAAGGTATAATGGAGGTCAACCTGGGAGAATGAAGACATTTTGGTAATATTGTTCATTTGTTTTCATTTTATTCCTTTACACTTCATTATCACTTTGGGTTTTCATGTTTTGCATTTGATTTGCTAACCCTAGGAAAACTCCCTTACTTACATTGGTGAACGTGACAAAATTTGATTTTTTTTGAAGAATTTGGAGTTGAATCCATTTTGTTGGAGGTTTTGTTAGCATTTTATTGTAGGTTTTGCATTATTTTGGGGACAAAACCCTAGTTTTCAAAGATTCGACCATATCTCTCAAACGACTGCATATTTTCTCACAAATATTTTTGTAGGTTGGAGACAATATCAAGAGCTTCCAATCCGAAAATCAGATTTTTTGGAGCTTTTTTTAATTTTTTATAATTTGTTTGGTATGTTTCATGAAAAATCAATTGTGAGAGAAAATTAGCGATTTTTTCAGATATTTTTATATTTTTGGAAAGTTCTTTGAAGTTCAATAGGGGTCTGTTCTTTATGTTTTTAACTTGGATGCAAAATAATTAGAAAAAAAATAGATCTTTCAAAATTAGAATTTCACAAAGATTTGCTTATATCTCACAAATGTTTGCATATCTATTCACAAAATATTTTTTTCACATTTGGAATGATGTCGGGAACCTTGAGTAAAAAACTTAGAATTTTTGGACCTGCTTTAAATTTTTTATAATTTTTTTATGATTTTTCATAAAAAAATAATTTTGGGTGCAAAACCATGAATTTTTTGGATTTATTTACTTTTTTGGAAAGGTCTCAAAATTTCAGTAAGGGTCTATTCTCTATGTTTTTATTTTGGATGCAATTTTTTTTTTCCAAAAATCAAATTTGTCTTAACTAGCTAACCCTCTAACATTAGTGATCAATTATCTTGTTAGGGTTTTGGATTGGTTGTTGGTTTTGTGAATGTGCAAGAAAAATAAACACTTCAAAGGAAAAATTGGATCAAGTGAAAAAAAAAATGCTCTAAATTTTTCGTGGGTTCAAGACATCTTTTTAGACTACTAACATGTGGTTTGGTTGGTTCGATTGTCCAAGAATTTTATTTTGAAACCATTTGTGTTTGTTTTAGATTAGCAAACACTTCCATTGGTGCTTTAAAAATAACCTTTGCTTGTATCACTTAGATTTATTTAGGGGGTTAACGAACTTTGCTTGATTGTGCTTGAAGGTGGTAGGTGATTATGCTCTCACCTTGTGCAAACTAGGTGATCAAAAAACTAGACCCATCTATTTTTGTGTCACCCCAATTCAATAATAGAAGTATCCTCTCCCCTTGTGCACTTGTGTGATCTTGGGTGTAAGAGAATCTATTATCGACTCTAGGACTTGGGCCTTGGTGGGAAAAATTACTCACCCCAAGGCAAGTCAAACCGACAACGAAGCTCTTTAGCCGAGCTACCTCCAACCAGTATATAAATGTGAATCCTAAGGGAAAGCCTAGGATTATGAGTGCGGATGTGTCATATGGACCAAGTAGTACTCCCCAAAACCCTATTGAGCATAACCTCTTCAAGCTGGAGTGCCTCCTAAACGGAGCTTAATCTTGTGCCCCATGTATGGCCACTCGAACGGGGGTCCCGAACTAACACCTTTGTGTAGTAGCCAAAATCCTTCTATTTGCTAGCGCAACAACGATCTTTGTGAAGGCATCCACATTCTCGCAGTTCTTAGTAGAGGTGATCAAAGACAAAATATTGTGTTTTCTTCCAAATGTCTTCTCAAACATTCAAACAAATAAACATCTTTGACAAATCTAGAAAACGCTCTAAATCTGAAACAAAAAATCAATCCTTTGGTCATTGTCATCCTTGTCATTTTGTCACCTTGTCACTTAATCCTACAACCAAGTCCTTTGACAATCCAAATTGACACATTGGCCAAACTTGAATGCTTAGGTGAACCTTTCCTAAAAATCATTTGACATAAGGAATCCCCTTTTATCACTTTGCATTGTCACCTTGCATAAAACATAGCCTCATTCCAT
Source organism: Sequoiadendron giganteum (assembly GCA_007115665.2). Classification (NCBI taxonomy): domain Eukaryota; kingdom Viridiplantae; phylum Streptophyta; class Pinopsida; order Cupressales; family Cupressaceae; genus Sequoiadendron; species Sequoiadendron giganteum. Next base: position 3,575,630 of record CM021108.1, on the reverse strand, counting down.
CCACCATCATGTATTCAAGCCACTTTGATATGCTTGCTAGTCAAATTAAATGCCCATTTCTCAGTAATGGTCAAGCCCAACTAGCTAGGGACTTCAAAACACTATACCTCCAATCCAAGTCCAAATCCACAACCCATAGCCAACCACCCACATATCCATCTTATTGAAAATTCATAAGTCCTAGTCCTCCATCCATCCACTCTAACTATCAAGAGTCCTTTAATACAAATCTTGCCAATAGTCCACAACAAAATTCCACCTATTGCCCTTATCCTAACCTTGACAAGGGAAATCAACCATCCATCAATCCATTCCAAGCCCCCATGTCCTATTCTAGTCCTTCATCATATCATAGTCCTTCATACATGTCCTATCCTAGTCCTTTAGCCACATCCAATCCTAGTCCTTCATACACTAACCCTTTCCAATCACTCTGTCCCAACACACACCTAGCCATGAAAATTCTATCCTTGTCCAAAGTCATATTCCATTGTCTAACTCTGAGGATGTATGTCAAGATGAAAACCTAAAGTATGACACCATAACTCCTCTTTCATGTCAAGATCAAATTTTTCCATCCCATGACCCCATCCTTAAGTCCATTCAAGAAGTCCTCCTAGACAATCATGGCATACAAAATACACCCATCCTTAGTCAAAATTCCATTCACAACCATGTTATCCAAGATGAACCTATACTTGGTCAAGATCCTACTGCCAATGATGTCATCCAAGAAAACCCCATCTTTGACCAAGACACTATCCTTGATCAAGAAGTCCAAAACGATCCACTCCTCGACCTTTATGCCATTCAAGACCAAACAATTGATGACCCTATTCAAGCTTCAACTATTAACACTTCAAAAAATGAGATACTTTCCTCCATAGGACACATAGATGATCTTCCTATAGAACAAGAGGCTACTATTCTAGACATATTTGCAAATGATCAAGCTATAGCTGAATTTACTGGACTCTATGACAATGACCATGAACATGGTTTTGACATTGACTTGGAAGCACCAACAAAATTATCTAAATATGATATATCACAAAATCAGACCACATATGTTAATCAAGTATCTAGCCAGCATTTCAATGAAGCTACAACATCTTATCAACTAGGGTCATCTATCTTTGTCAGAGCAGGATTTCTTATAGATGAGAAAATTTTGAGTAAAGGTTTTCGATGGAATAATGATGGGTTGGCATCTTGCTTCCAGAATGGAAAATACCCCATTGCACACAAAATTTGTCAGAACATGCAATATCAAGGCAAAGGACTAGGCATACACGAGCAAGGAATTCTAGAACCCGTACAACTTCAGGCAAATTACAGACATCAAGGTCTTGGATATTCCTCAATTGGAAAATCTAATGATTTTAATGATACCTCCTTGATATTGGGGGAAACTTTATCTAATACAAATATCAAAATGGATGTCATGAGTAGTCCTTGTCATAAGTTTGTGGCCAACACTCCTTCCATCCACACCATACACTATCATTCCAACATGAATATGCCTTCCATTTGGAACCAACAAAAACAAAAGTCTTACAAGTCTAAAGTACAAAATCAAATGTCAAAGGCCATTGAGTACAAAATTCCAAGTGGAAAAATGAAGTTAAAATGGATCCCAAAGAAAAATGGATCAAGCAAAGAAAATATGTCAAATTCAAAAGTCAATCAAAATGTGGAGCCACAAGACAAGAGGACTCCCACATATAATAAATTTCCACCTCCTTTTAAATGGTCATCAAGCAAGGCATCAAAAAGTATTGGTTCCAAACATTATCCTAATCAAAATTCCAAACTCCGCCATCCAACACTTAAAGTTTGGAAAATACAAATTTCTACATGCAAAATGGCAAACAATCCATCCACATCTACCATCATCCATCATAATCCTACATTTTGCCTAAAGTCCAAACATCCCATGTCACAAATCCGTCGCATCTTGGCAACAACACTTTATCATAAGGACTCTGATGGCACTCTATCATGATGTGCGTATTTTGATAGGGCCAACTCTAGTATCAAAAAGGATAACAATGATATCAATCAGTTGTATGCAAGTGCTATGATCTTGACAAGACAACTAGTTTAGAAAGGTCATTATTGGCATATGATGGAACTCGCCTCTACATCGGTACTGACAACAACTTCAAAATAATCAGAGAACTTGGCTAAAAATTCTAAAATACAAAAAAATTGAAAAATAAAAAAAAGTGTCACCTTGATGAAAACCTGGCAACAGGCATCCTGGTGACACCAAAAAAATTGAAAAAAAAAGGTCAAGAAAATAGTAAAGAGAAATATTTCATCCAATAGTGAAAACCATTCTCATGGTGGTTTGGATAAGTACCATGATGAAAATCTGGCAAACAGGTGTCATGTGTAAAATAAATTATCTATGAAGACCACTACACTTGGGGGAAAGTTGTCTCATCTCCTGTACCTTTCCTATGAAATTTTCATCTATCCTTCTAAGCCTTGTCATTCCCATCCATTTTCCCACCTACTTTGATCTTGACAAAGAAATGAGGTACAAACCTAAATCATGCTTTAGGAAAACTTTTGACATGTCTATCCTTTTGACCATACACTAGTCATAAAATATCATGTCATTATCTTCATAGCCTCATTATCCCCTATGCGATGTAGTCATTGGAGATCATACTTTATCCTTATGTGACATAATCCTCATGTCTCCTATCTTCTACTAGGGCCATCCATCATCTATCTTGGTTTCCCTTGTCAATGGTACAAATATCCTCCATCATCCCCTCTAGCCCTAACAAAGTCATTCCAAATGCAACAATATCGTAACCTAGCGCACCATCCCAAACATTCATTAGCTTTGCTCCTAGCCCTATTGCAGACCTCGATCCTCTTGTCACATCATTATCATCTTCACGTTGTTTCAGGATGTGTCCTTCCGACGTCAAACAACGTTGTCATAATCACCTGTCAATTGGTTTCTAGCTTGACTAGTGGCAAGATCATGGTTTTCCTTGGATTCATGGGTGTAGGAATCATTCACATGCATTTTTCTTGATCCTCATAAAATATCTTTAAAAAAGCCCTAAAAATCATTAAAAAGTCCTAAAAAAAGACCTAAAAATTGAAAAATGTCTTGAAGAAATCCAAAAAAATTGAAATATCCTAAAAACACAAAAAAAAGTCATATCTTGTCAATTCAGTCAAGTCTGTCAGTCTTTTTCATTTGTCTGAACTACGTTGTCTTTGCACATTTGCTACGTAGGCAAGGCCATTAGTCGATGAGTCCCTGAGACATTAGGCTAGTCCTTTTAGGTTAATCAAAATAAAAATCATAAGTCAAACATGGTCGCATTGGTCAAATAAAGAAGACATAGTCACACTTGACACAAGATAGTCATTTGAAACATCAATGTCAAAATTGGTCAAAATTAGACAACATAAGTCAATCAATCATACAGTCAAAATCAGTTAGCTTGCCAAAACATTAGTCAAAATGTCAATCTCGTCACCTTTTGGTCCTCTTCAAGATGTGTCCTTCTTGGATTTGGACCTCGTTCAAATGTCATTTTCCTTTTTAGGATGTGTCCTTCTTGACCTTAGGCACCATCAAACTGTCAAACCGTCAAAACTGTCAAACTATCAAACAATTAATCTTCGACAAACAAACATTGACAATACAATTGAATGGTTGTTAGTTTTTGTCTATTTTGTCTTATCTTTTTGTTGACTTGTCTTTTGGTCATGTTACTAGCTACCTTGAGGATGTCCCATGAAGGATTTGGAGGTGCAATGACGTCTCATGACCTATTCTATTTTTCTTTTATTGATGTATGTGGATTGTCTTGACAAAAAGAATGGGACAACATGACCCTTAGTATGAGTTAGGACATTCCTTGTTTGTGATTGTTTGTTTTGCAAGTGGATGAACTTGCACACCTTGGTCTATGTCATACCATGGTGTTTGTTGTCCATTTGTGTCATTTTTACTGCCCAATGATGATTCAAGCAACATTTATTAGTACCTTGGAAAATGTTGAAGGTTTCTTTTCACATCTTGCCCTTCTTCATTTCCCCTCTAATATTTCATCTAGTCTACATCTTCATCATCCATATCTTTTGCACTAACACTTTCTTGTCCCGTCATCTTCTAGTCTTCTCGTCCATTTTCAAGAGCACACTCGTGTTCTTGGAACCCGATTTCTCTCTTGAGGGGGCATATCGTTACCCCCCTCATCATTCTTCCTCATTTTATTTGGCACTGGGGTATGACTTTAACTTGTTTTCTTTGTCACAACACGATAAACTGCATTATGGCAAAGAGGGGCAAAATGTAAACACTAAAAATTGTCTCAGGCTTGCGATTTCTAAATTCTCCATCATTTCCCCTTTTGTCTTTGATAATTAAATAATTTTAATTTTAATTATTTTCTAAAGTCATAATTCTTCTATTAATCAAATAATTTTAATTATTTAATTAATTCATTTTCTTTTATCTTTATTCCTCCTTGATTAACTAAATAAATTTTATTTATTTAATTATGTCACTAATTAAGTCCTCTTTTTCTAAAATTAAATAAATTATTATTTATTTAATTTTTGTCCACTTTCCACTATAATTAAATAATTATTTAATTATTCATCAGCCTTTTCTCTCCTAAATTAAATAAATTTTATTTATTTAATTTGGTCCACTCTCTTGAATTTTGAATTAAATCATTATATTTAATTCAAAAGATTCCCTTTGTCACATTCTTCTATACCTAAATAATATCTTTATTATTTAATTATTCATTAGCCACCTAAATTAAATAATTTTTATTATTTAATTTCTCCTATCACCTCTTTTTCTTGCTCATTTTAAATAAAACTATTTATTTAAAATAGTCCCACTTTCTAATTTCCCTCTTTTTAGTAAATAATTTAAATTAATTATTTATTGTCATGTGACCCCACCTTTTGAATTAAATTCAATTTTTAATTCAAACTAGTCTTTGTCCTCCAAAAATCAAGTAATTTCTATTATTATTTGATTTTCCAGCCACCTCTTTTCCTGTGCCAATCTTATCTCTTGTCACATGCATTGTCAACCCTTGATTTTGTTTTCTAAAAATCAATCCTATCCATTCATTTTAAATTTGACCTAATGTTTCCCTAACCCTAATTAGGGGTTGTCATATTGAATCTTGTCCATTGATTCTAGGGCACTTGTCAACTTCTAATCTTAACCATTCACTCAAAATTGCATTTTCTATAAAATGACAATTTTGGTCTCATTTTGTCATCTTGCAACCTCATGATCTTGCAACCTCATGATCTTACAACCTCATGCTCTTGCAATCTTGTCATTTTGTCATAGGCATATTTACGTCTTATTTGGCATAATCTAGACATATTTTAGAGGCTTACTAGTTGCATTATAGCATTATATTGCATGTAGTTACTCAAATCCTTCAACATTTGCTTAGGGCTTGTCATTGTCATTAGATTGCTCATCATAAATTTGAGGGCAACATTACATTTTCAGAAAGTTGAGAAGGTATAATGGAGGTTAGCCATGGAGAATGAAGACTTTTTGGTAAGATTGTTCATTTCTTTTCATTTTATTCCTTTACAGTTCATTATCACTTTGAGTTTTCATGTTTTGCATTTGATTTGCTAACCCTAGGAAAATTCCCTTAGTTATAGGAGGGCTTGGGGTTTCTTAGTGTTGGCTTGTTTTGTTTCTTGGTTTTCCTTGTTATTCCTTTGCTTCTTCCCGTTGCCTTCTTGGTGGCTCTTTGTTGTTTTTTGGTAGCTCTCTTTGCAGGTGTTGTGGGAGTGCGTTGGCTGCTTTTTGGAAGTTTGGTTGTTGAATGGGCCTATTTTTGTCCCTATTCAATGTAATAGGGAGGCTTGGGGGTTACTTTTGTTGGCTTTCTCTTCTTCTGGCTTTCTTTTTGTTGTCTTTCATCTCTTCCTTGTTCTCTTTGCTAGCTTGCGGGCTGCTTGTTTGTTTTTGTACACTTCAGGCTCTCTTTTTTCTGGGCTTGGGGGTAGCCAGTGTGGTTTTGTTGGTTTGGGCAGGGTTGTCTCTGCCATGTCTTGTTGTGGATGCCATCGAGTTTCTTATGGAGCTGATGGTTATGTTTGTTTCCCCTGATTTTGGTGGGGTGCTTCTGGCTAGGATGAGTGTTTTTTTGTTTTCCCAGTTGTTGTCTTTGGTTAGGTTTGCTTCTGTTAGAGGTAGTGATGGAGCTAGTTGCTTTGGGCTTGTGGTTACTAATGAAGGTTTACCCTTCTGAGGTGTGTGTTGTGGGGTCTTCTTTGCTAATGAATTGTTGGCTAAAGGGTCATGTCATTTTGGACTCTATTCAGATCTTTGGTGGCCTTGTTCTCTTAGTTGGGTGGTTTTCAAGTCTTAATCCTAGATCCTAAATGTTTTTGTTCCTGGTGCAAGGATTTCCAAAGGAGGCTACGATTGTTTGCTTGGCTACTATGCTGGATTTCTCCTTTGGTCCTATGGATGTGGTCCTATAAGTTGTCGTTATGATTCAAAAAATATTGGGATTTGAAATATCACTTGTATGAATATTGATTAGCATGGAATAAATCTTCATTTCATCACTAGATAATCAAAGAAGGCAAGGCCCACTTCCTCGATTACTTGGTGAATTGTTGTAGTACTAGCATGATGTGGTAATAATTCTTTATAGTTTTAATCTATTTTTAATCTTTTAATCATTGTGTTAATTCAAAACTATTTTGTGTGTTGTTAATTGTCATGTTGAAATAATTTGGTGTGTTGTTGATCAATGTGTTTATGGTTATAGGTGAATACAACATAGCATATTATTTTTGAATGAGTATTAATTAATGTGATTTTTGTTTTTAGTTTAGTATTACAATCGGTGTTAATCAATGTTTTTATCAATACATGTGAATTTATTTTAGCACATTATATTTTGATTCCAATACTTAGTTATCTTCTGTCAATTCATTTTTAGTGTGAAAGCTTTAATTCCATTTTACTGTTTAAGTTTTAATCTTCCTTTGTTACAAACTCTTCCTGGCATAGGTTCCTGTCATAGAAGTGACAGGAAGTCTGTAAACCATATTTCTGAATAAAAATAGATGGTGTGTTTGTTGCATTCATCCCCACTTGGCTCACTAGTTTTCTAGCCCTTAGCTAAACTACCACAATATCATTGAATAGAGTTCATTTTTTTCACTTGGAGCTTGTGAATCTTGATGAAGATTCCACCAAGATGTCACATAGGTGAAAGAGGTATGTATTTTTGGTTTTTAGTTTCAAATTTGAACTATCTACTAGGGTTTCCCCACTTGGCTCACTAGTTTTAGCCCTTAGCTAAACTACCACAATATAATTGAATAGAGTTCATTTTTTTCACTTGGAGCTTGTGAATCTTGATGAAGATTCCACTAGGATGTCACATAGGTGAAAGAGGTATGTATGTTTGGTTTTTAGTTTCAAATTTGAACTATCTACTAGGGTTTCTTGTTTCTTCCATCACCCTTGGCCTCTCTTACGTCATACCGTGCCTTAGGCACATTATTTTCATTTACTCTATGTTATATGACCACATTTGCTTCAATTTTTTTGTTGTTTTATTATGCCTACGGTCGACTCCAACCAAATAGCTCTTTTTGTTGTTGGCAATTCAATGACTTTGCACAATGGCTCCTCCTCTGAACAAGTGACCCCAAAAATTTGTTCCAAAAGTGTTCCATGAGGGAAGTCTTTTGATTCTCTGGTGGATGTGGTTTTGCCCATCCTAAATTTTGATTCTACATGTCAATGGTTAGAACAACATATCCTTGTTGGTTATTTTATTGGGAGGACTCCCATTGAAAGTTTGCTAAAAGAATGGGTCCAAAAAGCATGGGCCCCTCATGAAGCCCACCTTGATATTGTCCAAATTTTGGCCAAAGGTTTTTTTATTTTCCATTTTGTGGAGGTTAGTCATGTTCAGGAAATCCTGAACCATGGTCCTTGGTATATTTGGTCCTCTTTGTTTGTTTTCCAACCCTGGACTTGAGATTTTTGTTGTTTCTTAATACATAAATTTATGTGTTCTAGTTTGGATTGAATTTATTGGTTTACCCTTGCCATGCTTACATTTTTTGCACCATATAGCCTATTCCCTAGGGAAATTCAATTTTTGTCAAACCAAACAGATTTTTTCAAGCTCGCCCTCAAAAGAGAGTTTGTGTCAAAGTGAACCTTTCACAAGATTTGAACGAGTCTATTGATATTCAAATTGGTAATTTTCAGCATTCCTAGAAGGCCATATATTTTAATCTTCCCAACACTTATTATTGGTGCCAATCTATTGACCATAAGATCAAGGATTGCCCTCTTGTGGTTCCTCATACCGAATCTTTGCCACATGATGCTAACTATTAGACATAAATTTTAGCCACCAAACAAGAGGAAAAATGGACAAAAATTACAAATTGGAAAGCAAGTCCAATGACCCAAGGGAAGTTTCCAAAACCTCTAAGCCATCAGTGGATGTTTCAAACCCTTATATGAAGGGGAAATAAGTCCATGTTGGTTCTAATAGCATTCCAACTCGGCCAAGGCCCTCCACTAATCAACTAGATTTTGTGGTGATAGCTCAGTCAACTGTATCTCTTCCCATGTCAAGAGCTCATAGGAGATCACACAGTCCTTCTTGACCTATCGAAAAAGGAGAATATGTTCAAGAAAAATGGAGGAATTTATGTCCTCTAATTCAGATAGGGACAATACCACTAAAATTCTTTCAAAATCACTATTCCTCTTAGGAAGAGCCTGAATCTGATGCCATGGTTGAGTCCTTAACATGAATTTTCTCTCTTGGAATGTTCGAGGCTTGATAGACCTCTCTATGAAGTATTTTGTTGGGGATACTCTTCATAAATATGCCAATGTTGATATTTTGTACCTTAAGGAAGTTAAAATTGTTGGTTTTTTTCTTTCCTCCACTTGCCAAGTTATTTGGCTAGATAGTATAAAAATTTCCTCTGATCATGATGTTGGGTGTGGTAGTGCATTCACTCTTTTTTCCCCATGGTGGCATATTTTTGTGGTTGATCATACCTTTGACCCCACACACTAGCTTGTATGGATCCTCTTAAACATTGATAATCATTCCTTGTTGAAAGTGAAGGTAAAACTGTAGTAAAAATGTAGCTTAAAATTTGTAAATCCTATGTAACTATAGATTCAATTTTAGTATTCTTTGGCAGAGTCTCTTGTGTATGATTAATCTTGTATTAGATCATTTTTAATGTTGTAGAAATTAGACAAAATATTGTAGAAGAAATATAAGACATAATAGAAAGGACACAACATGTACATGGAGAAAACCTTTCGGATAAAAAATCCACTAGAATTGGTCTTTCTTGTATTATTTAACCTTTGATTAGGATTACAATAACAACGATTCAATTCTCCCTGATATACTTCCTTTTTTCTTCAACAAATCATCTTCACAACCTGCAATATTTTCTCACAAAACTCTTTCATACAATTTTTGCAATAATAGACAATATTCTTACTTACAAACTCATAAGAGTTATCAAATATATAATCACAAAGCCTCTTGAGAAATCCATGTCTAGGGTTTCCAAGTTGAGTTATCATATACATGCACAAGTCAAACAAGAGTCTCCCTCAAAGTTGGTGCCCAAAATTGAAGTCTTAACCTCGTAGTTGTCAAAAATATCTCATTCAAGCTCATTCAAAGTAGGCACCCAAACTGGGTCCCACTTAGCTAATCATTGAAAATATATTTTCCATGCAATTGTTGTAACTCAAAGATGCCAGCTTGGGCACCCAAGGTGGGCCCAAGTTAATCTTTGTTAACTGAAACACATCTGTCACTGATTCATGCAAAACATATGCATGAATGATCCTCTATCTATTAACTAAATGTATACACCTATTATCTGTCCATGCAACTCAAGTCACTGAAGTTAACTAACATGCAACTGAAGATAACTGAAAAATAACTAAACTGAACCTCGTAAACATCAATCCCTATTTTATAGGAACTCAACATGCATAAATCAAAATCCCTATTTTGTAGGAACCTAGGATGCATTTCTGAAGTGTACTCAATTCACCAACTAGTTAACTAAACCAAGGTAGATCCCACCTCCCATGTAGGTGCCCATGTGCTCCTATTTTTTAGGAGCTCTCCCAAGTCATCCCCACATGCTCCTATTATTTAGGAATAACTATAAATATCAAATTAAATGTTTATTTCATTCCAAATTAATCTCTTCCTAATCCTAGTGTTGTGCAACACATTCCAAGGGCTTAGGAGATACATTAAATATATTTAGAATGTAATTAAATGGCATCCTATTCCTAACATTCTCCCACTTGACATTATACATTGCAATTATTATAAACAAGGAATCATTATTATAAATCAAGTACAAGACTCAAGGCCAATGGCCTTCCTACACCACGAGAACTTTTCTGTAGGAACCAGTTTCATAAGATAATATGCAACATTGACCAAAGTTTCAACTTTCTCAATCAATACCTTCCCACTCTCAATCATTTATCACACAAAGTGATATTGCACATCAACATGCTTAGTACGAGTATGATACATAGGATTTTTGGCTAAACAAATAACACTCTAACTATCACATTCAAGTTTAATTTGCTTGCAATTAAAACCAATACCTTTCCCAAGTCTTTGTAACCAAATTGCCTCTTTGGAGGCATGTGTAGCAGCCATGTACTTTGCTTCTATGGTAGACAAATCAACCGTGGGCTGCCTCTTACTCATACAACTAACCACAACTCCAAACAAAGTAAACACATAACAACTTGTTGACCTCCGACTATCCAGGTCTCCTACCCAATATAAATCAACAAAACCCTATATGTCCAATGATCTATGCATAATATCAATATCATTAGCACCATGATAAACCAAAAAGTAATCAGAAGTACCTCATAAATATCTAAACACCCTCTTAACATAAGTCCAATGTTCTTTGCCAAGGTTAGACAAAAACCTACTTAGAACTCCCATTTCTTGGGCTATATCTGGCCTTGTACAGACCATTGCATACATCAAACTACCAACTGGACTAGCATAAGGAATCTTAGACATTTCCTCATAATCAAAATCAGATTTAGGACTCATGTCTAAACTTAACTTCGTGCCAACTGATAAAGGAATATTAATTGGTTTACTATCATACATGTTAAACCATTTCAAAATAGTATCAACATAGTTGCTTTGACTTAAGCAAAGATTTTTTTTACCTCTATCTCTTCTGATCTTCATAGCAAGGATATATTTTGCAGCCCCTAGATCTTTCAGCTCAATGTGTTAGAGAGTTATTCTTTCAATTCTTTGATCATTACCTTGTTGTTACCAATAAATAACATGTCATCAACATACAAGATAATAATTAAAAGCTGATCATCAATTATTTTTATGTAAACACAATGATCTTCCTCACTCCTAACATAACCAATTTTTAATGCAAAATCATCAAACTTCTAGTACCACATTCTCGGTGACTATTTCAATCCATATACATATCTATTTAACTTGCAAACCAATTCTTCTTTTCCTTTTACAACAAAACCATCAGGTTGCGTCGTATAAATCTCCTCATCAAGATCCCCATGCAAGAAAGAAGTTTTCAAATCCATTTGCTCTACCTCAAAATCAAAAGCAACAATAATAGATAAAAGGAATCTAATAGAAGTTAATTTAGCAATAGGAGAGAAGATTTCATTAAAGTCAAATCCCTCTCTCAAAGAGTAGCCCTTGGCTACTAATCTAGCCTTGTACCTTTCGAGATTACCATCTGCTCCAATTTTCTTTTTAAAGATCCATTTACAACCAATGGCCTTTCTTCCTTTGGGAAAAATCTCAAGATCCCACGTGTCACAAGTATCCAAAGCAATCATTTCCTCATGCATAGCTTGTGTCCAAAGCTTATTCTCATCCGAAGACACAACTTCCCTATAAGATCTAGGTTCATCATTAGTACTCAACAAAGCAAATATACAACACAAATCAAGTGGGCTATAATTTTCAATGAGATTCTATTGTCTTTTGGATATTCTGAATGGGGTTTCAACCTCTTCCTCAATATGCTCATCATGAGCATCTATCTCAAAACTCTGTGAACTCTCCTCATCCAATCCATCCAATTCTTTTGCAACATGTGCATCTTCTTGCTTCTTAGTATTTTCCTCAAAATGCACTATTTGAGAAGTATCCTTCTCCTTTGGTTGTTCTTCTCTTGAATAAGCTCTAAATTCCCTGAAAATCACATCTCTTGACAAAGTAATTTTTTGGGTTGGAGGATTCTAAAGCTTGTAACCTTTTACATTTTCACCATAACCTATGAATATGCATTTATATGCTTTTGGATCCAACTTAGATCACTTTTCTTTAGACACATGAACAAAATCCTCACAATCAAATATCCTTAAATGTACAACACTAGGCTTCCTACCAAACCACATTTCATAAGGGGTTGTATCTTCAATGGATGAACTAGGAGATCTATTGATTAAAAAACAAGAAGTGCATACAACTTATCCCAAGGCACTGATCTTGCTTAGCACTACTTAACATGCTCCTAGTTCTTTCCATTAAGGTTTAGTTCATCCTCTCTGCTACCCTATTTTTTTGTGGTGTATATGGAGTAGTTTTCTGTCTCACAATTCTTGCATGCTTACAATAATCATAAAATTCCATAGAAAAATATTCACCACTATTATCTGATCTCAAAATTTTTATCTTATGATCTGATTGTTTCTCAACTAAAGCCTTAAATTATTTAAACTTATTAAACACATTAGATTTGTTATGCATAAAATAGATCCAAGTGTATCTTGAGACATTATCAATAAAAGTGACATAATATCTAGATTTTCCAATAGAGTCAATATCCATAGGACCTAAAACATCTAAGTGAATAATATCTAATAATATTTTAGCTTTATTTGTTCCTTTAGGAAATGAAGATCTAGATTGCTTTCCAAACACACAATGCTCACAAAAATCATTTTTTCCAATTTTATAATCAAGAATACTGTCAACCAATTTATTATTAAGAATGGTCCTAAGACCTTTTTCGCCTATGTGGTGCCACAATATACATGTATTTTCAGCTTTAGTTACATTGGCTGATTTATTCAAATTGGAGGTATTCAGCTTAAACAAAGTCCCAATCTAAGATCCTTTAGCAACCACCATATTCGCTTTCACCAATATACAACCACTTTTATCAAATTTCACATGCATTTCAGAATCATTGAACTTAGATACAAAAAGTGGATTTCTAGAAACTATTGGAATATGTAAAATATCATTAAGGGTATTAATCCTACCATCACTGAAACACAACTTTACCTCTCCTTTTCCCACAATATTTTATGTGCTATTATCTCCAAAGAAGAAATTTACTCCATCATATTCAATATACTTTGAGAACCACTCCTTATTAGGAGTCATATGATAGGAGCAACCTGAATCAAAAAGCCAAGAGTCATCACTAACTTTTTTATATGAAATAATCAATGCATCATTACCATCGTTTGAGGATTTCTTAGTAGAAGCATCATAACTATTTTTCTTGCTCTTACAATCCTTCTTTATGTGTCCTGGTTTCCCATAGTTCCAACACTTTACTTTACTCTTACCACCTGGGTTTTAGACCATCCCTTGGACTTACCCTTTCGTTTCTTGTCTTCCTTAGATTCCTTTTTGTTAGGTCTATCTCTTACAAACAAGGCATCTTGGGAGCCCATATTAGAATTCCTCTGATAGGAGAGTAGGAATTATATTGTCCACGTTCGGATCTACATCACTACCACTGATAGAAACAATTAGATTTTCCCAAGATTCTGGTAAAGAACAAAGTAACAAAATGCATTTATCTTGATCTTCTAGCTTTACATCTACAAATTCTAATTGACTAAAAATAAAATTAAAATCATTTAAATGATATGCAATAGAATCACCATATTTCATCTTTAAAGAATATAACTATCTTTTCAAATACAACTTATTAGTAAGTCTTTTAGTTTGATAGATATCACCTATCCTCTTCCACAAATCAAATGTAGTCTTTTCATCTGAAAAATTCAAGGGAACAACATCAACAAGAAATAATCTTATGGTTCCTCTTTCCTTCTTATCAATCTTAGCTCCCAATCCTCATTTGACATCGATGTAGGTGTCTTTGTCTTATTACCTATAACTAACCATTGATCTCTCTCTTCAAGGATATCTTCCATTTTTAGTTTCCACTTCTCATACCCAAATCCATTGAACCTTTCAATATCTAAATGAGAAGTAGAACCCATTGCAACACGCTAATTTTACAAATCAGCAATTGATACAATATTAAAAGATCCCACTATAGCCCAAAAACCTTTAAACTTTTAAGAGAAATGCATCCCAAACTCTACCCAACCTCTAGCTTTGATACCAAATGTTGAAAATGAAGGTAAAACTGTAGTAAAAATTTAGCTTAAAATTTGTAAATCATGTGTAACTATAGATTCAATTTTATTATTCTTTGTCACAATCTCTTGTGTATGATTAATCTTGAATTAGATCAATTTTAATGTTGTAGAAAGTAGGCAGAAGATTGTAGAAGAAATATAAAACAAAACAGAAAGGAAACAACATGTACGTGGAGAAACCCTTCCAGGAAAAAAATCCACTAGAATTGGTCTTTCTTGTATTATTTAACCTTTGATTACAATTACAATAGCACTGATTCAATTCTCCTTAATATGATTCCTTTGTTCTTCAACAAATATTCTTCACAACCTACAATATTTTCTCACAAAACTCTCTCATACAATTGCTGCAATAATAGACAATATTCTTACTTACAAACTCATAAGAGTTATCAAATATATAATTACAAAGCCTCTTGAGAAAATCCACACCTGGTTTCCAAGTTGAGTTCACATATGCATGCACAAGTCAAACAAGAGTCTCCCTCAAAGTTGTTGCCCAACATTGAAGTGTTAACCTCATAGTTGTCAAAAATATCTCATTCAAGCTCATCCTCAAAGTAGGCGCCCAAACTGGGTCCCACTTAACTGATCATTGGAAATATCTTCTCCATGCAATAGGTGTAACTCAAAGACGCCAACTTGGGCACCCAAGGTGGGCCCAAGTTAATATTTGTTAATTGAAACATATCTGTCACCGATTCATGCAAAACAATATGCATGAATTATCCTCTATCTATTAACTAAATGTATCAACCTATTATCTGTCCATGCAACTCAAGTTGCTGAAGTTAACTAACATACAATTGAAGATAACTAAAACATAATTGAACTGAATTGAACTGAACCTCATAAACATCAATCCCTATTTTATAGGAACTCAAAGGGCATAAATCAAAATCCCTATTTTGTAGGAACCTAGGATGCATTTATGAAGTGTACTCAATTCACCAACCAATTAACTAAACCAAGGTGGATCCCACCTCCCATGTAGGTGCCCATGTGCTCCTATTTTGTAGGAGCTCTCCCAAGGCATCCCCACATGCTTCTATTATTTAGGAATAACTACAAATGTGAAATTTAATGTTTATTTCATTCCAAATTAATCTCTTCCTAATCGTAATGTTGCACAACACATTCCAAGGACTTAGGACATATATGAAATATGTTTAGAATTCAATTAAATGGCGTCATATTCCCAAAATTCCTTTGGGATTATTAATGTTTATGCCTTGAATGATACTATTTAAAGATCTATTCTTTGGTAATGAATTGTAGATTCATTGCTAGTTTCCACCTGGATTCTCTATAGGGATTTCAACATGGTTGAGGTGGTGTATGAAAAATATGGTACTTTACTGTTTAGGTGGGCAACTAGTGAAAGAGAATCTTGGTTTTACATGTGCAATAAATTTGGTCTTTTCAACCCCAATATTGGTCGCCATCACTCTCATTCTCTCTAGCACACTTGGTGCAACTATCGAGTTGGGTATAGCATCTCTAAAACTATTCTAACTCAACATGTAGCTTCATGCCTATATCCATCCTTTATTAAACCTACTTGTAACATCTTCAAGGTAGCATTCTCACTATGCTCCTTTATTGCACTGAATTTTACCAACTTAGTTACAAATATTTATTGCTACTTTGGTATTCTCTCATACCTTTAGTAACATTTCCCATCAAGTGGAAAGATTAATTTTTTTACACCAACAACCTATAATATATTTTCTATTACTACCTCTTTCACATACTCCTCCATAGATTCACTACTACACTCTTTCTTGTGGAGAATCTCTTCAACCTTGAGTGAACACTCCTAATCCTCCATGCCTTATTATTAGCATGTTTCCCTTATAGCCTCATCCTCCATCATGAGAATTTCTCTGTGTCTCTCATTTTTTTGTTGTAGATCTACAAACTCAAATATGTTAGAAGAAACATAACCCTTATTTTTCCCTGATTTCTCAACTCCACCATAGTTCTCTTCTCAACTTATTATAACCTATGGGTTGCCTCATCCTCATTTTACATGACAATAATAACCCTTCACTCCTCTAATATACTACCCATGATGTGTTATATTTGTTTCACGTTATCTATTTCTTCAACTATTGGATTCTCACATGATAGGTCTCTACCCACTTATTTTATCTCAAGGAAATATTCTCCCTAATCTTCTATTGTGTAGTCTTCCTCTTTCTCATAGTTATTGAGAGAATTTATGCATGCTCAAGAAATCTCCCTTGGACATTCTCTAAGAAATCTAAATTTTTAGACTCTCTTAAGGACTTCAACACTACCTTGAACTTTTCCACAAGGCCTACTACTAGAACTTTTATTGCTCTTAATCTTGGTATAATCTCAAATATATGTATAAAAATACATTCACTTTAGATCTCTCGCAAATTTATAGCTCAATTTGATACCAAGTTTCAATGGTGGATATGTATGACTTTATGCCAATTTAATAGTGTCACCCTATTTGTGGTGTTTAAGGACCCACACACAATATTATAGAAGCTAATTAGGGTTCCCCTTTTTTCTATGGATCACCTTGCAACAAACTAACAACCTATGAAATCATGCACCCTCAAGGACTACCACTCTAGGTTTCTTAAGTCCTTTGTTTATTATCACCACCTTTTATCACCATATCATGTGTGCTCTTTCTTAATCCCTTTTGATTTCTCAACGTCTTCATGGTTTGGACACTCATTTGCATTTTTTATCTAACTCATAATGTCCCCCTTGTTGCAATAATGAGAATTTGGTGTTGAGTTGGTGTTTTCATTGATGTCAACAAGCTTATTTGTTGTCATTGGTGTCAATAGGTCTATGGGAAGATTATTTGTGGTGATGATTTGATTAGTTGCATTATGTTGTCATTAGTAAGTGTTACTAGTGTCAACCTCTAGTGTTGCTTTGATAAGCTTTTGTTTATGGATGTATAGTTGTTTTTTTGTATTTTAGATGGTCTAGTGGTGACGAGGAAGTATTGAAGATGATGAGAATGTGTCTTTGGTGCTTGGTTTCCAACCGCTTTTGAGAAAAATGGAATAAAAGAAGAAACTGTCTATGAAAAATTAGTGTTCTAGTTTTGCTCCATTTATTTTATGTTGAAGACATGCTTGTACGGTTCATATATGTTGGTCAAAGGTGTTACATCTAGAATTTATTGGTCTAGATCATTGTGCTGAGAAACAAAATTTCACCAGTGTGTGAACTGTGTGTTGCACTGGTGTCTAGGAGAAATGGTTTTTATCCACATTTCTCCATAGTTTGTTTTCTAGTCTTATAGATCTATACATTTTTATTTATTTATTATATCTATCTTCAGTTGAATTTGCTTGTGGTTTGGTGCTTTGCAAGTTGATTTCTCAAGTTATAGTATGTGGAAGATTAGTTGAGTGTACTAGGTGTGAACATTCTTTAGGTGAAAGTCGTTGAAAAGGAATTTGTAGGATTTGAGGGTGGTCTTGGAATATTACAGATTGTGTTTGAGTGTTGTGTGTGGTATGTGAGTCATATTTTAATCTAAGGAATCATGTACTTGAAATTTTAACTGTGTTTACATAGGTTTGATTGACCTTGGGTGTTTGCACTAATTGTGGATATGCTTCATTGTTTGTGGAAGTATGATGTAATGTGTATGTGTGTATTTGGGTCCGAGTTAAGGAGTATTATGGTCCAACTTGATTCATTTCCACCGTGTGAATGTTTTGGTGATGACCTAATTTAGATTTGCATGGTTGAGGTGCATAACTAATCTTGTCAATTGTTTTCAAGATTGAAGAAGGTATAAATAAGTGTTGTGTTGATGAAGGATGTGTGTGTAGTGTGAGTAATGTGAATTGCAGACTTGTGAAGTGCAAATTTGAGAAGTGGTGTGAGCTGCAATGTGCTAGACTACTTGAAGCAATAAGAAGAAGGTATCTATAATCTTTAGTAAGGCTACAAATGTGTTGGTGATGTTGTGGTGGAATTTTTTATTTTATTGAGGCATATTTCTCACTATAATATTCTTCTTTCTTCTTTTCTATAATCTGGCAGTGAGCCATTGGCAGCGATCCCTTCTTTTTTTTGGTAGTGAGCCCTCTTCCAATTAGCCTATTGTATTTGGTGTTGCTATTAATTTATATTGTGATCTAATCCTCATCGTGGTTTTTCCCTTCTCGAGTTTTCCACATAAATCTAGTATTCTATTTTGCATGGTGTTGATGTATTTCAATTTTTGTTAATTTCCTTCATGCTTAACTAGTTTAACAAATTAAGGGTTAATTAAGTTGATGTGGATTTGAATGTTTATGAGGGTTTTAAAGTTTTAATGTACAACTGATTCCGCCCATATCGATTGTCTTGTGCATTCAATCATTAGTATCAGAGCAAGGTTCATTGGATGAAATCTTAATCACTTGAGGTAGATCTAGGATGGCACACAAGAGGGAGGTTCCCCTATTTGATGGAACTAATTATGTATTTTGGAAGACTAGGTGTATTGATTGAAAATGTACTCCTTTACATTTTCTCACTTTGTTTGCCTCCCCTTAATTAATTGGACTTAATTAAGCCTCTAATTGGCCCAATTATTCATTTAAAATCCTAATTAATCCCATTTTCTGAAAGGGGAACCTGTATTAAACAATTACAAACATCAAATTACACACCTTGGAAAATATGTCCTGGGTTTAGGGCGTATGACCCATTCGCCCAAGGGAAAATGGTCCTCCTTAAGTTTAGGACCCCATTTTTTAATATGTTTTTGGTGGTATTTTTATGATTCAAATTCGAATTGCAATTGTCGGCCTTTGATGTTTAATTGTCAAGAAATTAGAAAATTACCTATAAATACAAGGTCTTTTTTATCAAATTCAAATCCTAAGAAATCTAAGAATCAAGAGGAAACTTTCACAAGAGAAAATACTATTATCAAGAGAATTCAAGAATAGATTTTATCAGTCTTCTACATCAAGAATCAAGATCAAGATCATCATGTCAAAGTTATTTGAATCTATGCATGTTTTTGGAGCTAACATTGTGATGTAGGTTTGAAGTTTTCAAATATCAAATTAAGTGTCAAATCAAGTATCTAATTAAGCCATTCCATGCATGATCTAATCTTTGAAGTGATGTGTTAGACTCTAGTCCTCCAAGCATAGCCATTAAAGAGTTTGGTGAGTTACAACAAGTTAGTTTTCATTCATCATTCCTTCTTTTTATTATTTCACTTCAAGGTTTAATTACCAAAATGGGGTTTGACTAAGGAAAATCCCTATTCACTAAAAATAAAAATAAAAATCTCCTCTTTGTGTGTTTGCAAATTTATAGGTGAAGAGGGATTGAAGAGTGATCAAAAGTGAAAATTTTCATAGTGAAAGTTGTCATCAAAGTTGTCAAGACACAAAATATTACTTGCAAAATTTATTTATGACTTTTCGATAGTGAGATTTAGAGAAATCAGGAGTGAAAATCCAAGAGCAGAGGACTATGAAATCAGATTTTGGATCCTTGTAGCAAGACCCATTCACCCTAGGGTGAATCTGTCCTAAGAGGACACTCAACAATAACTTTTGGTGACTGGTATACATCAAATTACCCTTCTTAGATCTGCTAGAATTCTATTGTTTTTTATTGTGTTATGCTTTAAATTGATGATTCAAGTTTCACATTGCATAATTGAGTTCATTTAGTATTTTGAGTTTTTCTCCCTAAAGTGCATTGCAAGCATGTTTACCCCATCTTTTCATAAGGAAAACAACCAAGATCTCCAATAGGGTTGACTCACCTAAGGGTTGAAATCCAATCCTATCTTTGAGGATCTCTTTTTCCTTAGTGAAATAAGGAAGATATGTGCATCATATATTCAATCATGCCATTTTGATAAAAACCCTATTTTTCTTCATTTCACCAAGATGGAAGGTTTTCTTGTTTCACTAGGGTTTGAGATTTGGAAGACTGATGAATCTAGATATACTATACTTGCGAATTGTCCAATCACTGCTGATGAAATCAAGGCTTATGAGAACAATGGGAAAGCAAGGTATGGTCTTTTCAGTGATCTTTCTGATGCAGACCCAAGAGGCTCAATTATGCTGATTAGGCCTATTTTACAAAGCAAAATTCCTTTAAACCTATCACAGGAACATGAAACCTTGGGGAAGCAATTAATATTCCTTCAAACCTCCAAAATAACAAAAGGATTCCACTGGTACGGACAGACACTTGCCAAACCTCAAAAACCTTGTTTTAGGCACAATTCATGAGGGTTTATTGAAAATGATGCTTCCAAAGCCTCCTAGACCATTCCACCTACTCAGAAACTCATATTTTATCCCCAATATGCTTAAAAGTTCATAAAACAGCCATCCATAACTTCCCGTTGTCAAATTCAAGATTGTACCCATCAAACCATGCACCTTTCCAATGGAATCCACCCCAGAGACTCTCACAAAGCTATTAAAATCACTTATCCTGCACAAGAAAAAGTATTAACATGTTTATTAGGCCTATCTAAGCCTATCCACCAACTTACAAGTCTTCACAGTGGGTGGAAGGCTTAGAATGGCATTTTGACTCCTCTCAAAACCCCAAAAATAGGGTAAACAGACAATTTCAGAAAAACAATGATTTCCCCCTCAATATGAACGTTCAAACCCTCAAATCAAGTGAATTTGAAAGATAACTCAAATATCTACACATTGAAAATTATTTTAGAGCCAAAATATACCGTACGGATCCATACCAATCCTACAAAGTTCAGGAAAACAGGAAAAACATGGGGTTTGAGACTACCCGGTAGTAAAATGGGGATATATCACTCAATTTTCAATGAAACAACACCATTACAATGCCAAAATAAATTTTATTCAATTATCTATCCAAACATTATAGTCTTGGAGTGTGGAAAAACATGTACAATCCATACAACATACGGGATCAACAATTTCTCTATGAAAAACTCAAGAAAACAACAACTTTTTATTTGCAACTTCTTCCCAACTTGTTCAATAACCTTGCCCTGACCCAATGGAGGATTTATAAAACAATTTCCATCCTCCCCAACATCCTTTAACTAATTTTTGAATAAAGGAACCATTTTTAGGGTGTTTACAACATTAAATGAGATTACATCATAGTGTCAACATGACAACTTTGTATTTTGTGAAGCAAATTTTAATCCTAAACTATTATGATCCTAAAACCACTCTAATGGATTCAAAATAGCCTTATTACAACATTTAAACACTCAAAATACTCATTCTAACCTATTCACCATCTATTTCCATCAAATTATCAAAAAGGGAGGATGAGGTGTAGGTGCTCCTGCACCACTTTCCAATATTGAACTTGTGAAAGTTATGAATCTTAAAACTGCTAATGAGATTTGGAAAAAGTTGTAAAGTGTTTATGAAGGAGATGCAAAGGTCAAGCAAGCTAAAATGAAAAATCTAAAGATCAATTTTGAAACCTTACAAATGTCAGAGGATGAAGATATTACTAGCTACATGCAGAAAGTGGATGAAGTTGTCAATTCCATCAGAGGTCTTGGTGGAACTCTTGATGATAATGATGAGATGGTAAAGAAGACGTTGAGAATTCTTCCCAAATCCTATAGTCATAAGGTTTTTTCTATTGAAGAATTTTAGAATCTAAATAGCTATTCTAGAGATTAGTTGCTTGGTACTTTGACTGTCTTTGAATTAAGAGAGTTTGGTTCAACTGATTCAAAGAAAGAGACTTCATTTAAAGTTGGGAAAACAGAAAAGAATGAGGAATTTGATGAGTTGGAAGAAATTTTTTTGAGGATATTGAAGAAGGGCATTGGAAAACATAGAGGTAAGTCACCTTTCAAATTATTTAATTGTGGAGAGATTAGTAATTATGCTTCAAGATGTCCTATCAGAAATTCCAAAGATAAGTATAAGGAGAATAAAGGTAAATCAATTAAGAAAAGATACTATGTTAGAGAATATACTAGTATATTTGATGATGAATGCTTGTTCATGGTTTTAAATGTTGGAACTAATTCTGCTAAATCTATGAGATGTATGAAGGATAGTACACTAGAAATGGTTGCAATAGTAACCGCTCTTCATGCTAGGAAAGTGAAGAACAAATAGATCATTAACAACGGATGCTAAAATCATATGATAGGTGATAAGAGTAAGTTTGTTAAGGTTGAAAAGTTTGAAGGTGGTTTAAACAAGTTTGGTGATGATACATCTACTAAGATATGTGGAAAAAATTCAATTAGTTTTGGTGGCAAGAACAATATAGATGATGTTCTATATTTTTAAGGTCCGCGACATAATATTTGAGTGTAGGAAAAATGTGTAGCAAAGGATATAATCTTGTGTTTCAGGATGATGGTTGTGAGATCAAAAAGGCTCCGGGATTGTGGTTGATGCTAGAAGAAGAACAGATGGTAATTTTTATCAAGTTAAAGGTGTTAGCATTTTATGACTCAGATTAATGAATGTTTGTTATGGCATAGAAAAATGTGTCACAAGAATTTTAATAGCCTAGTGAGGATAATTTTAATTCAATCTATGAGAGATCTGCCAAAGATTACAAAGCCTATCAATGATGTTTGTAAGGAATGTCAGATTGGGAAGCAATCTAGAAGGAGTTTCAAAGTCAAAGAGAAATATTCTACCAATCCTTTAGAATCAGTGCATACAAATATTCATGGACCTACAATAAAAAGAAGTTTTCAAGGTGATAGGTATTTCACTCTATTAATTGATGGTTATTCTAGAATGACTTGGGTTACTTTTATCAAATAAAAATCAAAAGCTCTGGATAAGTTTAAGGGATTTAAAGCTATTGTTGAGAATGAAATGGATATGAAAATCAAAATTTTGAGGTCTGATAGAGGTGGAGAATTCACCTCCAATGAGTTTAACACCTTTTGTGAAGATCAAAGGATAAGGAATTTTTCAGCCCCTAGGACTACTCAACAAAATGGAGTGGTTGAAAGGAAGAATATGACTATTTGAGAAGCTACAAGAACTATGATGAAAGAAGAAAATCTAATAGAATTTGTTGGAGTTGAGAAGATACAACACCACAGAAGTCCAAAAGATCTTTGCAAGCAAATAACCTGTTACAAGGAGAAACAAAGAGAAGCAACAAAAGAAATGCTCAAGAATGTGGAGCAATGTATTCACCTGAAAATGTAAAATGAATAATGATACAAAAGATAGTTTTCAACCATATATAGATGAAAACTCTAGGCTTGCACAATAATAATTAATAAAGTGATTAATTATTATGTACCTAATGTTAGCTTAAGTGAAAAAGAGTTAAAAGAAAACTTTACATAATTAAACAAATATTGTTTAATTAATAAAGTAAATTTCCAATTACTCTAACACCCCCCCTTAAGATAGACATAGGGAGAAGCTAAAACCTAGAAGAAGCTACTGAAAGCAAAAGCAAAGGGTCCCGACAACAAGGCCAGATCAGGTACCCAAGTACAATGAAATCTCTATGAAATGGAGAAAAGGAGAAAACCCAGTGGGAAAAACTCCTCTCCAAAAAGAGATAGAACAACATGCTGAAAGAAACATGAAGGAAGGAAGGCCTCATAAAGACCCCCCAAGGACAACTTCCTTCACCCCAAGCATAGAGTGCAACTGAAGATAGCGCGTAGATGCAAAAGGTTTCGTGAAGATGTTTGCAACCTGCTCGGCAGTGGGAACATACTCCAAGATGAGAGAACCATCTTGAATCAACTGTCGGATGAAATGCATATGAAGCTCAATGTGCTTCATCCGCTGATGCTCCACCAGGTTGCGCAAAATGTGTATAGCACTCTGATTGTCACACCAAAGAATAGTGGGACTATCAGGAGGAAAACCAAACTTAGTCATCAACTGACGAAGCCATAAAATCTCCTGACTGGCGAGCACAACAGCTCAGTACTCAGCCTCTATAGATGATAATGCATGAGCAGTCTGCTTCTTGCATGACCATGTGATAGGACCAGAGCCAAGACAAAAAACAAAGCCAGAAGTAGAATTTCGATCATTAACATCACCAACCCAATCTGAGTCAGTGTAGCCAACAATGTAAGGATCCCCTAATGTGTAGTGAATGCCATATGAAGTGGTGCCCTAAATGTACCTCAAAATACGCTTGGCAGCTTGCCAATGACTCTCATGAGGATCATGTGAGAATCGAGAGACAAGACCAACCGCAAAGAAAAGATCAGGATGAGTATGAGTCAGGTACAACAAAATTCCAACCAACTACCTATAAAGTGTAGCATCTACTGAAGGAGTGGGGCAAGTAGTAGTCAAAACAACCCCTGACTGAAAAGGTGTGGGGGAAGGCTTACAATCAAGCATGCCAAAGCGCTGAAGCATATCAAAAGAATACTTCTGTTGGTAAATGGAGATCCCCTCTGAAGACTGAATCACCTAAAGACCAAGGAAATAGTGAAGAAGGCCAAGATCTATCATCTCAAACTGCTCCATCAAGGCTAGCTGAGAATGTTGAATCATGGAGGATGAGCTACCTGTGATGAGAAGATCATCAACATATAGCACAAGAATCAGGATCTCACCCTCAAGATGCTAAATATAGACCGTGTGATCAGAATGACAATGAGTGAAGCCAATGGAGAGCAAAAAAGAGTCCATCTTCTCATACCAAGCCCGAGGGGCTTGTTTGAGACCATATAATGAACGCTGAAGTTTACAAACTAAAGAAGAATCATGAAAAAATCCCTGAGGTTGCTCCATATAGATCTCCTCCTGTAGGTCACCATGTAAGAAGGCACACTTCACATCCATCTGAAAAATGAGCCATTCTCTAGAAGCTGCAAGTGATAATACAAAGCGAATAGAATTCATCTTGGCGACAGGGGCAAATGTCTCAGAGTAATCAATACCCTCAACTTGTGAGAAACCCTTCGCAACAAGATGTGCTTTGTACTTATCAATAGAACCATCAACAACATACTTGGTGCGATCCAACCATCGGCACCGAACCATCTTTCTGCCCTTAGGAAGAGGACAAAGATCCCATGTATTATTCCTCATCAAAGAAGAATACTCCTCCTCCATAGCACAATCCCACTCAGGGTGACCTGTCGCCTCTAAAAATATCTGAGGATCCTCTGAAAGAGCATGAGTCAAAAGACTAGAACCCGTAGTATGAGAACGAGTGCGACGAGTGTCTAAAGGATCACCGGCCATAGATCTTGTTGCCTCAATAGTGAAGCGAGCCCATTTGGGCCTCTGAGGTGGAACAAGTGGAGGTGGAGATGGGGGATCATCAATATCCTCATCAGAATCCTCAAAATAATCCTTAAGATCTGTAGTGGGTGGAGTAGGTAGTGAAGTGGACACTGGAGACAGGGTATCAACTAGAGGAAGGCGCTCATCAAACTGAACATCCCGTCGAAACAAGACCTCTCTGGAATTAGGATCAAATAACCTATACACCTTAACATCCTCACAGTAGGCGACAAATATGAGGGGTCAACTCTTCCGCTCCATATCTCTCCTCTGAGCATCAAGAATAAAAGCCCATGCCTCACTACCAAATACTTGAAATGATGAAATATCAGGCTTGTCATGAGACCAAGCCTCCTTAGGAGTCATATGTCGAATCGCCTTGTGAGGCATCCGATTCTAAATATAGTTGGCACAATTGACTGCTTCAGCCCAAAAAGATGAATCCATGGACCTGGACTGAATCATACAATTAGCCATCTCTTGTAAAGATCTATTCTTTTACTGAACGATACCATTCTGCTGAGGGGTGTAGGGAACAGAAAAATGATGCTGCAAACTGTGCTCAGTGCAAAAATCTTTGAAGGCCTGATTCACATGCTCCCCCCCATTATCTGTACGTATCCGCCGGATAGAAAGACCAGACTGCTTCTCTACAAATGTCTTGAAGACACGAAAGGAATCAAAGACATCAGACTTGTACTTAAGAAAGTACAACCATGTGCGTCTGGAGAAGTCATCAATGAATGTGAGTACATACTTGGCCCCTGAAAAAGAAGGAGTGGGAAATGACATGAGGTCACTATGAATCAACTCCAAGGGTGCCAAGGCACGAGTGGTACTTCCCTTCCGAAAGGGATCCCTATGATGCTTGCCAAGCACACAACCATGACAAACACCGTCAGTGCAGGAAATCCGTGGAAGACCAAGAACAAGTGACTGTGTACTCATCTGCTGAAGATATCTGTAGTTGACATGGCCCAAATGCTCATGCCAAAGCTGACTCACTGAATCTGCATGCACTATAAGAGATGAACCTGTACCCTCAGAAGGCGCAAATCCATCAAATCTGTAAAGATGAGATGCAGTATCAACACTACCAGTAGCCACAACCAAATCAGAATCATGAAGGTCCCGAATAACCACATCATGTGGTGAGAACTCAACTGTCTTACCAGAGCCAGTGTGGAAAATCTGATAAATGGACAAGAGGTTCGTCAAAATGTCAGGAACAACCAAAACATCCTATAGAGTGCCCCCATCCAAAGAGATAGAACCTGAACCCAAGACGGAAAGCTGTGAAGAGTCACCCACTGCAATCTGTGAAGTACCACAAGAGGCAAGAGAAGTGACCAACTGCTGAGTGTGTGTCATATGGTGAGAAGCACCAGAGTCTAAAATCCAAGTGGACCCATTGGTCGATGCTCGTGCAGTGAGAGCATGACCCTTCCCTGTGGTGGAAGAAGAAGAAGACTGAGGTGAGGAGATGTGTTGCTACTGCATGGCCTCCTCTAAAGCCTCTAATCGTTTCCAACACCTGGAAACTGGATGACCTTGCTTGCCATAGAAACTGCAAGTGTCTCCTGATTTCTCCTTAGTCTTGGAGGAAGACTCACCAGACTTCGAAGATTTCCCATGTTTTGGATTAAATGGTGGTTTAGAATCAAACTTAGGAGGCGGTTTGGAGGAATGCTGACTACCTACAAAATCTTTCTTGGGCCTCAGTTTCTACTTTTGTTTCCCCTTCGGTGATTGAGCAACCAATGCTTTGCTCTTTGAACTTGAGAGCATATCCATCTGAGAAAGGTGAGACTGTTCTCGAGACAATCGCTCACAAAATAAATCAAAGGAAGGCATGGTAAAACTGGCACCCAAACCATCCATGGTGGAGTAGAAGGAGGAAGCAAATATCTGAAATGGACCACGAAGCTTCGAAAGAATCAAGGAAATGCACTCTTTGTCTGTCTTGTTCTTCCCACAACCCTGTAAAATAGTACGGATAGTTTTGAACTGGTTCAAAAAATCCTCAATAGTGGGAAATGAATCAGGTAACAAGGAAGTCAGCTCTGCCTCAATCTGTAATACACGAAACTCATTAACGGCCCGAAAAAGTGTCTCAAACTTCAGCCACATGGCTCGAGGAGTGAGCAAAGCATCAAGGTGAAACAAAAGACTATTTGAGACATGCATGCATAACAAACCCATAGCCTCATCCATCTTGTTCCTGTGCTACATAATCTCAAAAGGACGCTACAACTGAGGCTGAACCTCATCTAAACAAGACCATAACCCTCATGACTTGAGTAGCCTCATCATACGAGACTTCCAAGTGTGATAGTTATGTGATGTGAGTAGCTCAACTGAAGAGTCTGCCATGAAACCCTGCACCTGTACCTGCTTGTGTTTTTTATTATTATGTGATCTTTCAGAATAGACAGAAGATGCAGAAGGGTTTGTATTTTTGAGAGTTTTGGTGTTCTGGTTTTCTGATATAAATGACAGAAAGCAAGAGAAAAAACACCCCCCACAAAAGATAAACCCAAACCCTAGTACAAACTGAGAAGAAGGAAGCAATGCATAAGAAAAAAATACTTCAAGACAAATTCTCATGTACCTAGTGAAAATTCTGATAAAATAGATCACATCACTGAATAGAGCATGTTGAGAGCTTTCCAACGCCTATTCAAGTTTGAAAAACGGAGTCCGTTTGCATCTTCTATGACCCCGGAAGTGAAGAAAGAAGACCTCACTTTGACTGGTAAAAAATATCCAGACTGGTAAAAAAATTAAAAAATATTTCTATACCATCAGATTGGTGCCATTCTCAGCTTTCCAATGCATCTTCCTGTTCGAAAAACGGAGCTAGGATGCCCAAGTTATGCCCATTTGACCAAAAATGACATAATAGGGGGTTGGAGAGAAAAAATTAGCCCTCCGGGGGTAAAATTCAGGAGGTGGCGACATGGACGGGCGAGCGCGGCCGGTGGCATAGGCGGCGCTCGGGCGGAGCAGACCGGGTGGCGGGTCGGCAGGGGCGGCGGTGGCCGCTTGGCCGCGGTCGGTGGTAGCCACCGTGGTGGTGGCCGGGCGGCGCTCTGGCGCATGGCGGTTTAACATGGCCGTGCACAATATAAACCAAAAAATAATTTTTTAAATTTTTTTTGATTTTTGTGCGTTTTTTGCTCCGTACGGCCCTAGGGCAAAAAAAATTTTGCCTTCCAAATTGACTGTAACCAAAATCGACGATTTGACAGTCAATTTAGGGGTTTTTGGGTGCTACAAATCCAATGGCACTGTCCATTTGAGCCCAAAAAATGGAGTATGCTGAACCCAAAAAAAACTTTAGAACCCTAGATTTGCTTCCAATGCAAAATCTCAAAACAAGAACAAGCAGCTGCAAATCTGAAGCTCTGATACCATGTTGGAGTTGAGAAGATACAACACCACAGAAGTCCAAAAGATCTTTGCAAGCAAATAACCTGTTACAAGGAGAAACAAAGAGAAGCAACAAAAGAAATGCTCAAGAATGTGGAGCAATGTATTCACCTGAAAATGTAAAATGAATAATGATACAAAAGATAGTTTTCAACCATATATAGATGAAAACCCTAAAAAGGAAAACCCTAGGCTTGCGCAATAATAATTAATAAAGTAATTAATTATTATGTACCTAATGTTAGCTTAAGTGAAAAAGATTTAAAAGGAAACTTTACATAATTAAACAAATATTGTTTAATTAATAAAGTAAATGTCCAATTACTCTAATAGAATTCTACTAGAGAGAAGAAATTCAAACTGTACTCTATATACTTAACAAAGTACAAGCAAAAGAAATTAGTTCAAAGACTCCCTATGAGTTATGGTATGGAAGGACTTCTACTGTTAAAAATTTTAGAGTGTTCGGAAGAAAATGCTATATCAGGAGAGATCAAGAAAGATTAAGAAAGTTTGATGTAATATTTGATGAAGTTGTCTTGGATATTCTACAAAAATAAAATCCTGCCAGTGCTACAATAAGAGGCTGATAAGGATTGTTGAAAGTGCAAATGTTAAAGTAGATGAAGACTTACACAAAAATTCAGTAGTGATAGATGGATATGAATCAGATGAGTCATCTTGAAGAGAAAAAGAGAAATATGAAGGTAAGGAAAAAGAAGTATAGGTTGAAGAGGAAGAAGCTCTAGAAGAAGTTCCTAAAACCCCTAAGTATGTGAAGAAGAATCATTTTGAAGATCAAATCATTGGTGACAAAAGAAGAGGTGTATTGACAAGAAGAAAGATGCTATGATATAAGAACAAGTAAAATTATGTCTACTTTCTAAAGTTGAACCTAAAATAGTGATTGAAGCATGCGAAGATGAATATTGGATCAAGGCTATGGAAGAAGATCTAATGTAGATTGGGAAGAATCGGACTTGGGAACTTGTCCCAAGACTAGAAAACACAAATTTGATTAGAATTAAGTGGGTACTCTGAAACAAATTGAATGAAAATGGAGAAGTGGTGAGAAACAAAGCAAGGCTTGTGTGTAAAGGCTACTCACAAATAGAAGGAATATATTTTTCAGGAGACATTTTCTCCAGTGGAAAGAATGAAATTTCTTAGGATGTTTCTAAATTTTACAACACACAAATATCTCAAAGTGTATCAGATGGATGTGAAGTTTTCTTTCTTGAATGGTGAATTAGAAGAAGAGGTATACATTGAACAACAAGAAGGATTTCAGTTATCAAACAAATGAGATATGGTCTATAGATTAAAGAATGCACTTCATAGACTGAAGTAAGCTCCCAAAGCTCGGTATGCAAGATTGAATAGGTATTTGTTGCAAAAAGGATTCAATAAAGGTACTGTAGATAGTAATCTCTAATTTAAAGTAAAAAAAAATCAAATCTTGATTATGGCTGTGTATGTTGATGACATAATCTTTGGAGGTAATGAATCAATGTACAAGAAATTTACAAAAGAGATGCATAAATAATTTCAGATGTCTATGTTTGGGGAAATGAATTTCTTCCTTGGACTTCAAACCAATCAAACAAAGAAAGGAATATTCATTTAAAAATCAAAGTATGTCAAGAAAATGTTGAAGAAGTTTGGAATGGAAGATTCTAAACTGGTATGTACCCCTATGGTTATTGGTTGCAAGCTGAGCAAGAATGATGAAACTCCTAAGATTGATCAAAGAAAATACAAATCAATGATTGGAGGTCTTCTATATCTAACTGATACTAGACCAGATATTATCCATGTATTTTTTTGTGTGGCTATATTTCAAAAATATCTTAGAGAGTCACATGTTGCAATAGTAAAGAGAATATTCAAATACTTAAAGGGAACTCCAGAACATGGCCTGTGGTATCCAAACGATACTAATTTTTCTCTAAGTGTTTATACAAATGTAGATTGGGAAAATTGTGTGGATGACAAAAAAAGTATAAGTTGTAGCACATTATTTCTTGGAAATATATTGGTGTCTTGGCTAAGAAAAATGTAGGATTCAATGTCATTATCTACTGCAAAGGTAGAATACATTGTTGTAGAATCATGTTGCACACAAGTATTGTGGATGTGACAAACCTTGAAAGACATCAGAGTAGTATATGATGAGCCAAATTCTATCTTCTATGACAATACAAGCACTATCAGTATTTCAAAGAATCTGATAATGCATTCAAGGACAAAACATATTTCAATCTATTATCACTTCTTGAGAGAAAAGGTTGTAGAGAATGAGGTGAAGTTGGAGTATGTGCCTGCAAAAGATTAGGTTGCTGACATATTTACTAAGGCTCTTCCTAAGGATACTTTTGAGTATCTCCAGGAGAAGTTAGGGGTCATTTCCCCTCCTTCTTTGAACTAGATTCATAAGGATATGCATCATTCTAGTGGATATCAAGATTCATTCTTTATTCTAGACTGATGTTGTTGGATACCTCTTAAGGAGAGTAGGTATCAACATAATTGCTTGTTATAGTCAAGGGGAGTGAGTGTTGTGCAGATTGTTGTTATGTTTTGTATTTTTTGTGCTCCTAAGGGTGAGTATGTTGAGCAATAAAGAAAAAGGATGTTGCAGAGAAGTGGTGAGCAGGTACAAGTATGTTTGATATCAATGGGGAAGAGATGCAAATATGTTACCCTTTTTCATTGATGTAAAAGGGGGAAAGAAATTAATGTGAAAAAGAAGAGTAGCAGGAAAAGGGGGATACAAAGTAAAGATTCAGATGGGCAAAAGGAAAAGTGTTTATCATTGGTGGTTTTTCACATCACGTGTTACCATCAATAACAAAGGGGGATATTGTTGCAATAATGAGAATTTGGTGTTGAGTTGGTTTTGTCATTGATGTCAACAATATTTTGTGTTGTCATTGGTGTCAATAGGTCTATGGGAAGATTGTTTGTGGTGATTCTTTGATTAGTTGCATTATGTTGCCATTAGTAAGTGTTACTGGTGTCAACCTCTAGTGTTGATTTGATAAAATTTTGTTTATGGATGTATAGTTTATTTTTTGTGTTGTAGATGGTCTGGTGGTGATGAGGAAGTGTTGAAGATGATGAGAATGTGTCTTTGGTGCTTGGTTTCCAAGTGCTTTTGAGAAAATTTGAATAAAATACGAAACAATGTGTTATGTGTAATAGAGTTGTGTTCTAGTTTTGCTGGACACATTTCTTCTATGTTGAAGATCTACTTGTGTGGTTCGAAAATGTTGGTTAGAGGTGTTACATCCATAATTTCTTGGTCTAGATCATTGTGTAGAGAAAATTGTGTTCACCAGTGTGTGAACTATATGTTGTAGTGGTGTCTGGGAGAAATGGTTTTTCTTCGCATTTCTCCATAGTTTAGTTTCTAGTCTTACAGATTTGGAAGTGTGTTGATATTTCTTATATCTATCTTTATTTGGAATTTTTTGTGGTTTGGTGCTCCGCAAGTTGATTTCTCAAGTTATAGTGTATGGAAGATTAACTGATTGTATTGGGTGTGTACATTCTTTAGGTGAAATTTGTTGCGAAGAAATTTGTTGATTTTAGGGTGTTCTTGGAATATTCCAAATCGTGTTAGAGTTTTGTGTGTGGTCTATGAGTCATATTTGAATCAAAGGCAACATGTATTTGAAAGTTTAATGATGTTTACATAGGTTCAACTGAACTTGGGTGTTTGCACTAATTGTTGATATGCTTCATTATATGTGGTTCAGTATGATGTAACATGTATGTGTGCATTTGAGTCCGAGTTAAGGATTATTTTGGTCCGCCTTCATTCCTTTCCACTGTGGGAATTTTTTGGTGTTGACATAATTTGGATTTGTAGAGTTGAGGTGCATAATTGACCTTGTCAACTATTTTCAAGGTTGAAGAAGGTATAAATAAGTGTTTTGTTGATGAGGGATATGTGTGTAGTGTGAACAATGTGAATTGCAAAGTTGTGAAGTGCAGTGTGAGCTTAATTGTGCTAGACTACTGGAAGCAACGAGAAAAAGGTGTCTACAATCTTTATTAAGGTTTTGGATGTGTTGGTGATGCTATGGTGGAATTTTTTTTTGCATTGAGATGGATATCTCACTGTAACATTCTTCTTTCTTCTTTTCTATAATCTGGTAGTGAGCCCTTCTTTCTTTTGGGTAGTGAGCCCTCCAACATTCAGCCTATTGTATTCGATGTTGTTATTAGTTTATATTGTGAGCTAATCCTAACCATGGTTTTTCCCTTCTCATGTTCTCCACATAAATCTAGTGTTCTATTGTGCATGGTGTTGATGTGTGTCAATTTCTATTAATTTCCTTCATGCTTAATCAGTCTAACAGATTAAGGGTTAATTAAGTTGATGTGGATCTAAATTTTTATGAGGGTTTTAAAGTTTTAATGTACAAATGATTCACCCCCCTCTCAGTTTTCTTATGCATTAAACACCCTTTTAGTTATCTCTCTCTAAAATATTCACACACTAAACACTCATGACTCCTCTATATTATATATTTTACCTTGTGCTCTTCTTGTTGTCTATCACTTCAACTTGATGTCCTTCTTCTTTATCATCAATATTATCCCACATTTTCCCATTCTCCTCTCTCCCTTGTAACTCTCTTCCCTTGACTCACACCTTTCTTCTCCTTTACATCAACTTAGTTTTTCTAAGGTACAACTTCACAAATCCCTTACATACCTTTTATATCAAACCTTCACTTCTTTACCCATATAAATTTTGCTCATATGCCACCCAATTATCTAAATGTTTGAACTCAACTACCTATCATTTCTTGTTGTGCACCAAAATTCTTGCATTCAATGCTCTACATGATCAAATGTCCCTCAGATATGGCACTATCCTTCTCCTACATGATTGATCCCCCATTAATGTTTTTAGGGGTATAAATAAAATCCATATAACTTCTTAACGCTATTTCATTTTTTAGATGTCGAAATTACTTGATACATCTCTTGCTATTCATACCACAATGGAGTGTGGTGTTGACACAAAAATATCATCTTCGATGACTTTGATAGAGGTATGAGAGATATTAGCAAATTTTATGTTATATTTGTTGCTTTATCTATCTACTAGTGAAAATTTGAATGATATTCATTTTTAGTTCACTTTTTATATTGATGCTTTCCACAAGGGTTTGAAACTTTAGATCGCGAAAATTCCCTTGTTATGACTAAAGAGATGCAAAAAATGAAAATTCCCTTGAGAGGAGGTCAAGTGAATGGATTCAAAACAAGGCATCATTGCATGAATCTCCATCCACTCAATATTCATAGGTCATCTGTAACTTCTTTCCTTCCCCTAGAGGGAAGTGACTAGATTAGGGTTTTTTGTTGTATGCCTATATGGTATTTTTGTACATAAATTTTGTATTATAGATATGTGACATTATGTGCCTATATGACTTTGTTGTAAGCTTATATAGCTTTCTTGTAGAATATATTGTACTTTGACCGACATAAACACTACATGATGTTGGAAGAATGAAGAAGAACATCTCATTATACAACTTTTATGTTGTCATTGATGTCACCATGTTATATGAGTTATAATAGCATCACCATAAGTTCAAGCTTGATCCGGTAGTTTGAACCGTTATATAGAAATATCCTCCGATATTTTGGTCTGCAATCCTCCACGGATGAATATGTTTCATTACAGTTTTGGGAGATGGTTTCTGGTTGCTAGAAGCTTGTAGATAGAATTCCATGTGTAGAGATGCTCATATGGCGAGTTGACACCATTTTGTTGTTGTATTTTGTTATTAGGTCTATCCCTGGCCGACCTAATAAATAGTTGATGTTATAATGAATTAAATTATGTGTTGCAAATGTATTTGTGACCTATCCTAGGTCCATGCTGACATATTGTAGCATGCTACATTCTTGAATTATTTTTAGAGAAGTTTTGTACAAAATTGAAGCCGACAGTTAATATTTTTGGTGAATGAATATTGTATCTAATTAGGTCAACCTAATTGATGCTTGCATATGAGTCAGATATATATATTGAATAGTTTTGAGAATGAAAAATATAGATAGACATGCGAAGATGAATCAAGGTGAATATGTGTCTTCTGGTATGTGAGTTTACTGAGCATCAAAGGAACTGAATCAATGGTTGTTAGCTGTAACTTTATCAGTTCATATTCTGGTTGTAAGCCATTGTATCTTTGTAGGCAGAGAGCCTTCCATTTTGGACATCGAGTCCTCACAGTGAGCCACCCTTTGTAATATCTTATAACCGGTTATACTATATTGTGAGATAATCCTCACCGTCATTTTTCCCATTTTGGGTTTTCCACATAAAAATATTGGTGTTCATGTGGTGTGTTTTTATGTTCTGCTAATGCTCTTGTTCATTCTTACTATTATATGCATTGGAGTATTTGGATGGTGTATGTTCAATAAGTTTAAGAAGATACCGATTCACCCCCCTCTCAGTATCTTGGGTATTCAACAATTGGTATCAAAGCTTGGTTCCTTTGAAGAAGCCTAACAACTTGAGGAAGATCTTGAAGATGAGACAAATGGATGATAAAGAAGAACTCCACACAACTCTTGATGATCTTGACAAAGCTGAAAGAAAATCTTGATGAGGCAAATGATTACATTAAGAAATTGAAAGAGAAATTAAATAAATTCAAAGAAAGGCATAGAGAACTAAGCAAGAAATTAAAACAAGAAAATGAAGAGATCATCGGATTGAAGGTGCAAGTGGAAGAAAGTAAGAGAATTGAAGATTCTTTGAATATAGTGGTGCAAAGCAATTTTGATGAATGGTCAAGGCTTGAATAACAAGTGGTAAACCTGAGATCAGATTTGGAAAAATCAAGAGTTTGTGAAGATAGCTTCAAAACAAGCTCCACCAAGCTTGATGAGTTAATTGAAGGATAGAAACCAACTAAAGACAAAGGTGGTTTTGGACTGAAAATAGGTGAAAGCTCAAAGGCTATGCAAACCCCAAACACAAAGGGCAATCAAAAGACTCAAGGTAAAGGAAAAAAAACAAGAAATCCAAGAAGCTTTGCTAGAAGACCCCCTATCAAAAAACCAAATGGTCAAAGGTATCCATCTTTCAATGGTGTTTGTTTTTCATGTAATAAATTTGGTCATGATGCAATGGAGCATAGAAGTAGAATAAACTAGTATGTTGGATCCTTCTCCAGACAATTTTTTGCATGCAAGAAAGTTGGACATAGAGCTAGTGAATGCAAAACTCACATGATGAATTGGTTTAATGGAGGTAGAATGAATCAATCTTTTGTTGGCTATTGCTATGCATGTAATAATTTTGGACACAAAGAAAATCAATGCAAATCAAGGTTTAATGGAGGTCAAACAAATTAAAAAAAAAAACTATTTGCTACAATTGCAACAAGCGCGAACACATTTCAAAAGTATGTAGAAATAAAGGAGGAAAGCAATCTGATTCAGTAAAGAAGAATGAACCAGTGAAGAAAATTGACAAGGATGAGGCTAAGTGAGAAATAAACAAGATATGGAAGAAGAAAGAAGATCCAGTAACATCAAGTGAGTCTGTGTGCTCATCTGGCATAGACAATCCCTTTGACAATTAGACCCAACATGGTCTTAGGGGGAGCATTAATAGAAAATGATTTGACCCCCTAGATATCTAGTGTGTTAGATATTGGTATGAAGATATGTTGTAAAGAATGAATAATCATAGTTTATGAAAAAAGAATCAAAAGAAAAGTTGTAGGAATGATCATTTGTGGAGGAAATTAGGGTTTTTCAATGCAATAAAGAAGGGTTTTTATCAGCTTTTTAAAATCTACTGTATTTAATGCAAATTAGGGCAACTCATTGATCTATAAAGTGAATTTTCAAATTTTTTTGATCACTTGTGCATTTGAAGAAAGAGGAAAGTGATTTGGAGCAATCTTGAGGCAATCTGAAGAGTGAGTCGAGAAAAACCCTAGTTCTAGTTCTCGTGAAGGAAAAAGGTATTTTACTCTTCTATGCTATTGTGGGTTTATGCAAATATTCTTTCTAAAATCATTAGAGCTTGGTGTGTGGAAAAATGGCAACCCCTGTAGTTGTAAAAGTGTCAGAAAGACCTAGACCTTCCTACAAGAAGTATTCCATGAAGGTATTCGAAGATGACCCTCTTAACACCTTTTCATTGATTCCTCATGGTGTCATGCCCATTGAAGACACTAGAATGTGCATTCATGTTAAGACTGAGGTGTATAATCACAAAAAAATGATAGATATGTGGCACAATGAGTTCATTGGGGATGATTTCTTGATAAAACCAGAGTATCCAAATATTGTTGCAAAAAAATTGGACTGGCGGAATTATTTTCCCAACTTTAGCTCCACTCTTGATGACAAGTATGCTAAACCTGATCTTAGCAGAATTCATGATAAGTTTTTGTGGACTGAAAAACCTCAACTGATAACCAAAGAAGTGATCAAGGTTGTTATTGGAATCTGTGATACCGGACATGTACTTGAGAAATTGTGGGAGGCCTTGATGAAAAGAAGATATGAGGCTATTGAGTTGGAAGTGAAGATAAGAAATGAGGCATTTGAGGAAATTGGATTTTCTTTGACTGTAAATGATAAGGAAACATTTAAGAAGGTATGCTCAAAGATGTTTCGGATGAAGAAAATGGTAAACACTTTGATGACAAAAGATAAAAAGAGAATAAAGAAAGAAACTGCAGATGCCATCAGGGGTATGGCTGAGAAATATGGTATGTTTGGTGCACTCCCATTTGGTTCTACACCAAAATCAAGAGAAGAAGATTCTACAAAGGTAAAGGAAGAAATTCCTCTAGAAATAGGTAACTAAAGTGTCCTTCCAAAAATTGGTGTTACAAATGATCCTCCGGAAATAGAGAAACAAAATGAAGTAAATGTTAAAGCATAGAAGCTTGGTGTTGTCCCTTTGGGACAAACTAAAGGAGAAAAGATAAATATGAAGGTGAAAATAATGAAGAAGAAATAAACAAAGATGAAAAAGAAGAAGAAAAAGTAGAGGAAGAAGAAAGAGTGGAAGAAGAAGAAAGAAATGGGAATCTGCTATCAAAATGAAGAAGAAATAAGTCAGGTTGTGGAGTCACAAAGTTTCTTCAAAGAATTCTCATTCGCTGATGATGTTTTAAAAGGCTTGTTATACAAGAAAATAAGATTCCAACTAGTAATTCCTTCGAAACTTCTACAACTCCCCATGGTTCAAGGCAGTGTGAATTTGGACAAGATATATCCCATTCACAAATTGGTATTAGGAGATGCATTGCATACATTTGGCATAAAATAAATTATGGAAACACACCAGAAGGGGATAAAACTCTTTTTTGATTCCCTCAAAACTTTGCAGGAGGCCACCCCTGGTACATCAATAGATACATCTCTCACTCTGGTAGAGAACCTGAAACTTCTATTAGATTATTTTAAGGAATATGCCTACGGATTTGGTGAGAAGAATAGGAAAGAAATTGAGGAGAAAATGGAAGAGAAAAGGCTTTTAGAACTTCATGATAAGTGTGCTCTGGCACACACCAATGTGGAAAAGATCCTTGAAGTTGTGTAGGCTTGTAAGCTCGAAGAAAATACTATATTTTCTTACTGTATAAGGTGGTTGGATGCCACACAAAATATCAAAGATACCATGGACTCCATTAAATACTAGTTGATAAATGTTTCTATTACATACAATACATATAAAGACACAGACAGGTCAACTTGGAATGCTATCACTACTCATAGAGAGAAATTATTTTTGTTACAGAAGCAAAAGGAAGACATCATCAAAACATTTGGTCTACTAGGTGACCTTGTGAGAATGGAATACACTCAGGTGGCCAATGCATTGGTAAATGTAGAAAAACTAGACAAGATCAATTTGACTCAATGCACATCAGATGACACGGAAGAGAGCCTAATAGAGTTAGAATCTCTGAATAGAGTGTTGATATTTGCTAAGAAGAGTTGGGAGAATGGAAAGTCAACATGACAAGGTATTCTCAAGGAACTTCAAAGCTCACCTTCCTCCGAGTAATACTTTTCATGTCTACACATTGTTGAGACAAAATCCTAAGGGGGAGTTAAGAATTTTCGTTCTAACCATACAATGTTCTAGACCATCCTTGTATATATATATATATATATATATATTCATACTTTTGGACCACCCTTTGTCCTTGATGCCAAAGGACGAGAGAATTTCATGAAGAGAAAAGGGGAGAGTGTGTTTCACGTAGGAGGTTTGTGTATTCTTTTGGCACATGTTGCCATTAATGACAAAGGGGGAGATTGTTGGAAGAATGAAGAAGAACATCTCATTATACAAATTTTGTGTTGTCATTGATGTCACCATGTTATATGAGTTATAATCACATCACCATAAGTTCAAGCTTGATTCGGTAATCTGAATTGGTATGCAAAAATATCCTTTGGTATTTTGGTCCACAATCCTCCACAGATGAATATCATTCATTAAAAATTTTGGGAGATGGTTCTTGGTTTCTAGAAGCTTTTAAATTCAGGATTCCATGTGTACAATGCTCGTATGGCAAGTTGGCATCATTTTGCTTCTATCTTTTGTTATTAGGCCTATCCCTGACTGACCTAATAAATAGTTGATGTTGTAATGAATTAATTTTGTGTTGCAGATGTATTTGTGACCTATCCTAGGTCCATGCCGACATATTGTAGGATGCTACACAGTTGAATTTGTTTTGGAGATTTTTTGTACAAACTTGAAGCCAACAATTATTTTTTTTTGTGAATGAAGATTGCATCTAATTAGGTAGACCTAATTGATGCTTGTAGATGAGTTCATTTATATATATTGAAAAGTTTTGAGATTGAAAAATATAGACAAACATGTGAAGATGAATCAAGGAAAATATGCATCTTCTAGTATGCGAGTTTACTGAGCATCAAAGGAATTGAATCAACACTTGTTAGGTGTAACTTTATTAGTTCATATTATGACTGTAAGCCATTTTATCTTATTAGGCAGTGAGCCTTCCATTTTGGATAGTGAGTCCTCATAATGAGACACCCTTTGTAATATATTATAAGAAGGTATACTATATTGTGAGCTAATCCTCACTGTGGTTTTTCCCATTTTGGGTTTTCCATGTAAAAATCATGGTGTTCATGTGTTGTGTGTTTTTATGTTCTGCTAATGCTCTTGCTCATTCTTATTATTATATGCATTGGAGTATTTGGATGGTGTATGTTCAATAAGTTTAAGAAGATATTGATTCACCCCCCTCTCAGTATCTTGGGTATTCAACAGATGCTTATATGGATTTTTGGTTAATACAAATATGTTTTACCAATGTTCTCCATATTTTTTTTTGCTTGATAAATCACTGCTTGTGGGGCAGTACCCATAAAGTGAAATTTTGGACTACTTCAAACCCAATATTGGGGAACAAAAAAACCTACTTCAAACCCACAAATGGGGAGCGCAAAAAGATAATACCAAACTAAATTTACCCTTGCCTATGGCTTATTCCATTCCTACCCATTGCAGACATTAGATTCAAACTATTGCTTTTGACTGGAGCTATGAACTAGTGAGGTCACAATCGGGGGGCCTCATCCCCGAAATTATCTTTGTAGACTCTGTGGTATCCACCATTTTACCTGTCACCTTCGATCCTCCTTTATCTAGAGTCAAGTCATGGTTACCCTTTCTTTCCAACTTCTGCTCTTTTGATGTTGGGTTTAAATTCGATTGGTGCTTGGAATGTTTCTTCCTTTTTACTTCTATCCAAGCTTGCTCTAGTTGTGAAGGAGAAGAATCAATAGAATTTGCTTCGAGATGTGATATCAATGAAGATGTATGTTGATTGAGGGAAATATCAGAGTTTGAGGAAGGAGTATTAATAGGAAAAGTGGAGTTGTCCCCGGATGAGCTAAAGACACCCTGTTGAGAATTTGGCTGATCTGAATCAGAGATAGATGGATCATTTTGTGTGCTTGAAAGAGTTATTACAAAGTATTGAGGTGGGAGAGACTAATTTTGTGAGCTAGGCTTTAGAAAATAATGTTTGGGTTCTACCTCGATCCACCAAGTGGTCTTTCCCCCAAGATCTCGCTTGTGGGTGCATTTCTTTTGACAATGGGGTGTGAGGTGATCGATTGCAAAGCATTTCCTGCAGTGAAAGGCTATTCTTTCATAATCCATAGGCTATCTCCAACAGAGATCACCAACCTTTAATACGATCTCCACTGGAAGACCATTGGAAAGATTCATTTCCACACAAATTCAAAAGGCTATTCTTTCATAATCCACAGGCTATCTCCAGGTGAACAAAAAAAATTCATCCTCCATAAACTTATTCCAACTTTTAGATATTTAGGAGTGCAAATCACACATTTTTTGCCATACCTTAGTGAATCTACAGATTAAGGCATTAGATTGTAGATATTCTTCACGATCTTTGACTAACCTATCCATCCAGATCTCAGGTTTAGTGGATGCATGGGAAACCCTAATCGTAGGTCCATTATGCATAGAGTCTATGATCCTGTCAGTGCCCAGGCTTCCTTCTATCACTCGTCTATAGCCCCAATCCTTTGGCTCTGTTTGAGAGCAGTGTTTCTCTCCCGCCCTGGCTGCGAATGCAAGTCAAGGGGATCGAAGACGTAGGTAGCAAGCTTCAGGAGTGTTGGATCAGATTGATTTGGAGGGAAATCACAACCAACTGAGGTGTAAGCCCTAGCTCCATTATGCAAGGCTACTTTGAAGTCCATGCGACCACCATTGTTCCTTTCTCAATTTTTTCCAAAAAAGTTAGAGCCTGGAGACACTGGATGCCCACCATGCATAACGCGTGAGGAAACGAGAGGGAATATCAATCTGTTCAAGAGCAATTGGGTTTTTGTCATCTCCCTTTGCATTGCAGGATCTCCGCGACATGAAAGGAACAAAGGTTTTGTCTCCATCGTAGGAGGAAACCCTACCATCGCGCAGAGCCGAAGCGGAGGAAGAGTGAAACATTGCGAAGAGGAATTGAATGTTCTCCATATTTTCTATAAATGATTAATTGAATAATTGAGTAATTACACAAGTAAAATGGAGATATTTTAACTTGAGTAATTGAATAAATTTTTAATTATTTTACTATCAATTTGTCCGGTGAACTTTATCATAGTTTAGGCCCTAGTTGATCACTCTTTTCATAGTCTAGATCAAATAAAACTATAAATAAAATCAAGAAGTGGGGACATTAACATGATAATTAAAACTCCAATACTAAAGTTCATGAAAATATTAGTTCATATAACCAAATTTGAACTAAAAACATGTAATTTACTTCTTCTACATTGAAAAACTAATAAAGGTGGTGGAATATGCAAACAATTCAATCAAGATGTCCTCAACACCATGAGAAAAACATTCATTTTTTGGATAATGCACGGTATGAAAAAAATAATAGAGTGTGTGGGTCCTAAATCATGGGGATCCCATGTATTTTTTGCATTTTTTATCTCCCTAAAATATGAGCACATTATAACGCACTCACATTATCACTTGCATGGAGTCTAATTTAAATAAGAAGAGGCATGGACAATTAGAGAAAAGAGGGATACATTGAGAGAGAAAGGGGCAAGAAGGGAGGGAAGGAGGGAGAGAAACACACACAAATAAAGATAGAAAAAGATGAAACAAGAGAGAGAGGTAGGTAGGTAGGTAAGTAGGAGTAGAGAGTGAAGGAGTGACAAAGATAGACATAGGGAGGGAGAAAGGGAGAGAGGGAGAGGTAGTGAGAGGATAGAGATAGAGAGGTGATGTATAGTGAAGAGAGTGAGAGAGATGTAGGTTCTTCCCTAAACATTTAATCATCAATTGTAAACCATAAATCGTAAGCCCTAAACTAAATAACCTAAACCGTAGGCCCTAAACCCTAAACACCAAACCCTAAACTCTAAATCCTAACATTAATAAATTTTAACACTAAAACCTTTAAAATTAA
Organism: Sequoiadendron giganteum; assembly: GCA_007115665.2. Lineage (NCBI taxonomy): Eukaryota > Viridiplantae > Streptophyta > Pinopsida > Cupressales > Cupressaceae > Sequoiadendron > Sequoiadendron giganteum. The sequence continues at coordinate 3,532,428 of CM021108.1, read as the reverse complement.
ATTTAATCCCTAAACACTCGATATTCAACCCTCCATCATAAACCCTAAGCCCTAAACCCTAAACCAAGAATAATTTATTACTAGGACATTCTACTACACACCAACATGAATGTCCTATTTTTATGTTAGCCCTCCACTCATACCAAGGAAACTTTAGTAATGAATGTAATAATTGTAACAATTTTAGGATGACATGAAATGGATGAAATATATTTGTGGACGAAGTGGATTTTTACAAGTAAAATTCATAGAAAATAGAGAGAAAGAGAGAGAGAGAGAGAGAGAGAGAGAGAGAGAGAGAGAGAGAGAGAGAGAGAGAGAGAGAGAGAGAGAGGTAGAGAGGTGAGAGAGAGAGAGGTAGAGAGGGGAGGGGGGGAGAGAGAGGGGGTAAGAGGTAGAGAGGGGAGAGAGGTAGAGAGGGGGAGGGTAATTTTTTCTTTAAAATAATGTGAGCATGTTATAACACACTCACATTATTTTCAGATTTGATAATTTCCAATCCTTAGGGTTATATTTTCCTTGGGCTTCCAACCCAAAGGGTTGGGAACATATTTCAACATTCAAAGACATGTTTTTATAAAATGAAAAAATGTCATAATCTCAAGCATGCCCCCCTCATGTTTGCACATGTTTCAATGTCAAGTCAAACAAATTATGTAGTAATGCTAAGTTCTTTGTTATCTTTATAACCATGTATTTTTTTCATATTTTAAATTATTTTACTAGTGTCTCCATTTTTGTCAAAAACCTACAGATCCAATATTTTTGGTCTCATTTTTTATCCATTCATCAAAATTTAAAACAAATTATACTTTTACAAACTAGACTCTACTATTTGCACATTCATTTTTTTCAACTAGTTTCAAAAAACATTATGGGGGGAGCATGCTCAATTTTCTATTTTTTAGGATGTTTCCACTTTGACAATTAGTAAAATTTCATATATTTATAAAAAATATCAGAAAAATCAAGCATAAACTAGATGGTGTTAGTCAATTTCTCACCAAAGTGTTTTGAAATACCAAAAAAAGTTAACATTTTAGGGGGAGCACACCAAATTTTATGTAATGTTTTTTTGACAATAATAGGAGCACTTTGTGTGCTCCCCCCTTTTCAACCCCTTGGTGCAGGAGCACCTAGTGATTGCATGCCTCCATGAGGCAATCTTGCTAAATTTGGTTTAGTTTTTGTGTTTTGATATTTTAATAAGGTTATTTAAACCATTTTAAAGTTGTATGAGTCTATTTTGGGTCTTAGAAGGTCATTTTGGAATCATTTGTCAAACATTGTAAAAATTGTCAAATTGTCACAAAGTTGTCAAGTGCAATTTAGCAATTTTGTCATAGGGTGGATGATGAATGGTTAGTAGTTGAAAAGTTGGTTTGTAAACATTGGGACAAGTTTGAAAAGTCATAAATATCCTGAATCCATCGTTGTAATGGGATTTGAGTGGTTGGAGGCCGTTTGGTGAAAATTTGAAGCAATGAAGTTCACTAATTTTGAAAAATCTGAACATTACTTTGTTGTTGCAACGAATTGTACGACCTATACAGCCTTCTTGGAATGATTATAGTGATTTAATGTCATATTATTGTGTTTCTAGAGAATTTTGGTTTTTTTCTCACATGATTTCACGAAGAATTGAGTAAGTTATGGTGTTTTTAGTGAAAATTGTTGAAAACCCTAGCTAGGGCAAGCAGTGAGTTGAAAAAATGCATAACTTTGCATCCCACCGATATAAACTCTTCAAAATTGGTAAAATGGATTTTTTTTAGGTTTATTTTTATTCTAAAAAGTGGCAGGAGTAGAAGATTGGATTTAGAGCCTTTTTGTTGCTGTCCTAGTGGAGTTTTATTCATATTTCAAGCAAGAATGATGGCTAGAAGTTAGGGTATGATGAAAATGCATTGAAAACTGATGGGAGTTGATTTAGTAAGAATGTGAAGACCTAATATGATGTGTATTAGGTGTTTTTTAAGTGGGTTGAGGTCTGGAATAAAGAGATTCAATAAACCCCTGTGTGAACAAACTTAAAGAGGATTAGGAAGGACTGAGAAATGGCGGGGCAGAAAATTTGTGATAAGAGGTGGAGGTAGAATCTGAATTAATGGTCATTATCTGAAGTGACAAGACCTATGGAGTGGATTTTGTGAGTTTTTTGGTTGAATATCTCATAGGTTCTTTGGAAAACAGGGCTAATATGCCCTTAGGACATTGAGACAAACAATTTTTGGAGATGATGTTCCAAAAGAAGTGTATGCACAAACTAGGCATATTAAAGAATGCCATAATGGGTATCTGAAATGCTAATATTTTTGTGGGTTTGAAATTTTTTTTGAAAGATATTATTAGATTCCTTTGTTTGGAGTGCTACAAGGAAGTTTTGTGGAATTGTGAGATAGAGACCAAATTGGGATTTTGAAGATGGAAAGATTGTTCCAAATTGTTTGAATTGTGATTGTTAGTGATATACCTCCATTATTTTCATCACCCCTTAATCTCCACTATTAAAAAAAAAAGTTTAGAAAGTAGATTTAGAGTACTACAACTCTCGTTATTGTTTCGTCTTCAAATTCTCATTAAAGGTCAGTCTTTCCTAATTTCAAAAAAAGGTTGCCACTTAAGACCCCCTTTTATCCCCAATCTCTCTACACATGCCCTTTTCAAAAATATTCAATTAAATATAAATATTCCTCATCATCTAAAATATTCTATCTATTTTTCTAGGAATATTAACAAAACCTTAGCCAAGCTACCCACTCTTTATGGAGTCATCTTAATTTTTCATTTTATGAAAAATACCTTATGTTTAGTGACCTATTTATAATTTTACTTTACAAATTACCTTAATTTTGTGGTCTATTTACATGAAGAATTCCCTTGATACCTTCTACCAAACACATAGTATTGGAATATATCTATTATAACTTAATATGCTTAGATAAACACCTTCCTTTCTTGGGATTCAAAACTTGTTTGGACACCACTTGACAAACTTACTCAAAATTAAAAATTATGTTTTGATATCATTGGTTGCAATAATGGATGGAGGATCCAATGAAGTATCCAACCATAGAGTCAATACAACAAATGCTATATACAACATAAATAAATTGTCACAATAAATAGATGGAAAAATGATATCATTGATTCATAGTCATAATTATATTTAGAGTATTTCTACAAGTTATTTCAATAGAATAAACTATAATCATTTATTATAATGTACCCAAGTGTCATAATTGTATGAAATTGATTACAATATTCTAAGCTAATATATAATATGGTGCTCTTTAATTATCTACCAAACTCTCTCTTGAGCTAACTTTCTCTCTCTAAGATTAGCATAGATACTCTTAAATTTAGGATGAAGGATTCTTCTATAGTGAGTGAAATCAAATAATATTTTATGTATCAAATAGTAAGGTGGTACAATGTTCTATGCATAGTGGAACATGTAAAAGGACACACCTTAAGGGTGATCCCACAAAGTTGGTTTATAATTTCTGGGAGATTTCGATTTTTGCTGAAATCACATATTTGTAGAAAATATAATGATTTAAGCCTTAAAAAGTTCTATTTTAAGGATTTCAATTGAAGAGGGTTTGATCAAACCACCTTAGATCAAACCCCCTTGGATAGAACCCCGCTAGTTTTAAAGCATACCTACAACAGAGTCTCCTTTACACCTATCAAAATGCAGATAAAAAATCACTTTGGATTTACCTTTTGGGGGATCAAATGAATTTATTTAAAATGATCATGGTATTCCTCGAAACAAGCTATCCAATGAATATAATTTTAATATGTTTTGGTTTTATTATGTATGTATTTGTTTAGTTTTATTAAACATAGGTTTTTCACCGAAAATCAAACTCTATGTTCTGCACATATGGAAAAATAGAAAATTATCAAAATAAAATTTTAAAAAATATGTTTATGTTGGGTATTGATTTCTTTGATCCATTAAAAAAAAAAGAGTTTCGATACATACAGAAAAATTTATGTTGTATATAGTCTGCCTATGTTTTAATTGTAATTAGTTTGACTTTGAAATTTGATTAAGGAAAAAATATTTAATAAAACACTATGAAACCAAATGAAAGTGCTAGATATTGTAGTTACAAATCTAAATTCAAAAAAATTAGAATTTTATCCTTCATAAAAAAAAGTGATGTTGTATACGGTGAATGCCACTCCTTAAAAATGCTATTTAAAAAAAAAACCTAGTTTTTGAAGGAGATGGAAAAATAAGTGCAATTTGATTCCAAATTTTTTGAAAAACAATTATTTAGAATCTATAGACAAAATGTCACAAATCACTAGTTTGCATGATCTTCAAATTCCTCACGGTTTAGTCGCTATAGGAGCCCAAAAGTGAAGATTTAGTTAAAAAAACCAATTCAGTGTCGAGTTTTCCCAAAAATTGTAAACCAGTATTGTGGGATCACCCTTAAATGGATGCAATAAGATTTAAGTGTTTGAACCTAATGTAGTCCCAGTCTTGAACATTACTAGGACCAATAATATTATACATGTCTTTAAATCTTGGCATGACCTTAAAATATTTATTGCATGACTCTCTTGGATCTTCCTTAAGAAATTTAAGAAATTACATTGCATTAACATAAGGGAAAGCCCTTAAAAATGATTTGGCATGATGAAAAATGACATTATGAAGTTATACTATCAATATGGAAGAAATGAAATCAATATGTATTACCACGTAGCAAGATACTATCTAGACCTTTGGTTTGCTACAATGATGATTGAAACAAGAATATAAATATGTGGCATGAAATATCATTTGTGATAATGTAAAGCTCGAAAAACTCACATACCAAATAAAATATTTCCATTACCAATGCACATTCCAAGTAAGGAACATGTGATACACAATTAACATTAAATATCCATAAATGCTCAAAGGCAATTCATTAATAAATTATAAATTACATAAACCAAAAAGGGTGTTACAATTCATCTATTTCAATGATACATAAACAAGTTTACATTGATAATTGCATCCATAAAGTAGAGTTACATTTTAGAAATTGGTTATGCAAGCCATACAAAAGTAATACATGAAGTACATCCATAGTATAAAGAACCTCTAATCCTCAATCACCATGACATCACCGGTCTTCCGCAAGCTGAGTGCCAAGAGTGCAATTAAGGTGCCTTTTCTGCCCAACCACGAAGTACATGACTTCCTCAGGTTTCTTCCTAACTCAAAGAAATCCTCGACCTTGCATGAGGAGCCTAGCAACCTGGAACAATAAAGCAAGAGGAAAATCCCGATGCATGCCTAATGCGTATATGCATTCCTATAATAGAACAACATATTTCTTGCATGGAGGATGTGACAGAGACATATATAACATAAAATTCTAGGCTTTTTATCCATCTATTTCACTGGTACATTTCTTGGCCAAGCATTCAAATATAAATGGTAGTTTAAGAAAAGGTTAACTACCGTCTCTGGGAGCCAACATTCGGTATCCTGTCCCTAAAGTTTCTCATAAAAAAGTAAAAATTGCATAGTTTCACACAAGTTGCATGTAGTTCAACATTTCAAGCATTCTTTCATAAAATAGTTACATTTCCAAATTTCACTATTTGATTGCTTAAGAGAATAATTCACAAGATATAAATTCTACATCTCATTTTTACATTTCACAATGAACTTATTTTAATCATTCCACTACACACCAACGAATAAAAACAATTGTAAGCACATGTGCTCTTTTCTACTTGCATTCAATGTATCCAATACTCCATTTCTAATTTAAATTATTTAATCTAAAAATAACGGATTTGAATAAATTTGAAAGAAATACTCTCCAATCAAAAATATATACACTTTAGGAAGTAAAGCTTGCCCATACTCATATTCACATATGTGTATATATAAATATACACACACACACACATACATTTATATAGATATTCAGAAGGAAATCAATCTAATACAAAAATATATCAACTTAAAACAAAAATATTTATCATTCCAAATCATATTTTAATATATATTATTTTCGAATTAAAAACTTGCTCATATACACAAATGTTTATATGCACATATATATAGATATATAGATATATTACATATTCAGAAACATATTATTAACAAAAGTAAATAATTGATCAGATTGAAGAACTTATCATCCACATATAAATTATAAAAACACAGTGGTAATTATATATATAGATATATATTTGTACATATATATATAGATATATATTTGTACATATATATATATATATATATATTCATATATTAAAATACCCAAATCAAAAGATACTAGTAGCGCATGTTTTAGGAAAGGTAATGTCTTAATAGAAAATCAAATATCACACATATTGGTATGGGTGCTGCATGTGGGGTCAATGCCCTCTCCACAGGCCGCGACCTATGGAGGGGTGGTTGCATCCACAGTGTAGCCCTCCCAATCATCCAATATTCATCTATTTCCTAAATTATTTCAGCCACATCTAATATAAATAGTGATTCAACTAATACTTCCCTGATTTGGATTCCAATACATGATATTATTTATCCATTCAAATATTTAGATATATATATACTGTGGTATCATATATATATATTAAATGATTCAACATAATATATATATATATATATATATATGATAATATTTGCAATACTAATAACAACAACAATTCATGACTTCATTAAGAATGAAATTGTTTTTTGTACATGATACAATTTGCAACAATAGGGTTATATAAAATATACATATATACATATTTAGATGTATACATATATATATATATATATATATGTATGTATATTTTATAGAGATTAAGAAAATACAGATTTGTACAGCCATGATGCTGACTCACATATAGTAAATAGAACATTAAAACACTAAGCTAAATTTCAATTGACATTCAAAAGGGTTTAAGGAAGAATTGACTCCTTCCACATACAATCATCTATTTACACATTTTTAAATTGAAATGCATTGGAAAAGAATTGTAAACCTAGAAATCTCTTTTTGTATGGGTTTCCTCTTCTTGTTTCCTCTCTTTTTCCCATTCTTGATTTGATGGAAATCTCTTTTTGTAGATTTTCCTCTTCTTATTTTTCCATGTATTGTATTTCTCCTCTTCTTTCCACTGTTTTTAACTTATTGTGCTTCAGAAAGCCTCTCCCTAACACCCATTTTTAGTTATGGTTTTTGCAGAGAAAAGAAAGATCAAGAGAAACTAAATTGTGTTTTCGTCATTGATTTTCCCTATTTTAAATATTTATCCTCAAATTTCCTATAACCTAATCTTTAAAAATAGAATAATATTTATTTCCATGCACAATATTCATCCTCAACAAATAATAAAGAATACCATTTTCATTGCAAATAAAATATTTATTCCAAATAAATAATAAAGAAATATCATTTAATTGTATATAAAATAATTATTCTAAATAATGAAGCATTTTCATTTAATTGCAAAATGAATTCTCTAATTAAAATATAATTAATTATTTTATTTCACTACTAACTAATTTAATTAAACATTCACAAGTAAGAACAATATAATCATTCAACTAAATTAAATACTAAATGCATCTACATGATACTAAGTGCTCGTGTGTGCGCAAGAGAACCGTTCCTCCTTTACCTTTCTAGGAAGCTAAACTCTTCTACCTTAGCCCCACCCTTGGTCTTCGACAACCTATAGCTCAAATAGCCTTAGGCACCTATTAATAGATTAGTATCTAGGTAAAATACAAATCAAAACAATATAGTCCATTAATCCAAATAACACTTTTCTATTTTGCATTACTTTTGAAATAAAACTAAATTCAATACATTTCAACTTTTTCCAAAATTAAAACAAATATTTTCTTATTTCATCTCTCAAAACACCATATTTCTATCATTTATTCTACCACACACATTCAGTCATATATCAAATCCACATAAAGCAAAAGAAAGCAACATCAAAGTTTGAGACGAGACATCCTTCCCCGCTTGGAAGAGACATCATCTCGATGTATTATTACAAGCATCCACACAACATAGTATTAAACATTCAATGTCATAAGTTATAATATGCAAGAAATAAAAAGTATGCTAGAATCTCAAATGCGGAAAAGATATGTCAATTTCCTCTGCATTTTCCCAAGTGGCACTATCCACCAAATATTGGTCCCACTGAACCCTATACTACACAATATCTTGGTTCCACAACTGAATGTTACGCTTTTCTAGAATCTTGATGGGCTTCACTAGCACCACCCTTGGATCTTGAACCTGCAATGCATGCCAGTCAAGAATAGGAGTAACATCTGGATGGTATGGCTTAAGCACAAAAACATGGAAGACATTATGTATATGGGATAGAGATGGTGGTAGAGCAAGCCTATATGCAACCAGATTAATAACTTCAAAAACCTCAAAAGGCCCGACATATCTAGGAGCAAGCTTAGAGCTCTTGTCGAATGAGATTGAACTCTTATGCGACCAAACTCTCAAGAAGACCTTGTCTCCCATTGAGAACTGTATGAATGTTTTGTTCCTATTAGAAAAAATCTTTTGATGATTTGAAGCTTGTTTCAACTTTTCCTTGATTAACTTCATCTGATCCTCCATCTCTCTCAACATCTCAGGCCCAATGACAATCCTATCTTCCACCCTGACCCAACTAATAGGTGTACAAAATTTTCGGTCATACAAAGCCTCAAAAGGTGCCATTCCTAAGGAGGCATGATAGGAATTATTATATTCAAACTTCACTAGAGGTAGTAACTCCTCCCACTTATGTTTTTGTTCCATAAAATACATCTTGAGGAGATCTTCTACTACCTCATTTACTCTCTTCGTCTGACTGTCGGTCTAAGGATGATAAGTTGAGCTAAAGTTCAATTTGGTTCCCAAAGAATAATTCAATGTAGTCCAAAATCTAAAGGTCGTGTGAGTGTCACATTCCGAGATGATCATCTTTGGCACTTCATGCAACCAGAAAATCTTCTACACAAACTTCTTTGCTAAAACAAAGGATCCATCCTTAAGATTCCTAGGAATGAAGTGAGCTACTTTTGTCAATTTATCTACCACAACGAAGATGACATCATTTCGGGTCTTGGTCATAGGCAACCCTTGAATAAAATCCATAGTGATTACCTGTCATTTATACTTTGGCACTCTATGTGGATATATAAGTCCCACCGGATGCACATGCTCAGCCTTAACTTGTTGGGATTCCAAACATCTGGCTACAAAAGTAGTAACATCTCTCTTAAGTACTGGCCAGAAATACAATGGTTTGAGTCCCTCTACCATTTTTGTCACACCGGGGTGCCCAAAATATGGTACATTATGAAATTATTCTAGCACTAGCTCCCTCAATCCTACCGAGTTAGGAACATACATCTGTCCCTAGAACCTCAAGAGCCCACCATTTTCAAACATATATCCAACATATCTATGATCCAAAGGATCCTTCTCTAGGGCTTGTTTTACCCTTTCATGATGCTCATCTCCTGACAAGGCTTGAATCACCTATTGTCTAAAAGTTGACCTTATATTGACCATAGCTGTAAGACGTCTCCTCCTACTTAAGGAATCTGCTACTCTATTTTCTTTTCCTTTTATATATTCAATTCCAAAATCATACTCACTCAAAAAATCCAACCATCATCTCTGACGAGTGTTTAATTTGGGTTGAGTAAAGATATACTGTAGTCCCAAATGATCGGTTTTTAGATCAAAAGGCTTCCCCAAAATGTAGTGCATCCACATTTGAAGAGCATGCACTATGTTAGCCAACTCCAAATCATGTGGTGCATAGTTCAATTCATGTTGTTTCAATTTTATAGATTCGTCTACCACCACCTATCCATCCTGCATAAGGACTGCTCCTACACCCTCTCTTGAAGCATTAGTTATCACTGTAAAGTGCCCATTTGGATCTGACACAATCAAGATAGGTGCAAATGTAAGTTTCTCCTTTAGCAACTGAAAATCCTTTTAACACTTATCACTCCATTCAAATTTCTTTCCTTTTCTTTAGATTGTGGTGATGGGTGTTGTGATTGTTGAGAACCCCTTGACAAATTTCCTATAATAGACAACAAGTCCCATAAATCTTCAAACTTCTGAAAAATTTTGTGGTGCTGACCATTCCATGATTGCCTTAATCTTATATGGGTCCACTACTATCCCATTAGCTAAAATAACATGTCCCAAATAGTGCACCTAGTTTGGTAGAAAGTGCATTTAGACATATTCCCATAGAGCTTATGATCCCTCAAACGCTACAAACCTATCCTCAGATGCTTGTCATGCTCTTCTTCTGTTTTAGAATATATTAGGATATCATCCAGGAAAACTAAGACAAAGTCATCTAGGCGGTCTCGAAAGATGTTCATCAAATTCATAAAAGTTGCTTGGGCATTGGTTAGCCCAAATAGTAACACAATAAATTTATAGTGTCTGTATCTCGTCCTGAAAAAAGTTTTGAAAATGTCTTCATCTTTTATCCTAAGTTGATGCTATCTCGACCTTAGATCAATCTTCAAGAATAACTTAGCTCCTTTCATGTGATCGAAAAGATCATTAATCCTAGGGAGCATATGTTTATTTTTAATGGTAACCTTGTTAAGAATTCTATAATCAATACACAACCTTAAGGTCCCATCCTTCTTCTTCACAAATATGACAGGTTCTCCCCGTGGAGACACACTTGGCCTTATGAAACCCTAGCTAAGAAACTCTTGCAACTAGGCCTTTAGCTCATGCAATTCGGTAGTGTTCATCCTATATGATGCCTTGGACTGAGGCTCAACTCTAGGTATCAAGTCTATCAAGAAATCAAATACTCGCTTAGGTGGTAGTTTAGTCAACCCATCAGAGAAAAGATCTTGAAATTCTTTCAAAATAGGATGGTCATTAGCTAACGATTCTGAACTATCAAGATCCCTTACCTTTATTGCATAGATAGTGCACCCTTTTCTACTAGCCTTCTTTAGTTGCATGGCAGAGATCAGCCTGAGTTCTAAAGGCCTTTTTAAACCATGAATCTCAACACAGTTACCCTAATCATCAAAACACCTCACTATTGTTTTTCTTCACAATCAACAAAGGCCTTATGTTCAGCAAGCCAATTTATTCCCAAGATTATGTCATATGACTCCAAAGGTGCTACAAACAAATTGACCTATGTCCCAAAGCTAGGAATTTCAAGTTTGCTGCAAGCTAGACATTGCTCCACTATTCTCTCTACCTAATTTCCATATTGGACCTTCCATGAATTAGCCATATATCTGGACTTAAACAAATAATCTAGAAATAACATGAGGATCTACAAAACACTTGGTGGCTCCGATATCAGTTAAGATAGAAACATGGCATCCAAAAAGCTTACCTGAAAGATGGATTGGTGTAGCCTGGTAATCAGCTTGGCGATTATCAACTGCTGCATGGATGTGATGTTGATCCATGTTCTTCGGATTATTCACTCTCCAAGGACACACACTGGTATAGTGATCACCACCGCATGTATAAAAACCTTCGTGGGGTGCTTTGGCTCTGTCATAAACATATCTCCTATTATCGTTGTTGTTATGGTAATTTTCCCTCTTATTGTTGTTCTGATTTCCATCATTGTGGTCCTAAGAATTATTACCCCTCTTGAGATTCTTGATTTGCTTGTTATTGTTATTGTTATTGCCCTAATTGTACTGATCTAATTACTATTATTCTGATTGTTTCCTTGAGATTTCCTATTACCATACTTAGCATCTCTACTCCTCCTATAATTTGCAACCTTTTGTAACTTCTATTCCTACTTGGTTGCTTTCTCAAAAGCCTCATCCATGGTGGAAGGATTATGAATGTCCACTTCAGCTCCAATTTGAGGCCTAAGCCCTAGAATCAATTTGCAAAACTGGAATCTCTCATCAAGCTGGTACTAGGGTATGTATTTGAGAAAGTGGGAAAAAAATTCCCAATACTAAGTTACTGTCATTCCCTCTTGAATGAGAGTGGAGTTCGATCATCTTTTTGTCAAAATATGATTGTGGTAGCCACCTTTTTCTGAGCAACTGCATAAATTGTTCCCCAAGTCACCTTGCCATTCAAAAATTGTTTCTTAGCCTTTTCATTTTCCCACCAGGTGGCAGAATCACTAGTGAGTTTATATCATCCCCATTCAACCTTAGTCTCATTGGATAAATTTTGCATGGCAATATATTTCTCCAACTTAATCAACCATGCTTCTGCCTCGTCCCCAAATGTTTTGCCATTAAATTTTGGTGGGGTGACCTTCTTGAGGTCCTTTCCCAACTCTTCAGCCACCTTTCCTTGCTTACTTGAGTTTCCTTCAGTCTTAGGCTATTCTCCATTTGTATTACCTTCATTTCTGCTAGAGTTCGACCCTGGTTGACCTATTCGCCTTTCTTGTTCTAGGTTGTCAATCCTGGCCTCCTTTTGACTCAACAAAGCTAAAATATGATCCAACCTGTCATTTGTATCACCACAAGACCCACCTCCACGATGATAAGTCCTAAAATCCATTAGAACTACTTTGGAAAACATAACATTAAGCATAATTAGGCATAGATCCTAGAGTTTAACCTAGATGCTCTGATACCAAATTGTAAAGCTCAAAAAAACTCACATATCAAATAAAATATTTCCATGAAAAATGCACATTCCAAGTAAGGAACAAGTGATACATGATTAACAATAAATATCCATAAATATTTAAAGGAAAGTTCATTAATGAATTACAAATTACATACCCCAAAAATGGTGCTACAATTCATTTTTATCAATGATACATAAACAAGTTTGCATTGATAATTACATCCATGAAGTAGAGTTAGATTTTAGAAATTGGCTATGCAAGCCATACAAAAGCAATACATGAAGTACATCCATACTATAAAGAACCTCTTATCCTCAACCGCCATGACACCACTGGTCTTCCACAAGCTAAGGGCCAAGAGTATGGTTAAGGTGCCTTTTTCTACCCAGCCACGAAGTACATGACTTCCTCGTGTTTCTTCCTAACTCGAAGAAATCCCCGACCCTGCACGAGGAGCCTAGCAACCTGGAACAATAAAGCAAGAGTGAAATCTCAATGCATGTCTAATGCCTATATGCATTCCTATACTAGAATAACATATTTCTTGCATGCAGGATGTGGCAGAGACATATATAACATAAAATTCTAGGAATTTTATCCATCTATTTCACTGGTACATTGCTTAGCCAAGCATTCAAATAGAAATGGTAGTTTAAGAAAAGGTAAAAAACTGTCTCTGGGAGCCCACATTCAGCATCCTGTCTCAAAAGTTTCTCATAAAAAGAGTAAATATTGTATAGTTTCACACAAGTTGCATACAGTTCAACATTTCAAGCATTCTTTCGAATACAGTTACATTTCCAAAGTTCACTATTTGATTGCTTAAGAGAATAATTCACAAGAAATAAATTCTACATCTAGTTTTTACATTTCACAATGAACTTATTTTAATCATTTCACTACACACCAATGGATAAAAATAATTATAAGCACACGTGCTCTTTTCTACTTGCTTTCAAAGTATCCAATACTCCATTTCTAATTTAAATGATTTAATCTAAAAGTAATTGATTTGTATAAATTTGAAAGAAATACTCTCCAATCAGAAATATATACATTTTAGGAAGTAAATCTTGCCTATACTCGTATTCGCATGTGTGTGTATTTATATATATATAGATATTCTGAAGGAAATCAATCTAATATAGAAATATATCAACTTAAAACAAAAATATTTATCATTCCAAATCAAATTTTAATATCTACTTTTCGAATTTAAAACTTGCTCATATACACAAATGTTTATATGCATATATATATTCATATTACATATTTAGAAACATATTATCAACAAAAGTAAATAATTGATCAAATTGAAGAACTTATCAGCCACATATAAATTATAAAAACACATAGTGGTAGTTATATATATACTTATATATATTTATATTCATATATTAAAATACCTGAATCGAAAGATACTAGCAATGCATGTTTTAGGCAAGGTAATGTCTTAATAGAAAATCAAATATCACACATATTGGGGCCCTCTCCATAGGTCATGACCTGTGGATGGGAAACTACCTCTATAGTGCAGCCCTCCCAATCATCCGATATTCACCTATTTCCTAAATTATTTCAGACACAACTAATACAAATAGTGATTCAACTAATACTTGCCTAATTTCCATTCCAATACAAGATATTATTTATCCATTCAGATATTTAGATATATATATTATGTGGTATCATACATACATATATATATATATATATATGATAATATTTGCATTATTGATAACAACAACAATTCATGAATTCATTAAGAATGAAATTGTTTTCTGTACATGATATAATTTGTAATAATAAGGTAATATAAAATATACAGATATATATATCTATATGTATACATATATATATATATATATATGTATATGTATATTTTATAGAGATTAAGAAAATGTTGGCAAGAAACACTACAATATCACTTGATGTTGTCATTGATGGCAACTCAAATCAATGATCAGATACACACACTATCACTCGATCACACTGACAGACAGATTGAAGATTAATCAGGAAGAACAGAGTATCTTGTAGCACAGTGTTCGTCGAACTATATGAAGATTTCATGTTATTATTTTTTGTTGCTTATCTCAAAAAATGTTTTTTTGGTATGTTATCTCTGTTACTACTGAAGCACAGTGGCTCATATCAATTCATGTGGAAGTTAGAAGATCTAGTTGGCTTATTCCCAGTTTTTCTTGTATTGGAGCTAACTTCATGAATGTATTATGTCGCGGATGTATGAGAAGCAATTGGTTAAATATTTTTGTGTTTGTACATCTTTGTTTGGGTCCCCTCTATGTCTTAACCGACTTTGGAGGATGCGCATAAAGATTTAATCAAGGATCTAGCCAACAATTGTAATTATTTTTTGTGTTCTTTTCAAGCCAACAAAGTGTAATTGAATTCTATGTTGCGGATATACATATAAGACCGTCTGTATCATTTTGCAAGATGTGTAAGTTGTGTATTGATGTGAATTGTGAATTAGAGTAGAGCAGAAGATCAATAAAGCATAGTTTCACTTGTGCATAGATAATTTGTATTGCGAGTGTAAGCAGAACCGAGCAGAAGTGCATAATCAGTCAGTAGGACAAAATATTGTATATTGTCCTTAACTGAAACTGTAATCAGACATATATAGATGCTATTTTTCTCAGTTCAAACTCTCAGATGGTTTTAATCTAATTTTATTTTTAAGGTAGTGAGCCTTCCCTTTGAGCAGTGAGCTCTAGGCAGTGTGCCTGAAAGCAAGTGTATTCCCCTTATTGTAAACTTCATTTGATTAAACTTAGATTAACTTGTGGATTGGCCATCCACCGTGGTTTTTCCCCTAACAGGGTTTCCACATAAAAATCCTTGTGTTATGGTGTTGTGTTCATTTTTTTCATGTTTATGCATTATGGTTGAATGCTATTAATTATTTGAAGATAAAGGTTTATAAAGTTAATTTTTGCACAACATTGATTCACCCCCCCTCTCAGTGTAGCTTGTTTCCAATAATTGGTATCAGAGCTAGTTCCTCTTAAAGAAGTATAATCACTTGAGGAGATCTTGTAAGGTGTTTAAATGGATTCAAGAAATCTTCAACAACAGCTCTTGGTGACCTTGGATGATCTTGATCAGTCAAAAGTTGAAGTTCAGAAATTGCAAGCAAACCTCTCAGATGCTGAGAAATTCATTGAGTCTGTGAAATAAAAAATCAATAAGTCTAGAGAGAAAAGAAAGGAACTCTGTGATCAAATTAAGCAGAGTGATAATAAGATCACTAAAGAAGAACAACTCAATCAATACCTGAAAGAAAAGTTAGAAGAATGTGTAAAGCTTACCAAAGATAATACAGCCCTAAAGCATGAGATGTAATCTATCATGATGAAGATGACCAGGGAGATTGAAGACAAAAAGAAAAATGAAGAGAACCTAGCACAATCCCTGAAAGAAAAATACGAATTATGTAGCCAATTGGATGATGAATTGGAACAATCTAAAAACAATGAGGAGGCACTTGAAAAGTAAATGGATGATCTCAAAAATGAACTTGCTGCTGCAAATGAATACAAAGAGAAATTCAAAGCTAGTTTTGCCATGCTTGATGAATAATTGGCAGTCAAAGGACTCATGGTGACAAGCGAGGTCTTGGATATGAAGAAGGAGAAAGTTACAGATCTGAGCAAGAGAGATTCAAACAAGGAAATCAAATAAACAAATATAGAAGGTATCCGGTAAGGCAACCTAATGCTCAGAGATTTAATGGTTACTGTTTTAGTTGTAATAAATTCGGACACATGGCTACTCAATGTAGAAATACAATGAATCAAAGTGGTTCATCCTTCTCAAGTCAGTGTTTTAATTGTCATAAGGTTGGTCATAAGTCAAATGAAAGCAGAAATATGATGAATTAATTTCACAGAAATATCTGATGCTACACATGCAATAGACTTGGCCATACTGCTAACTAGTGCAGATCAAGAGGAAATCAGTGGAACAACTGGTCTGAAAAAAGAAATGGTGTGTGTTATAATTGCAACAAAATTAGACACATTGCTACATTCTGTTGGAACATAAAAGGTTCGTTAAATCAAAGGAAAAACATGTAGAAGGATATTAAAGGAAAAGGAAAAGTCACTACAAATGTGGTCAGACAACAAATGTAGAAGAAATGGGTGAAGAAAGAAACCTCTATAAAAGAAAGTTTTCCAGCACCAAAACTTGCTTCTAGTAATTCCTCCGGGAATTAGTCTCAGGACCTTTGGCCTAGGGGGACCAGTCAAGAAAACCATACAACCCCCTAACCGATAAGTGACATCGAATGTGGATATGTACAGTAGATGCTTAGATGATAAACAGATGTTGTTGAGCTCATTGGAGGAAGTGGTATGCCACATTGGAGGTCTGCAAAATATTTACCCATCACAGTATATAGAAACAGGGTAACCGGATGTATTAGGGTTAAGGCATTTATTGCGAAAAAAGAGTTAGGTATGCAAGTGATAAAAGGTCATTTCTACCCTTCATTTGTCACTTTTAATTTGGAGAAAAAGAAGTTTGGAGATCCCTAAAGTGAACCTTGATGAATTGAGGCAAGATTCAAGTGTGGAAGTGATTCGACAATCATATTCCAATCCAGCGAAAAGGTATTTTTCAAATTTTTTTGAGAATTTGTGATTTGGTCAAAATGAATACTCCTTTAGTAGTTGAAGTCAAGGACATACCTCATCCTAAATTCAAATGGAATCCTTACAAGTCTCTTGAGACAGGTCCATTAGGAGCATTTCCGTCTATTCCGTATGGAGTTTTACACACATAAGACATTAGGGATTATATTCATGCCAATATTGAAGAACTAGGAAGTTATAAACTACTGAATCTGTACAATAATCATATCATTGGTGAAGATTACTATGTAAAGCCAAAACACAAAATCCTAGAAATAAAGAAATTTCACACAGATTATCAAATTTCCCGTGTTTGAAGTGTTGAAGTGGGTTCGTTATGTTTTGATTCGAGTGCATGATGAATTTATGTGGCTTAACATTCCATTCAAAATTACAAAGGAAGATATCAGTGTAGTAACCCGTCTAAACTCTTCCAGTGGACTACCAATTCTGAAGTCTGTGAAAATCCAAATGGTCGTTGATGCTACAGGCTCTACATATGACATAAGAGCAATGAATATTGATAACATTGTCGATATAGATGTAAAATTTGCATCTATGGTCATTGGATACAAGATTTACCATTCTAGACAACTCTGTGTCTGGCACAAAAATTTATGCCGCCTACCAAATGGTGAAGGAAAATGTAGATTATGATCTCTGTGAACAGCTGAGAATTCAGATAATTGAGAATCTTGCAATGATAAATAAAGACAAGAAAAACTCTTTCAAATATGGTAACTTTCTCTTATGTTTATTTTGTTATTTTATGGGTGAGGTTCCAGGAATTGGAAAGGTTCAGTGGCAAAAGGACAAATCGGTAGCCACACAAATCAAAGATCTATTGTACAATTTTGTAGATACCAAAACAAGGAATGTAGCTATGTGGGGATACTTTAAAATATTTCAGGCTATGATGCAAGCTAGGGAGAGGATTCCTGCCTCTATTGTAGAGAAGTACAAAGATTCAATTTTCTTCATGGTGGATGTTGATGAGTGTATGATGGAAGCTATAGATCAAAGAACTATCTGGATCATGCCTATGGGGTATAAAGTTGAAGAAAACATTTTGCGAATGTATCCACAACACTTGTTATGAAAATATTTGGATCAGATAGAAGAAAGGTGCAGTACCTATGCTGAGAAGGACATACAAGTTCATAAGGAACTCAGAAAACCTATGGTTACTAAAAGATTCAAAAAACAAGTAGAGTATGGGCATACCTGCCAATCTATTAAAAGAATCTAGACAAAAGAGGGAAGAAGCTAAAGCAACAAAGAAAGCAACTAAGGAGGTAGCTAGAACTCAATCAGTTGGTCTAGCAACACCATCTGCCCGAACTAGAACAACTAGAAGCTCTATATCTCATTCAACTCTTGCAACAAAGTCCATCCCTATAAAAACTAAAGCCAAGGTATCCGAAAAATAAGGCAAAAGGAAGAAAGATAAGAGAAAAAGAGTGTACATGGTTGTTTTTGATGATGAGGAAACTGAGTCAGATGAATGTGTCAAATAAATCAAACATCAAGGCACCAAGGGAGCAACTATCACAAAGGGAAAACCCTCTGATGAAGATGTTCAAGTGAAGAAAAAGACAAAGACTAACAGTTCGGGTATGTTAGTTGCAGAGGTTGAAAATGCATTAGTCAAGGATGGTAATCTTAAAGCTCTCTATGTAAATGGTATGAGTCTTTTGATGATTTTGATAGAATAATTCTTGAAGAAGCAACAATAAAACACTTGAATATTTTAAATAAAGTTTTGATAGAAATTATGCCTAATCTACCCAAAAGTCTTTATGACATTCTAGAAATGAGAAGACTTAATTCCAAAACAGAAGAAGAACATATGAGAGAAATGATTCTTGCATAATTATGTCTGGTGATGTCTATGGATGACATGAAAACACTTTTGAACAAGGCCCAAAAGAAATTTAAAAGAAAAACAAGGGTTAACGAGCTAATGATTGGTCTAACCAATGAAGTCACAAAAGAAATAGAGAAAATTCTGAGGGAGATAATGTTGAATGAGATAATTGATGTTGTAGCTGAGGAAACTCATGTTGTTGATACTCCATCAGGCCTGGAAAAGGAAGTAGAAGAAGAAAATCCTGGTACAACCGAGGATTCTTAGATTCCTCTTGTAGAGGATAGCATAGAAATTCCCATGGAAGTTGAGCTACCTAGAAATGTATATGTTCAGGAAATAGAGATAACTGAAGGTAAACCAGACCCTGCAACTATGGAAGTAACAATTGAAGAAAATAAAGATGATGTAAAGCCAATCCCAGTTGAGGAAATAGACACTGCTGAGGTAGTGAAGAAATGTAAATGGTTGAATAGAAAGAATAATTGGATCCAGAATTGATTGAAGGTCCCATTGACCTATCCACATTAAGTCTGATCCAGAAGATGAAAGTAGCTTCATTTGCTCAAGCACAAGCCATAAAAGAGCTACTGAAGTCACACATTGAAGATAGTGAACTACTAAATCTTGCATTTGGAGTATTGGAGAAGATAATGTCATTCTATGTGAAAGATCTGATTGGTTCCTCCTCCACTGAATTGAAAAAGATTATCAACTCGATTAGTACACACTTTGAATCACTAGAAAAATCTGCTATGGTGAAAGTACAAAAAGAATTTGAAGTCAAAAGGTTTAATGGATTAAAAGTATTGATTGCTAAAGATAGAACTATTTTAGCCACTTATGTAAAGAATGTACAAAATGATTTGTCAGAAGGTGGTAAGATCTACAAATCATGTTTGTGTTTTTAAAATTTTACTGAAGCTAATGAGAAGAAGATCAAAGATCTAGAAAAAAAATTAAGCACTATTTCTGAGGAATTTGATCCTCTATCTGGTGGTATTGGGAAAATAGAAGGTGAAGTGATGTTTCTGATTAACAATATAAAAGGATTGAAGCATGAGAATGTTAATATTGTTGCTAGAGCATGTGAACTCAGAGCCATAATTGGTCCTAAAATTGAAATCATGCCAAGTGCCCTAAAGGAAGGAGAGGACATTATGGAAATTGGTGATTTGACCAACTCAGAATCTATAGAAACACAATCCTACCTGATATGCAATCACATAATGATCATGGAGAGTCTCAAAAGAGTTTGGGATGCTAATCTAATCTAGCTGAAGAAAGATTTTGCAGACATTTTTCAGTTTTTGTAAGTTAAGGAAGTATTTTTGCATAACATTTTTTGATCCATTTTTGGTATGCGATCCCTGTCTTTGCCATTGATGTCAAAGGGGGAGAATAATGGAGTGAAAAATTATTAAACATCTCAAGGGGAGAATCATATTTTTGGAATTTTGGAGATGACAGTGTAGTTTATCATGGTACTGATCTGACACTTAGTCATTTTTCACTAAGTGTTGCCATCAATGCCAAAGGAGGAGATTGTTGGCAAGAGACACTATAGTATCACTTGATTTTTTCATTGATGGCAACTCAAATCAATGATCAAATACACATACTATCACTCGATCACACTAACAGATAGATTGAAGATTAATCAGGAAGAACAGAGTATCTGGTAGAATAGTGTTCATCGATATGTATGAAGATTTCATGTTATTATTTTATGTTGCGCATCTTAGGAAAAAAAAAAATTGGTATGCTATCTCTGTTATTACTAAAGTGCAGTGGCTTGTATCAATTCATGTGGAAGTTAGAAGATCCAGTTGGCTTATTCCCAGTTTTTCTTGTATTGGGGCCAGCTTCATGAATGTATTATGTCGCGGATGTATGAGAAGCAATTGGTTAAATATTTTTGTGTTTGTACATCTTTGTTTGGGTCCCCTCTATGTCTTAACCGACTTTGGAGGATGCACATAAAGATTTAATCAAGGATCTAGTCGACAGTTGTAATTATTTTTTGTGTTCTTTTGAAGCCGACAAAGTGTAATTGAATTCTATGTTGCGTATATATATATATAAGACTGACTGTATCATTTTTCAAGATGTCTAAGTTGTGTATTGATGTGAATTATGAATTAGTGTATAGCAAAAGAGCGATAAAGCATAGTTTCACTTGCGCATAGAGAATTTATATTGTGAGTGTAAGTAGAACAAAGCATAAGTACATAATTAGTTAGCAGACAAAATATTGTATATTGTGCTTAACCAGAATTATAATCAAGCATATATAGATGCTATTTTTCTCAGTTCAAACTCTCAGATGGTTTTAATCTGATTTTCTTTGTAAGGCAGTGAGCCTTACCTTTGAGCAGTGAGCTCTAGGCAGTGTGCCTGAATGTAAGTGCATTCCCCTTTTATAAACTTCATTTGAGTATACTCAGATTAACTTGTGGATTGGCCATCCATCGTGGTTTTTCCCCTTACAAGGTTTCCACGTAAAAATCCTTGTGTTATGGTGTTGTGTTCATTTGCTTCATGTTTATGCATTATGGTTGAATTTTGTTAATGCTTTGAAGATAAAGGTTTATAGAGTTAATTTTTGCACAACACTGACTCACTCCCCCTCTCAATGTAGCTTGTTTCCAACAAAAAATATAGATTTGTATAGCCATGATGTTGAATCGCATACAATAAATAGAACATTAAAACACTAAGATAAATTTGCAATTGACATTCAAAAGGGTTTCAAGGAAGAATTGACTCTTTCCATAGACAATCATCTAATTATACCTTTTAAGTTGAAATGCATTGGAAAAGAATTGCAAACCTGGAAATCGCTTTCTGTATGGGTTTCCTCTTCTTGTTTCCTCTCTTTTTTTCATTCTTGATTTGTTGGAAATCTCTTTATGTAGATTTTCCTCTTCTTCTTTTTTTTCCCTGTATAGTGTTTCTCCTCTTCTTTTTACCATTTTTAACTTACTATGCTTCAGAAACCCTCTCCCCGACACTGGTTTTCAGTTATGGTTTTTGCAAAGAAAAGAAAGATAAAGAGAAACTAAATTGTGTTTTTGTTATTGATTTTCCCTTTTAAAAATTTCTCCTCAAATTTACTATAACCTAATCTGTAAAAATAATATAAGATTTATTTCCATGCACAATATTTATCCTCAGCAAATAATAAAAAATACCATTTTAATTGCAAATTAAATATTTATTCCAAAAATAAATAAATAAATATCATTTAATTGCACATTAAATAATTATTCTAAATCATGAAGCATTTTCATTTAATTGCAAAATGAATTCTTTAATTAAATTATAATTAATTCTTTTATTTCACTACTAATTAATTTAATTAAACATTCAGAAGAACGAACAATATAATCATTCAAATAAATTAAATACTAAATGCATCTACATGATACTAAGTTATCATGTGTGTGCGAGAGAACCATTCCTCCTTTACCCTTCTAGGAAGCTAACCTCTTCTACCTTAGCCCCACCCTTGGTCTTCAACAACCTGCAATTCAAATAAACTCAGGCACCCATTAATAGATTAGTATCCAAGTAAAATACAAATAAAAACAATATAATTCATTAATCCAAATAACACTTTTCTATTTTGCATTACTTTCGAAATAAAACCAAATTCAATTCATTTCAACTTTTTCCAAAATTAAAAAAAAACATTTTCTTATTTCATCTCTCAAAACACCATATTATTTATCATTTATTCTACCACACACATTCATTCATATATCAAATCCATATAAATCAAAAGCAAGCATCATCAAAGTTTGAGACATGACAAATAAGAATATAATGACAAGAAATAATTTTAAAACTTACAAAACAAAATAAACATGATTGGGGTGATACAAGATTGATCTTACCCTATAGATTCTCCCATATTTTGATTGGATCATAGCATTGTGATTCTAATTGTTGCGTTGAGAAGAAGTCATTGCAAGAGATGTTGTAATAAACTAGAAAATGATAAGATTTTTCATAGTTAAGGATAGAACACTCCCTATTGGAAATAACTCAAAACTTTTCATGTTACAATATTTTACAACAATACAATATAATCACTTAGAGAAGTGTTGCTTTTATTTTTGTTTACTAATAAAACCCCAACAATAAGCAAGATAAATGTAATTTTTTGAAAGTAATCCTATAAAACTACAAGTAAGAAAGGATTATATCTTCCCATTTTACATGAAATAATATTGTATTATTACAAAAAAAATTATCACATTTTTTATGACTTAATACATACATTCTCAAACATAGTATATATGTAAAAATTACATAAAGATATACGAGAAAAATCAAGAGTCTAGATTCATCTATCTAATATAAGTAAGAGATATGATCAAAACCTTTCTTATTATAGCAAGACCTACTATATTGAAATCCTATATTACTATTTTAAGATGAACCATAAGGTTCTACTTATATAGTCTTGCTTGATAATGGTATGAACATTTACATTTGTAATTATAGTAAATTAGTATAGAGCTCCCTTTCATATGAAATCTAGATCAATTTACAAAGATGGTACTAATATTTAATGAAAGATATACATAAGTAAAAATGCAAATCAAGATCACTATATGGAGATCTATTACTAATCAAGGGGGCTCTCTTCTAATTGTAAAAGAAAATATTATCTTTTTATAATAATAAATACATATAACTTGATACTTCTAGAAGACTGTAGTTTATTTTGAAATGAAATTCTAAAAAACACTTTCTAACCTTATAATCCACTAAGGATGCATTATTTTAAGCAATTTTTCACAAATGTTTTGCAAAAAAAAATCAACCTGAATATAACCACATTACAACTCACCTCAAATAGTGTGATTCATAAATCAAAATTGTAAATAGTGAAAGAAAAACCTTTAAATTGAAAAACTTAAAATTGGATTCATTAATGTAAGTGAATTATGATTTCGATTCTCGCACTACACATTTATTTTGAGAGGTAGAAAATTATAGTCTTGAATAATTTATTCCAATAGTATAAATTTAAATTAAAAATAATTTATTAACACATTATCATAGAGAAGGCAACAACAAATCATTATATGAATCATGATTTGAATAGTAGTGAGTTCAAGATTGGGCACAATGTTAAATATTATTCATTCCAAAGAGGAACAACTAGCATCCAAACTCCAAGATGCCTCCAAAAATGCATTGTCCAACATATAGAATGTATACACTTCCAACTCCTTGCCCTCCAATTTAGTGAATAGCCATGAAGATTAATGACATATCCTTACATAATGAAGACCAAGGAATGAATCCAATGTAGCCAAGCAAAGCATTGGGAAGAAAATAATGGAATGCATGTATTAAAAAAATGATGCAACAAATGAAACACAAGAAACACAAAATGGCACACAACTGGATTGTACAATGGCATTAGAAGGTCTATGTATCTATTGGAAAATTATGTTTAGTCTCCAAACAATGCACAAATAAATCAAGCATGGAAACTCAATGCTCAATAGAACCATTCAATACTATACGATTAAAACACCATCAAAAGCTTGCATAATGAGAAGTAGTTTGCTAGAGTTTCAATGTGAAAAGGTGAACTATTGGTCAAGGACATGCTTACCTGCTAGTAGGGTCCACTTAATAACTAAAACCTTCATAACCACTTGATTTTCTTCTCCATCCAATAGCTGGTGTGTAATAGAGAAATTTTCATAGGTACCTTGCTCTAAAAGGTGCGCCAATAGTTTTTCAATCTACGTGGAATATGGGCCTAGGAAAGAATGATTTGAGCTTATAATTTTATTTTTTCCTGTATGCTTTAAATGAATTTATTTAAATCACTTGCTAAAGGGTATTCATTTAAGATTTAAGGAAGAGGTAAGGACAAAGTGGGGCTCCTCAGTCTTAAATAAAGGGCATCCATTTAAAAATCATATGCCTTTTTAAGTTCATGCAAATATTAAGTGATAAGATTTATAAAGAAAACATCTTCAAGCAAATGTTACAATATGAAGAATTATGGGTAGAAATAGATAAATCAAAGAAAGGAATGATAAAAGCAAAGATTGTAGAAAGAAAAAATATAGGGGTAAAAGAAGGTGAAGTGATAACAAGGAGAAAGTACAAAAAATAGGGATATGTGGCTGCCATGCAACGAATTATGGAGATCCATGCAATATGGAAAGAGGACTTTTTAAAAAAAAATTCTATTCTTCCAATCTTTTTCTATATATTTTAAGCTTTTCAAAAGGAGATTCTGATGCAAAGTTAGGAGGATTCAACAACATATCTCACAATCCTTCAACAATAATCCAAATAAATCTTTGTATAACACATGCTATTAGTCATTCTATGTCACATTGGAAACATAACCATGGTAGCCCAAAAGAAGTTATTTCATTTTTCCCAAAATTGCAAACCCTAGACAGGGTTCAAACCTGCCCTCACTAAAATGATCATAACTTATTCAAATCTTAATGAAATTTGATGAGACTTGAAGCAAATGAAATTAGATTCATATAGGAACAAAATAAAATTGGTTTTAGACCCAAAATATATACTTTAAAATCCATACCATCACATTCTTTCAGACTGTAAATTCTGCACAATATTGTTAAAATAGGCAGTCTCACCAAAATAATCATATCTTCCACAAAACTCAATAAAATTCAATGAGACAAAAATAATTGGAAACTAGAAATAGAGAGCTTTCCATAAATATATGATACTCCATTATTTGAGTGCATACCAGGCCATACAAAACACAACTTCAACCTAGAAATAATGTAAAAACCAGAAAATGCACACCAAACTTGAGGTTGCCATTTATCAAACTTCACAAATAATGTCTCCAACCTCCCAATTTGAGTTTTGGAGGGTGTAATTATAAATTTACAACCAAAGCTAACTATTTTCAACCACCTTTTAGTTAGTTTGTTGACAAAACAACTTAATGACACTTTTGACAAGTTGCTTGACAACTTTCTTGAGCAACGTTTACAATTTTTACAAAATGGAACAACTTTAAACATTATTTGACAAATGACTTCAAACATGACTTCCTAAGACTCAAAAACCTATAAAATGGTTTTATAAACCTTATTATAAGACCCAATACACAAAATATAAGAACTATTTACACGTGGCCTCATGGAGGTAAGAAATCAAATAGGTGCTCTACACCAGATTCTTTGATAAAAATAAATAAAAATCTACTAGATTAACACTCAAGTTTTTATGGTAAATATTTTGTAATCATCCAGTCTAAGAACACTTCTATAGCTATGCAATTAGTCTTTTATAGATTTTGTTCATTTGTTTTGTAAATGAAATAATATATTTAGCTTTATTGTGTTTTAGTGGATTTTATTAGTAAAATTGTCTTTGTTTTCTTGTCTTTGCATATGCAGCTTTTATTTGTCAATCTAAAATTATCAAACTTCTTGCAGTTTAATGATCATGTGAGTTTTTCCTTTGATATTGCACTTATGTTTATTCTCTTTTCATAAATGTGAATTTTGTGCAAATTAATAATGCGCAGATAGGATTTCCTTTTAATATTCCTCTTTTTTCCTCTCACAAAGTGTGAAGTAAATTCAGTGGTGGTCTTATGGTGAGTTAGCTTGTAAATGTTGGAAATTGTTTTGCAAACCTTGACCACCCACATCTATAAAACTTCCTATGTTGATGCTGATTTACATTCCAATAAAAATTTGAACATCAATAATATCTGTAAACATCAATTAATTAATTATACTTCATCAACTTCAAAAAGCACTGACTTTGCCCCAGCAATGAATGTAGACAAATCCAAAATAAATAAATAATAAAAATTATAACTTCCAAATAGAATCTAGATAGATATAATCTCATGACTGCAAGATAAGCATTGTAATCATGAAAAATTAAATATGCAGGTCTATAAATAATCGAATTGGCTATGAAAAAACATAATTATAATTATTAATGATCATTAAAATCATAGCTAAGTATTAGCCAATTTAAGGGTGCATTTTTTTCCAAGATCTAGGTCAAACCATCTATTCTTTATCGTTGCATTCCAATCTGCTTACTATCTTGATAACTTTTGGAAAATATTAAAAATAGCCCAAGAAGCTTAGTAAAGCTTCCAAACAAACAGGATAAGAGTAAACATTTTAAAATCAAAACTCATCCCGACATGAACTTTGCTATGGTAGTTTAGCAATGCAGTGATTTATAGATTAACTCGCCATGAAACATGTAACTAAATTGCTAACTCATAATTTCACGCTGCTATTTCATTAAGCACAATTATTTGATAATGTGTATTATAAAATATGTCAAATCATTACATAAAAATGTTAAATAAATGATCTATAAAATATTTACAAAATTGAGACACTGATTTCCCATAGAGATACCTGCTCCCTCCTTGCTCCAACTTTTATATGACCTTGAACATTCTAACTCCTGCATGCATATTCCCATTCTATTCACAAATGCAATGATAAATCTAGCTTCTGATCATCTGAAAGCATAGCCAAACTTGTTTCAGAAAAATGAGGATCCCCACTTCGGACCCTTTTCCTGCTAGCCGGGGCCATCTCCTCTTGGTTCCACCGCATAACGGAAGGTAGCTGGCCGTTTCATGAAACCCTTTTGCTCTTTTGGGAAGCCATAGCCTGTCTCAAAGCCATTCATGGTAGCTCCTTCCATGCAATCAATACTTTCCAAGAGACCACAAGGAAAGTATCTACCTACAATGGGTTGATTCCCAACAACACCTTGAATCCATCCATCTATTCGCTTTCCCCCTCCTCCATCACCTATTCCTACTCCTTGAATGGTACAAGAATTGCCCCTTTTAGAGAAAGAACTATTCAAACTGCTGGAATTTTGAGCAAACTCAGGAGAAAAAACTATTGGTGAAGGTGCTACGTTGGAGAACCTCTGTCGAAAACTCAAATGAGATCTCTGAGCTTGCCTTGCTGTAGTCCTTTCCTTCTTGTGGGCATTCTGATGCCCACCCAATGCCTGAGGACTGTTAAACTTCCTAGAACAAAACAAGCATGGGTAGATGCGAGCCTCCGAAGACCCTTCTTCAGCAGAGCTTGAATTTTGAAAGATAGTGCACATTGACAAAGGTTCGTGGCTCAAATGTGGGAACATAGGCTTCTCCTTTTCTTCTGTATTCATCACTGACTCCAACCATGCAAAACTTCTTGCATTGCTCAGAACCATTTTGAACTCAAAATCAGTGAAGCTAGAAAGATCAGCAAAGCACATTATCAACAATAAGAAAACCAAGTAAAATAATGAATTTATCGAAGTGGGTGAGAACAAACATTTGTTCATAGTGACCAATCGACACACAGAAACCCAACCCCTATTTTGGAAGGTGTCTTAATTGCAGAGATATGAGACAATCAAATTCACCACTCCCTTGTGGTCTATGCATCTGACAGTACCGTTATGAATCCTGTCATATTTCTTCTACAGGCAGCAAGACAATTCAATGCAATCACGTGGGTTATAGATACCCATTTCTCCCTTCTCACACACCACCTTACCCTTTTTATAGATACCCACTTCCTTGCATCATGATATTACGTATCTATGAAAACTGAATGTTCAGGGCGCATTTTCTTCTACAGGCAGCAATACAATTCAATGCAATCACGTGGGTTATAGATACCCATTTCTCCCTTCTCACACACCACCTTACCCTTTTTATAGATACCCACTTCCTTGCATGATGATATTACGTATCTATGAAAACTGAATGTTCAGGGCGCATTTCCAACAATGTCTAATTAGCCTTCAGAGTCCAGTAAAATCTTACCATTACTAGAGAAATGGGTATCTATAACCCACGTGGTTGCATTGAATTGTCTTGCTGTCTGTAGAAGAAATATGACAGGATTCGTAACGGTACTGTGAGATGCATAGACCACAAGGGAATGGTGAATTTGATTGTCTCAAATCTCTGCAATTAAGACACCTTCCAAAATAGGGGTTGGGTCTCTGTGTGTCGATTGCTTACTATGAACAAATGTTTGTTCTCACCCACTTCGGTAAATTCATTATTTTACTTGGTTATCTTATTGTTGATAATGTGCTTTGCTGATCTTTCTAGCTTCCCTGCTTTTGAATTCAAAATGGTTCTCACCAATGCAAGAAGCTTTGCATGGTTGGAGTCAGTGATGAATACAGAAGAAAAGAAGAAGCCTATGTTCCCACATTTGAGCCACGAACTTTGCTCAGTGTGCACTGTCTCTCAAAATTCAAGCTCTGCTGAAGAAGGATCTTCGAGGTCGAGAGGCGTTCTACAGTGGCAGCAAAGGGAACGTGTACATTTTTTATACCTGAAATTGAAATTGACGTTTAAAAAATCTGAAGTCTTCCTGATTACGCCATGCATCTGGCAGTAGAAATCTTGAATGTAAGAAAGTACTTCCAGCATGCTAATTTTAGAGATCTGAAATTTATTCGCCAGTTTTTGAATTTGAAAGCGTTAAAGTGTAACTGACAAATAGGAGTGGGAATCGCATTGGTATCAGGAGGAATTGGCAGGGTAGTGGAACCTTTATTTTTATCAATATATACATTCTCTATCTTGCAGATTTATGGCCTTCACAGAGAAATTTGAGGCAGCCTATACTTGATGCGTAGGGTTTTAACATTGCAAAGAGGAGGCGTTTTGGACTATGGAGATATCGTGGGACTTTTGAAGAGGACGCTGGACTGTGCAAACCTTCACACCATTGGTTGTTGCTGATTGTATGCATGTTGTGGGTCTGCAATAGGGTGGCTTGGCTGTTCAAAGTAGTGGCTGTAAAATTTAATGAATATATGAGGCGAAGATGATTATATATATTTTTGAGAAGATATTTTTCGACTTATTTTATATATATTATTATTATTATTAGTGAATATGTGAGGCGAAGATGATTATGTATACTTTTATATTCTTGTAAAGCTGTGTGTGAAATTTCCCTTGATTTTTCCATTGTATTAATTTGTTGTCTGTGGGAAGTTGAAGTGTAATTTAATCTGTAAAAATGGGAAGCTTTATCAAACATTGATTGTATGGGTGTTTAGTTTTAGTAAATTCTTCAAACTTGGTTTGATTGTTTTGATTATCAGATTTTATTATTAAATTTAGATTATTTGTGAATTTAGCTATCTAATTCTCATTTTGTTTAATATTATCTTATAAAAATATGTCTTATTTAATCTTTAATTTAATTAATAATATTTGTTTAAAAATTCTAATGTAAATTTTAAGAAAATTTAGATAAATAAATTAAATGATGAAAATTAAAAAAGAAAGAAATTTATACAATTCAAGAAAATAAGTTGACACATATTTAATAAAAAATTATATCAATTTGTTTTTCTTTTTTAAAATGAATTAAGAGTATGATTTAAAATGTTTTAATTCAAATAATATAAATGATAAATTTAAGTGAGTAAAACTTGAATATTATTTTAAAATTTTGAGGATTCATATTTATATGTGTGAGACTGATCTAATATTTAGATAGAAAATGAATGTTGAAATATCATGAAAAAAATAGGCATAATGAATGTAGAAGTAAAAGTATATTTGCATACATTCAATTGGGATCATAACATGGATTTAATATATTACTAAGATAATAATTAAATAGAGCATAACTGCACTCTTTAAAAAAATATCATCTATATATAAAATCATAACTCCATAGTTTGTATTCTTATTCTTCAAAATTATTTTAAAATCATGAAAATTTTACAATGGCATCAACTTAGATTTTTTTTTTCTCATATGTTTTAAAAACACCAATAGAGTCAGAATGAGACTCTATTGGGGATGAATTGAAAGAATCTTTAGGTGAGAAATTGAAAATTTTCTTTATCTCATCTAGCCACCAATAGATTTAGTGATTCCACTGAGGAAGATAGAGGCATATCCATTTGGAAAGAGTCAAGAAATTTGTGGAACTAAAGTTTTGGGTCAGATGATCCAAAGGACCTTCATACTTGAATAGGATTTTTTTTGCATACCTCATGAAGTCTGGTTCTCTGCTAGTGGAGAGAACTCAAAATGAAATTAGATCTTTGAACGAGATTTTTGTTGCTTGAATAATATTAATCTCTTTGATCGTTTATCTTCTTTTTTTTCAAAAATTTCATATAATTATTTTTAACTTCTTACTTTTGTGTAGAGCTATCTCTTTTGTTATATTATGCACATTTCACTTTTCAATTTGTATTTTCTATAACAAAGAGAAATATAATGTTTAGGTTAATTTGATAATAAGCTTTAACATTAAAAATATATTAAAAAAGATAAAGTATAAAACAAATATTTAAACTAGCATACATATCAAGCTGCAAGTGTTATGGATGGAGGGAATTCTACATGTTTAAAATCAGCTAACCTAATCTCTATTTGGCATACTAATCTCTATTCATCATATTATATTATCAAAATCATTATAGCTAATTTCTATTTGGAAAAACCTCCAGTGGGATTGGTGATTCAATATTTAGATTTTTTTTGTATAAACAACTCGATTTCATTGAAATCGGCATTTCTACCCTTACAACATGATAAGTAATCATACATCTAAACTAGAAGCATAATAATTAGAATTTTGTAAATCCATTCCAACCAAGAAAAATATAAGAAAAAGAATTTTCATACAAAACATCATAATTACGAAACGAAATTTACTACATATTCATTTTACAGGAAAATCTTCATTCATTTTACAAAACAATCTACAAATAGTTTTTACACAAATTTGCTGAGCGGCGAATCAAAACTTCAATTTGTGAAAAGATAGCCTGTAGAAAATACTCTACTTTTGACAAATACTCATTTTTTCTCAGTATATTGAAACATATTTCACTCTCTGATTTCACAGGATGGCAATCAATCTCAAACTGGACCCCCAAGAAAAAACACACAGGAAAAATTGAAACCAGAGAAATTACCATTAATATCTTCAAAACAGCAAGCAATTGATTGATTGGCCTTTAAACAAAACAACACGCAACTGTTCAAATTCAACAAACAACAAAACCAATCCCATGGAAAAGAAGCTCTCACAATATACACCGATCAAAGCCCTAAAATCCTTGCGCTTGATTTAAGAGAATTGTAGGATGAGAACAAAATACAAATACAACAAATTAGTCGATTAAAAAATGAAGCAAAAATCACAAGAACTTAAAATACCGCAACAATCATGGTTACATATAAATCTGCATGTATATTGAAATGAAAAAAATTGAATATGTGAGGTTTAAAGAAAAAAAACACCTGTTTTCTTGATTGAAATTAGGAAGTAGCTGATACAACAAACGTGAAATGTAGCTTCAAAAATTTTACACAAATTGTTGGATGTCATTATAGACGTCTCTTGGGTAAAGATGCCTCTCAGCATAATTATTAGAGATAAAAAGAAGTTTCTAAAATTTAAAAATTAAGTATAAAAGAAATATTTAAAATTTACTATTTCATATAAAAGTAAGTTTCTAAATAATATACTTAAAACTAAAAAATATTCAAGATCTTTTTGAAAGAAAATATTTCTCAAAAAAAATTATATAGATTTATTTAAGTAACTTTTTTAAGATTAATAATTATTTAAAGACAAGATATAAAAATAATATGTTAACTACACATAAAAAAATAATTTCTAAAATTTAGAAAATTAAATATGAAAGAAGTTTCTTAAATTTACTGTTGCATATAAAAGTAATTTTTTAAATTAATATATTTAAAATTTTAAAAAAATATTGAAAATATTTATTAAAAAAAAGAAATTTTTGATGTCATTTTAAAATAGTTTTGAAATAATAAATAGAAAAAAAAATGAAATAATTATTATTTTTAAAATTATAAATTAATAGTAAATTTTAGATTTTTTTAATAGTTTTTGAAAAATTGATAACTTTTCAAAAAGGAAAAATAATCTTCAACTATAATAATGATTGCTCAAAATACACATGAATTAACACTAGTGAATAGTAGAAATTCACCAACATAAAAATCTTCAATATTTTTGAAAATTTGAGAACATTTCAAAAAGGAAAAATCATTAATATTCTAATTTATTCAAAGTTAACATATATATGTAAAGAAATATTAAAATTTTAAGACCTTACTAAAGGTTTTATTGTACAAAATATGACAACTTTATATGATTTTTTCATAATAAATGCACATCTAAATTCAATTTAAAATTATAAAATTAAATACAAAGAAAATATAATAAATTTATTATTACACGTAATTTAAATAAAATTTTAAAGTAATATATTTAAAACTAGCATATGTATCTTAATAAAAAGTAATGTAATTAAAATTTACATTTACAGTTAACTTTATCATATAAAAAATTATATAACATTATTATTATTTATGTATTTATTATTATTTACAATTGGGTTATGATTATGATTAGGACTTAATTTGGTTGGGATTCAATCAAAATTCTAAGATAAAGCTTGGAGTAAGGGTTAGCATGATTGGGGTTAGATGAAGGTTACAATTAGAGTTAGGGTTCAATTAAGATTATAATTCAATTAGGGTTAGGGTTCAAAAGGGTTCAATTAGAGTTCAATTAAGATTAAGGTTAGGTTAGGATTAGGGTTAAGGTCAGGGTTATAGGATAAAGCTTTGGGTGAAGGTTATGATTAGGGTTAGGCCTCAACTAGGGTTAGGGTTAAAGGTTTAATTAGGGTTAGGGATAGGATTAATTTTAGGCTAGGGTAACTATTCAATAAGGGTTGGGTTCTAATAAGGGTTAGGGTTAGGGTTCAATTAGTATTACATTTAGAATTAGGGTTGTCATTAGAATTAAGGTTAGTATTAAAATTATAATTATGAATAGAGTTAAAATTATGGTTAGGGTTAGAATTATAATTAGGGTTAGAATAAATTAGGGTTAGGATTCAATTAGAGTTAGGGTTCAATTAGGGTTCTAAGATAAATCTTTGGGTCAATATTAGGGTGAAGTTTGGTGTTAGAGTTAGAGTTTTAAAATAAATCTTGGGGTAAATATTAGAGTTAGGGTTCAATTAGGGTTTGAATTATGATAACTTATGTTTAATTAGGTTTATATTTCAATTATGGTTACACTTAGGATATAATGTTCAATTAGGGTTAGGGTTAAGATTAGGGTTATAGGATAAAGATTGGGGTAAAGTTTAGGGTTTGGGTTGGGGTTAGGGTTACAATTCAATTGGGGTTAAATATAATTAGGGTTAGGGTTAATTTTAGGCTAAGGTAATGTTTCAACTAGAGTTAGGTTTTAATTAAGGTTAGGGTTCAATTAGTATTATAGTTAAAAAGGGTTGCCATTAGAATTAGGGTTATTGTTAAAATTATTATTATGAATAGAGCTAGAAGTATGATTAGGGTTATAAGTAGAATTACGGTTAGGGTCAGGTTTAAGGATAGGATTAAAATTCAATTAGTGTTAGGGTTCGATTAGGGTTTTAAGATAAATCTCGGTGTTAGCATTAGGGTGAAATTAGGGGTAGGGATTTAAAATAAATCTTAAGGTCGACATTAGGATTAGGATTAGGGTTAGGGTTAAAATAAGTTTTAGGGTTAGGACTATCCAATTAGAGTTTGAATTATGGTTTTGGTTTAATTAGGGATATAATTTAATTATGGTTACAGTTAATATTGGGTTTAACTAGGGTTAGGGTTAAGGTTAGGGTTACATGATAAAGATAGGGGTAAAGTTTAGGGTTAGGGTTAAGACTCAAGTAGGGTTAGGGTTACTATTCAATTAGTGTCTGACATAATTAGAGTTAGGGTTAAGGTTAATGTTAGGTTAGGGTAATGGTTCAACCAAGGTTATGTTTTAATTAGGGCTAAGTTAGGGCTCAATTAGTATTATAGTTAGAAAGGGTTGCCATTAGAATTAGGGTTAGTGTTAGAATTAGAAATATGAATTGATTTAGAAGTACAATTAGTGTTAGAATTAGAATTAGGTTATAGTTAGGGTTAGGGTTAGATTAAAGGTTGTGATTAGAATTAATTAGGGTTAGGGTTCAATTATGATTTTGCAATAAATCTTGGCATTAGCATTAGGGTGAAGGTTGGGGTTAGGGTTAGGGTTCAAAAATAAATATTTGGATCAACGTTAGGGTTATTGTTATGGTTATGATTCAATTAGGGTTTGGGTAAGGAGTTACAAGTTAATATTAGGGTTAGAGCTAGAGTAAGGATTAGGGTTAGGGTTATGGATTAATTAGTCTTAGGGTTAGGGTTTAAGTATTGTTAAGATTCAATTAGTGTTCAATTAGGGTTAGGGTTCTTAGATAAATATTGGAATTAGGGTTAGAGTTGGGGTTAGAATTCAATAGGGATTAGGGTTAGGGTTACAATAAAGGTAGGGGTTAATAATTAATTAGGATTTAATTAGCATTATGATTAGGACTTATATTCAATTAGGGTTAAGGTTCAAATAGGGTTAGGATTAGGATCCAATTACAATTAGGGTTAAATTTAGGTGAGGGTTAGGGTTAGAGTTTAATTAGGGTTACATTTTAAATTAAGGTTATTATTAGAATTATGATTATGAATATAGTTAGAATTATGGTTAGGGTTAGAATTATAATTAGGGTTATAGTAGGGTTAGCATTAGAAGTAGGATATGTGTTAGGATTATCATTAGGGTAGGGGTTGGAATTAAACCCTATACCTAACTCTAATTATAATTATAACCTTAACCCTAACCCTAACTTATTCTAACTCTAACCTTAACCCTAACACTACACTAACACTAATTTTAACC
The DNA here is from genome assembly GCA_007115665.2 of Sequoiadendron giganteum. Taxonomy (NCBI): domain Eukaryota; kingdom Viridiplantae; phylum Streptophyta; class Pinopsida; order Cupressales; family Cupressaceae; genus Sequoiadendron; species Sequoiadendron giganteum. The sequence continues at coordinate 3,496,480 of CM021108.1, read as the reverse complement.
CTAACACTAACTTACTCTAACTGTAACCTTAACTCTAACCCCAACACTAACTTACTCTAACTATGAACTTAACTCTAACTCTAACACTTACTCTAACTCTTACTCTAACCCTTACACTAACTTAACCCTTAACTCTAACCCTAACACTAACTTACTCTAACTCTAACCCTAACACTAACTTACTCTAACTCTAACCCTAACCCTAACCCTAACCCTAACCCTAACCCTAACCATAAACCTAACCCTAACCTTAATCCTAACTCTAACCCTAACCTTAATTATAACCATACCATTAACACTAACCCTAATTTGAACCTCAATTCTATCTTCAATTGTATCCCTAATCTTAATTCTAACCTCGAACCTAACCCTAACCCTAGCCATAACTCTAATCATAAACATAAACCTAAACCTAACTCAAAACCTAATCATAATTTTATCTTTAAGTATAACGCTAACCTCAATACTAATTATAACCTTAACCATAATGCTAACCCTAATAAATTTGTCTTCCATGTTGCATTGCGAATGCTACTAGCATATATTATTTATTAATATATATTAAAACGTTGAGAGATATCCTTCTCGAGGCGTCTATTGCACTTTTATGTGAGTACAATTGATTAAAAATAGACGTCTCGAAAATGATATCTCTCGATGTTTTATATATATATAATTTATAGATTAATATATATGCTAGTTACGTATCTATGAGAACTAAATGTTCAGTGTGCATCTCTTGAATATAATATTAAAGATAATTTGTTAAGCTGAAATATCAGAAACATTAAAATAAATAAAGTGTTAAATTGCAATATTTTTATTAGTATGTCTTTGTGTAAAATCAGCTTTGAAACCTTATTGGATGTATTTGCAAATATAAATAATAAATTTAGTAATATATATTTTTCTTTTTTATGTCAAAGAGAGAAATTTTGACAAATTCAATACAAAGTTGGACGAGAATTAATTTTTTTAGTTCATTGAAGTTTGTAAAGAGTATTAAAGGGTTGTCATTTACTTGGTGACAATGATAGTATGTTTTTTTCATTATGTCATCAATCAAGGTTCAAATTTCACAGAGGTATGATTGGGCCAAGTTTAACCCCTAGGTGACATTGACAAAATAGTTCTCCATACTCATGGAAACTTAGCTAAAGGAAGACTTTTGGATTATATGTATATTTTTTTATCATGTCTTAACTCACTTAAAAAGAGGTAGATATCCCAATATCTATGTAATCTAGTTGTTTCCATCAAATAAAGAAATTGTGCAAAGAAAAAAAAAAAATTACTTTTATTAATGTTAAAGAATTACAATTATTTAATGCCCACTCTAATTTGATTATTCCAAATTTTCATTAGATAGCCATAATTTTACTACTTGGTGAATGAGTAGCAAATTAAGAAAAATAATTAATAAAATTTATACTAGCAATAGTCAACTCTAAAGCATGCCACTAAACTAGCATGTGTTTCTAGCTTAGCAATGTTTGATCTTGTAAACTAGCTATTTCTAGTATCTCACCAATAATGGATACTTTATTAAGAGTTGTAAATTTGATTTAATGAGTTGTGAGTAAATCATGTTATGGAAGTTATTTTACTTTGATTTTTGGGTTGTTAATATATCCCAACTATGTTAAGCAATGGTAAGAGGTGTGATGGTACAAAATAGTGTAAACTAAAATGAAAGGAAGAGAATGTAAAAATCCTAAGGTGGTTAGGGGCACAACAATATATGAATTTTATAATAATAATGAAAGGAAAAGAAATAAAAATGGTAGTACAAGAACAATATATCATTTGAATAGGGCTTGAGGAAGCTAAAGAGAAAAGAGGGTTTGAAGAATAATATTACATAGTGAGTTATAGAATGCTTGAAAGAGATGTGTGTATGTAAGAGAATACCAAGAAATCCAAGGTTAAAATAAGGAAAACTAAGAGAGTTTCCAAGAAAAATATTTTATTCAAAAATTTAGAGAGAAGGCAAAAGGGAGGAGTTGACAAGCTATTTGGATTCATCCTAAGCCATTTCCACTGAACTAGGAAGGTGGAAAGTGAAAATCCATCATGAGATACTAGTGTGTCGAATGAAAATCCATGTGTAATGCTATTGTTTAAATCATTTTAGCTCTAAAATGATGAAACACTAGATAATCACAAGGATAAAACAAAGGTTGACAAAAAGAGAAAACAAGAAAAAATTCCTAAGCATCATTTGAGGGAGAAAGGATAATATAAGGGCTAAAATGATCCTAAAAATAAACTAAAAGAATGGACACCAAAGTGGTTATAAATTATACCATGAAATTACAAGGGTATGCAATTTTTGACATTACACTTTCAATTTTATCTTGTAAATTATACTTCACCTAAACAAATGTGGGATAAACCAAATGATTTATTTGGAAAATTCAAGGGCAAGTGAGAAAATATGGGGGAACAAAAAGTGGCCACCCCACTCTTTGCCCCCCTAGAGACCTAAATGCAATCAAATTATGACACACTTGTGTCTAGGTTTGGATTGATTGATCCTCGGGCTTGGTCAATTTAGTCCATAACACAATTGTTATAACACTCATGTTATGGTCTAAATTGACTATAACACAATCACATTATAATTCACTTGTGATATGGTCTAAATTGACCATAACATGAGCACATTATAATGTACTCATGCTATGGTTTGAATTGACCATAACATGGGCATGTTATAAGGTGCTTGTGATATGGTCTAAATTGAACATAATGCGAGAATGGTATAACACACTCACATTGTGGTTTGTTGACCATAAAAATGAAATAAAAAAATTGCAAAATTTATTTCTCCCTTTCTCCTATAAACCCATAGCCTACAAGCATCATCAAGTGACCTCACATTCTTGGAGACCATGTTCTTCGATATTCATTTTCCAATTCATCGCCAAATTTTTTCCACGAAAACATTGAGGTCAAAGAGGTAAGTATTTTTAGTTATTTAGTGTAAAACTTGTATTAAATAGATAGATTCTATTAGTTTTTTGAGTGGAATTTGTTTAATTTTTAGGAGTTGAAAATGAACCCCCAAATGATCAAAAACTTGATTTACCTCCTCATCAAAATCCTATTGAAGAACAACCACAAAAAAACCTCTCCTTTGATGTCTTGACATCCTCCAGGAACACATGAAAACATATTAGGTCAAATATAAAACAAAAAAAGATAACTTGAGGGATTAATTGCAAGGTTGAAAGATCTGGCAGCAACAAACTCCCATAGGTCCAACTTTATTGAATCACCACAATCCATTGTCTCTCACATACTATCAATGAGTTGGAAAATCAATAGTTGTTCCAATAAGATGAAAGAACTAAAATAATTTTATGCAGAAAAACTATCTTATGAGCAAGTTAAACAAAAAAATTAAATATAACTTGTGTGATCTATACACTAACACATGAACCAATGTACCCTTACATGGTGCTTGTAGGAGGTTCTCTATCCATTGGTTCCACCACCAAGCGACAAGGAATAATTTTTGGGATAGGTGGTGGATGTCTTTTGACCATCCTCCATGCAATAACAATGAGGTACCACAATAATTTTAAGGGAAACTCTATTGTGAGTTTGTCCTCAATGATCTCCCTAATTATTTTGATATGAAATAGTTCCAGGATAGAGGTGGGGGCTCCACATAGGACAAAGTGGGGGCATAACATGCCTAAAAACATGCACCGAAACCCCTAGCTAGACCAGAGTTCAAGCATATCACTATACCTTTTGTTGTGAAGGAAGGTGTTGAGGTGGAGATATTAGTCCATTGGCCCACTTACTTGGACCCTTATAAAACATAGTAGGCCTCTAGAATAAGGTGAGGTGGGTGAGTCTTCTAGGCCTCAATTTCTACCTTACTTATGTCAAAATTATGGGTCTCTTTGTGTTTATGGGTATGGGGATTATTAGGATGCGATTGGCCAAGATGCTTCTATAGCATATCAGATGGTCATGATAGATGATTTGTTGAATGTAACATATGATATAGATATTCAAGTAAATTTCAAGAAGTTCAAATTTAATTTATTGAATTTGATTTTGAAATTTAAGATTAACTAAATTACTAGGTTGATTATAGTAAAATTTCAGGGTTAGAGTGTTCATTTTGTATTTGAAAACCCTCCACCTGTCGATTACATGACAATGTCAAGTCCAAAAGTATGTAACTAGAAAAAGTTGATTGAATTTTGAATAGGTTAATGTTGGGCCTTTGATATCAACACCTACTAGTGAAAGTCATCATCCACCTTTCATTGGGGAAAGCTTGTCTAGTTTTAATCATTAATGTTTTGTAAAATAATGCTAGGTATATTTTTTTAATTTAATAGTTTTTATATTCTCTTAATTTTCCTTTATTCCTAGAGTATCTTTTTTGTTAACTACCCTTGTATCATCTCACTTACAATTTCCTACTCACTCTCTATTGTTGTATAAAGCTACAAATATTTGGTTGCATGTACTTGCAACTTCTCTTGTGAAACTCCCTAGTTCATTGCATCCATTGGTATCATCTCTTGATTGTGTTTTTATACTCCCACTAGTAGAATTTCTAAAACTAGTCTCGCTCCACATGTATCTTCATGCATATATCCATCCTTTATTAAACCTACTTGTAACATCTTCAAAGTAGAATTCTCAATATATGCTCCTTTATTGCACTCAATTTTACCACCTTAGTTACAAATATTTATTGCTCCTTTAGTATTCGCTCATACCTTAGTAACATTTCTCATCAATTTGAAAGCATCATTGGTTTACACAAAAAACCTATATTATATTTTTATTACTACCTCTTTCACATACTCCTCCATAGATACACTACTACACTCTTTCTTGTGGAGCATCTCTTCGACCATGAGTGAACACTCGTAATCCTCCATACCTTATTATTAGCATGTTTCCCTTATATCCTCATCCTCCATCATGATAATTTCTCCTTATCTCTAATTTTGTGTTGTAGATCTACAAACACAAATATGTTAGAAGAAACATGGCCCTTATTTTTCCTTCATTTCTCAAATCCACCACATCTCTCTTCTCAACCTCTTATAACCCATGGGTTGCCTGATCCTCATTTTCCATGAAAATAAGAACCATTCACACATCTAATATACTAGCCATGATGTGCTATATTGGTTTCATATTATCTATTTCTTCAACTATTGGATTCTCACATGATAGGTCTCTGCCCACTTATTTCCTCTCAAGGAAATCTTCTCCCTAATCTTCTATTTTGTAGTCTTCCTCTTTCTCCCAATTATTGAGAGAATTTATGTATGCTCAAGAACTCTCCCTTGGCCATCCTCTAAGGAATTTAATTTTTAGTCTCTCTCATGGCCTTCAACACTACCCTAAACTTCTCCACAAGGCCTACTACTAAAACTTAATTTCTCTTCATCTTGGTAGCATCTCAAATATGTGCATAAAAATACATTCGCTTTAGATCACTCCCAAATTTATAGCTCAATCTAATACCAAGTTTCAATGGTGGCTATGGATGCCTTTATGCCAATTTAATGGTGTCACCCTATTCGCAGTGCTTGAGGACCCACACATAGTATTATAGAAGCCAATTAGGATTCCCATTTTTTCTATAGATCGCCTTGCAAAAACTAACAACCTATAACATCATACATAATCAAGTACTACCACTCTATGTTTATTAAGTCCACTCTTCATTATAGACACCTTTTCTCACCATATCATGTGTTCTCTTTCTCAATCCTATTGATTTCTCAACCTCTTCATGGTTTGGACACTCATTTGCATTTTTATCTAACTCATAACTTCTCCCTTATTGTAAGAATGAGAATTTGGTGTTGAGTTGGTGTTGTCATTGATGTGAACAAGCTTATGTGTTTTCATTGATGTCAATAGGTCTATGGGAAGATTTTTTGTGGTGATGCTTTAGGATTAGTTGCATTATGTTGTCATTAGTTAGTGTTACTAGTGTCAAACTCTAGTGTTGCTTTGACAAGCTTTTGTTTATGGATTAATAGTTGAGTTGTTGTATTGGAGATGGTCTAGTGGTGATGAGTAAGTGTTTAAGATGATGAGAATGTGTCTATGTTGCTTGGTTTTCAAGTGTTTTTGAGAAAAATTGAATAAAACAAGAAATAGTGTGTTCTTTGTGATAGAGTGCCATTCTGGTTTTGCTTTGCATTTCTTCTATATTGAAGAACTACTTGTGTGGTTGGGATATGTTGGTTGATGTGTTACATCAAAAATTTGTTGGTCTAGATCATTGTACAGAGAAAATTGTGTTCACTAGTGTGTGAATTGTGTTGTAGTGGTGTCTGAGAGAAATGGTTTTGCTCCGCATTTCTTTGCAGTTTGGTTTTTGGTCTTGCGGATCTAGAAGTGTGTTGATATTTATTATATCTATCTTCAATTGAAGTTTTTTGTGGCTTGGTAGTCTACACTTGTTGATTTCTCAAGTTACAGTGTGTGGAAGATTAGTTGAGTGTACTGGGTGTGTACATTCTTCGAGTGAAAGTTGTTACATGAAGGAATTTGTTGGATTTTAGGGTATTCTTGGAATATTACAAAGTGTGTTTGAGTATTGCATGTGGTTTGTGAGTCATCTTTGAATAAAAGGAAGCATGTACTTGAAAGGTTAATAGTGTTTACATAGGTTCAACCGATCGTGGGTGTTTGCAGTAATTGCATATATGCTTCATTGTTCGTGGAAGTATGATGTAATGTGTATGTGTGTATTTGGGTCTGTTAAGGAGTGTTGTGGTCCACCTTCATTCCTTTACACTATGGGAATTTTTTGGTGTCAACCTAATTTGGATTTTCACTATTGAGGTGCATAGCCAACCTTGTCAATTATTTTCAAGGTTGAAGAAGGTATAAATAAGTGTTATGTTGATGAAGGATGCATGTGTAGTGTGAGTAATGAGAATTACGGAGCTTTGAAGTACAAATTTGTGTAGTGCAGTACAAGCTTCAATGTTCTAGACTACTGGAAGCAATGATCAGAAGGTTTTGCAATCTTCAGTAAGGTTGTGAATTTGTTGGTGATGTTGTGGTGTAATTTTATGTTGTGTTGAGATGGATTTCTCACTATAACATTCTTCTTTCTTCTTTTCTATAATATGGTAGTGAGCCATTAGTAGTGAGCCCTTCTTTCTTTTGGGTAGTGATCCCTCCAACTGTGATCCTATTGTTTTTGGTGTTGCTATTACTTTATATTATGAGCTAATCCTCACCATAATTTTTCCCTTCTATGGTTTTCTACATAAATTTGGTCTTCTATTATGCATGGTGTTGATTTGTTTCATTTTTTGTTAATTACCTTCATGCTTATTCAGTTTAATAGATTAAGGGTTAATTAAGTTGATGTGGATCTAAATTTTTATGAGGGTTTTGAAGTTTTAATGTACTATTGATTCATCCCCCCTCTTAGTTGTCTTATTTATTCAACAATTGTTATTAGAGCAAGGTTCCTTGGAAGAAAGCTTAACCTCTTGAGGTAGATCTAGAATGGCGCACAAGAAGGAGGTTCCTCTATTTGATGGAATTGACTATGTATTCTGGAAGACTAGGATGGAAGGTTTTCTTGTTTCACTAGGGTTTGAGATTTGGAATACTATTGAATCTAGATATACTATACCTATGAATAGTTTGAACACTGTTGATGAAATCAAGGCTTATGAGAACAATGGGAAAGCAAGGTATGCTCTTTTGAGTGGTCTTTCCAATACTAAACTTGTGAAGGTTATGAATCTTAAAATTGATAATGAGATCTGGAAAAAGTTGGAAAGTATTTATGAAGGAGATCTGAAAAGGTCAAGCAAGCTAAAATGGAAAATCTAAAGATCAAGTTTGAACTCTTGTGGATGTTAGAGGATGAATATATTACTAGCCACATGCAAAAAGTAGACGAAGTTGTCAATTCCATTAGAGGTCTTGGCAGAACTCTTGATGATGATGAGGTGGTAAAGAAGGTACTGAGAACTCTTCCTAAATCCTATAGTCATAAGGTTTCTGCTATTGAAGAATTTTAGAATCTAAATAGCTATTCTAGAGATTAGTTGCTTGGTACTTTGACTTCTTTTGAATTAAGAGAGTTTGGTTCAAGTGATTCAAAGAAAGAGATTGCCTTTAAAGATGGAAAAGTAGAAAAGAATGAGGAATATGATTTGGATGAATTTGATGAGTTGAAAGCAAACTTTGTGAGGAAATTGAAGAAGGGCACTGGAAAATATAGAGGTTAGTTACCTTTAAAATGATTTAACTATGGAAAGATTGGTCATTATGCTTCAAGATGTCCTATCAGAACTTCGAAAGATAAATATAAGGATAATAAAGGTAAATCAATTAAGAAAAGTTACTATGTTAGAGAAGATGCTAGTATATTTGATGATGAATCTGATTACCCTGATTGAATGCTTGTTCATGGTTTTAAATGTTGGAACTAATTCTACTAACTCTAAGATATGTATGAAGTATAGTACTCTAGAAACATGAGCAATGGTATTTTCTCTTCATGCTAAGGAAGTGAAGAACAATTGGATCATTGATAGTGGATGCTCAAATCACATAATAGGTGATAAGAGTAAGTTTGTTAAGCTTGAAATTTTTGAAGGTGGTTTAGTCAAGTTTGGTGATGATACATCTGCTAAGATATGTGGAATAGGTTCAATCAATTTTGATGGTAAGCATAATACAAATGATGATCTATAGGTTAAAGATTTATGGCATAATCTTTTGAGTGTAGGACAGGTGTGTAGCAAAGAATATAATCTTGTGTTTCAAGATGATGGTTATGAGATTAGAAAAGGCTCTAAGATTGTGGTTTCTATTGGAAAAAGAACAAATTGTAATGTTTATCATCTCAAAGGTGCTAATGGTATGAGTTTTATGACTCAAATTAATGAAAGTTGTCTTTGGCATAGAAGAATGTGTCACATCAATTTTGATAGCCTAGTGAGGATAAGTTCAATTCAAGTTGTGAGAGATCTGCCAAATATTACAAAGTCTGTCAATGTTATTTGTAAGGTTCATGTCAAATTGGGAAGAAATCTAGAAGGAGTTTCAAATTCAAAGAACAATTTGCTATTGATCCTTTGGAATTGGTGCATACAGATCTTTGTGGACCTACAAGAACAAGAATTTTTCAAGGTGATATGTATTTCATGCTATCAATTGATGATTATTCTAGAATGACTTATGTTACTTTACTCAAAGAAAAATTAGAAGCTCTAGATAAGTTTAAGGCATTTAAAGTTATGGTTGAGAATGAAATGGATGTGAAAATCAAATATTTGAGGTCTGATAGAGGTATAAAATTCACCTCCAATGATTCTAGCACCTAAATTGTGAAGATTAAGGGATAAAGAGGAATTTGTCAACCCTTATGACTCCTTAGCAGAATGGAGTGGTTGAAAGGAAGAACAAGACTATTTAGGAAGTTGCAAGAACTATGATGAAAAAAGAAAATCTACCAGAAGTCTACTAGAGAGAAGCAATTCACACTGTAGTCTACATACTTAACAGAGTACAAGAAAGAGAAAACAATTCAAAGATTCCCTATGAGTTATGTTGTGGAAGGACTTCTACTATTAAATATTTTAGAGTTTTTGGAAGAAAATGTTATATCAAGAGAGATGAAGAAATCTTAGGAAATTTTGATGCAAGATCTAATGAAGGTGTCTTCCTTGGATATTCTACAAAAAGAAAATCCTACTGGTGCTACAATAAGAGGCTGAGAAGGATTGTTGAAAGTGAAAATGTTAAAATAGATGAAGACTGACATATAAATTTAGTAATGATAGATGGTTATGAATCAGATGAGTCATCTTGCAGAGAAAAAGAGAAGGATGAAGGTAAGGAAATTAAATTACACGTTGAAGAGGAAGAAGCTCTAGAAGAAGTTCCTAAAACCCCTAAGTATGTGCAAAAGAATCATTCTAAAGATCATATCATTGGTGACAAAAGAAGAGGTGTATTGACAAGAAGAAAGGTTGTTATGATAGAAGACCAAGTAAACTTATGTCTACTTTCTAAAGTTGAACCTAAAATAGTGATTGAAGCATGCAAATATGAATATTGGATCAAGGCTATGGAAGAAGAACTAATGCAGATTGAGAAGAATTAGACTTGGGAACTTGTCCCAAGACCAACAAACAAGAATGTGATTGGAATTAAGTGGGTATTCCGAAAACTGAATGAAATGGAGAGGTGGTGAGAAACAAAGCAAGGCTTGTGTGTAAAGGCTACTCACAAGTAGAAGGAATAGATTTTGAGGATAAATTTTCTCCAATAGCAAGGATGAAAGCTATTAGGATGTTTTATAGATTTTGTAGCACACAAAGATTTCAAAGTGTATCAGATGGATGTGAAGTCTAATTTTTTGAATGGTGAATTGGAAGAAGAGGTATACATTGAACAACCAAAATGATTTCAATTATCAGACAAACTAGATATGGTCTGCAAATTGAAGAAGGAACTTTATGGAATGAAGCAAGCTCCCAAAGCTTGGTATGCAATATTGGATGGGTATTTATTGCAGCAAGGATTCAATAAAGGTACTACAAATAGTAATATCTACTTTAAAGTTGAAAAAGATCAAATCTTGATTGTAGTTGTGTATGTTGATGACATAATCTTTGGAGGTAATGAAGCAATGTACAAGAAATTTGCATAAGAGATGCAGAAAGCATTTGATATGTCTATGTTTGGGGAGATGAATTTCTTCCTTGGACTACAAATCAATCAGACAAAGAAAGGGATATTAATTTCATAATCAAAGTATGTCAAGGAAATGTTGAAGAAGTTTGGAATGGAAGATTCTAAACTGATATTTACCCCTATGGTTACTGGTTGTAATCTGAGCAAGAATAATGAATCCCTAAAGGCTGATCAAAGCAAATACATATCAATGATTGGAGGACTTCTATATCTAACTACTACAAGACCAGATATTATGCATGAAATTTGTCTTGTGGCTAGATTTCAAGAAGATCCTAAAGAGTCACATGTTGTAGCAGTAAAGAGAATATTCAGATACATAAAGGGCACTCCAGAACATGGCATGTGATATCTAAAAGATACTGATTTTTCTTTGAGTGCTTATACAAATTCAGATTAGGCAAGTTGTGTGGATGACAAAAAAAGTACAAGTGCTGGTGCATTATTTCTTGGAAATAGATTGTTGTCTTGGCTAAGAAAAAAGCAGGATTCGGTGTCATTATCTACTACAAAGGTAGAATATATTGCTATAGCATCATGTTGCACATAATTATTGTGGATGAGGAAAACCTTGAAAGATATTAGAGTAGTATATAATGAACAAACTTCTATCTTCTTTGATAATACAAGTGTTATCAATATTTCAAAGAATCCTATAATGCATTCAAGGAAAAACATATATGAATCCGGTATCACTTATTGAGAGAAAAGGTTGTAGAGAATGAGGTGAAGTTGGAGTATGTGCCTAAAAAAGATCAGGTTGCTGACATATTTACTGAGGCTCTTCCTAAGGATACTTTTGAGTATCTTAGAGAGAAGTTAGGGGTCATTGCTCCTCCTTCTTTGAACTAGATGTATAACGATATGCATCAGTCCATTGTATCTCACGATTCACTCTTTATTTTGGACTAATGTTGGTGGCTACCTCTTAGGGGGAGTAGGTAGAAAAATTATTGGCTATTACAGTCAGGAGGAGTGAGTGTTGTGCAGGTTTTTGTTATGTGCAGTATGTTGCATGCTCTTAAGAGGGGGTATGTTGTGCAATAAAGAAAAAGGATGTTGCAAAGTAGTGGTGATCAAGTACAAGTATGTTTGATATCAATGGGGAAGAGATAAAAATATGTTACCCTTTTCCATTGATTTCAAAGGGGGGGAGAAAGTAATGTGAAAAATAAGAGTAGCAAGAAAAAGGGGAGAGAGAGTAAAGAGTTAGACGAGCAAAAGGAAAAGTGTTTATCGTTGGTGATTTTTCACATCATGTAATTTCATCAATGAGAAAGGGGGAGATTGTTGCAAGAATGAGCAGTTGTTGTTGTCATTTATGCCAACAAGCTTATGTTTTTTAATTGGTGTCAATAGGTCTATGGGAATATTATTTGTGGTGATTCTTTGATTAGTTGCATTATCTTGTCATTACTAAGTGTTACTAGTGGACACAACCTCTAGTGTTGCTTTGATAAGATTTTTTTATAGATGTATATTTGAGTTGTTGCATTGTATATGGTCTAGTGGTGATGAGGAAGTGTTGAAGATTATGAGAATGTGTCTTTGGTTCTTGGTTTCCATGTTCTTTTGAGAAAATTTGAATAAAAAAAGAAGAAATAGTGTGCTATGTGTGACATAGTAGTGTTCTAGTTTTTCTCTGAATTTATTCTATGTTGAAGATCTCCTTGTGTGGTTCAAATATGTGGGTCAGAGGTGTTCAAAGGTGTTATGTCCAAAATTTCTTGGTCTGGATCATTGTGTAGAGAAAATTGTGTGAGCTATGTGTTGCTGTGGTGTCTAGGAGAAATGGTTTTGCTTTGCATTTCTCCTCAGATTGGTTTTTGGTCTTGTGGATCTGGAAGTGTATTGATATTTCTTATATCCATCTTTAGTTGAAGTTGTTTGTGGTTTTGTGCTCTTCAATTTTATTTCTAAAGTTATAGTGTGTGGAAGATTAGTTGAGCATATTGGGTGTTGAAATTATTCAGGTGAAAGTTTTTGTGAAGGAATTTGTTGTATTTTAGGGTTTTCTTGGAATATTCCAAATTGTGTTTGAGTGTTGTGTGTGGTCCATGAATTGTCTTTAAATCAAAGGAACCATGTACTTGAAATTTTAATGGTGTTTACATAGGTTCAACTGACCTTAGGTGTTTGCACTAATTGTGAGCATGCTTCATTGTCTGTGGAAGTATGATGTAATGTGTATGTGTGTATTTGGGTCTGAGTTAAGGAGTATTGTGGTATGCCTTCATTCCTCTCCACTGCAGGAATTTTTTGGTGCCAACCTAATTTAGATTTGCACGATTGAGGTACATAGCCGATCTTGTCAATTATTTTCAAGGTTTAAGAAGGTATAAATAAGTGTTATGTTGGCACTATTATAGAAACAACAATAAAATACTAAAAACTGCTTATAAATGAGTGCAGTTGGTCACGTGACCACTCCTAGTTCATTGCCAGTCATATATAATGTGACCAAATTGATGACTAAACCATTTTTAGTCATTTATTGGTTGTTTTGATTGATCGATTTGGTAGTATATTTAGTTTTTGATTTAGTCATTCATTTTTGCAATCTGGCCACTTATTTAGTCACTTTTTTCCATTGATATATTTAGTCATTGATTTAGTCATTGATTGTTGTAATTTGGTCACTTATTTAGGCATTTTTATTCTTGGATATATTTAACTGGTCACTTATTTAGTTGTTGATTTAGTCATTGATTGTTGTAATCTGGTCACTTATTAGTTGTTGATTTAGTTATTGATTGTTGTAATTTGGTAGTATATTTAGTCTTTTTTATTCACTAATTTTACTAGTCATATTTATTCACCGTTCAATGGTTTCTATCAATTGGTAGTATATTTAGTCAATGTAATTATTAATTGATGTCAATTAGTAGTATATTTATTCATTTTAATTGACTAATATTTGAGGATTTAAGCATAAAACACAAAAATACGCATCAAGCACACAATAAGACAACCATTAAGAAGGAAAAATTGGTGAACTTTATTAATAAAAGAAAGTTGTTCTAGTTACAACTTACAAACAAAGTATTACAATTGTTATTTTCAATCACAAGACTGAAAATATGAGTTACAATATTTTAGAGAAATGATTGCAAGAAAGAAACTTCTCCAAAATGCTTCTACAATGATGGAAACACATGCTTGTAGCCCTTCAATGCGAGCACATGCCCCTTTCATCTCTTAAAACTTCTACAATGTGGGAAATCTTCCTAGAGAAAGTTTTAACGTGTAGAAACCAAGGAGAGTGTTGATCATGTCCCATATATGAAGCTCTCTCTTTCAACACAATCAACAATAACCTGAAGCTAGAATATTTCCTCCTTCATATGCAATGTGCCATCTAATATGAGCAAGAAGGGTTGCCTTTTCCGCCATGAATGAATTTGTGCCTCAATACAACCAACAAAATTAATATTAGTCTCAATTCAGAAAGAATAAAATTACATGTCTATTGCAATTTTATAAAAGAAAGTCCAAACACAACAAAAAGATAAATCAATTAAAAAACTATAGCCTTGTCAACAAATGCCTTAAACAAAGTGTTCAACATAGGCTTGAAATATGCATATTGAACCCTTGATTTTAGAACCTTGTTCAAAGTTTAAGAAAGGTGATATGCTCAGATTATAGAATGAATTTAACATTATAGAATGAAGGCTATCAACACTAACCAAAATGGAACAACATTATCAACAAAAATTTCTTGGAAACCAAGCCCGAGAATGCCATCAGACTTAATTAGACAATAAAAATGTCAACCCTGGTTCATGTGTTGTCTAAGTAAAGATTTTCACCATGGAAGAATCCATTTATACATAATTTATTCCAAATTAAGTTGATGAGAAAATATCTTTGATATCCAACTGGGAAGCCTTAACATCCAAAAATTACTAACATGATGTTCCACAACAAGTTTCCTAATTGTGACATCATCTTTACTTTAGAAACCAAATATTGATCCACTGTCATATTGAATCTCACAAGATTCTCCTTGACAAACAAAAAATGATATATATTATTTTTTTACCAACTTCCTTAATATCCCCATTTAAGCAGACTAAACTAAGTGACGTTAAGGGTTTGAAGTAGGGTACCATCTTCCTGGTATGTGCTTGACTTTGATGACTCATCTTCTTGGTATGTGCTTGACTTTGATGACTTGTATCTTGAATGAAAATAGCAAGCTAGTTGCACTGTAAAATCATTGTTAGTTACAAAAATAACCACAAAATCCTCTTTAATTAAAATAATCCTTCTAGATATTTCAATTAATTTCTAAGAGAGCTAGTTTCACTATCCAAACAACAATCAATCTATTTACTTAATATAATTTCCTAGAATTCAAAATCTGAATGTAATGAAACTAACCATAATTACGAAAGATTTGACACCAAAATGTAGTACAAAATGAATTGTTTGACATAATGCCTCAAAGAGATGTCATCTCATGGAATGAAATGATATGATTGTAGAATGTGCATAAAATGGATTTTGCAAGGAAGCTCTCAAAATCTTTGAATTAATGAAGCACTCTGGAACACCGAAATTGTAAGCTTTGCTTGTGTTCTAGATGCATGAAGTCATGCAAGTTTAGTGGATGAGGGTTGCACATACTTCACATGTCAGTAACCCTTATTGCATTACATATATAGTTGATCATTAGGTGTGCATGGTTGACCTTCGTGCCTGTGTTGGCTATCTTGAGGATACCCTAAAAATTATTACTGAGATGCTAGTTAAACCTTTGGTTCTTGTGGATCATATATGAATATAGGTTGAGTATTCCAACAACAATGCTTTTTTAGTTGGATCCTAGAAATTTTGCAGCTTATGTTCTTCTCTAAAACATATGTGCAAAAGCGGGCAGGTGTGGTGAGGTTCAAATAGTAAGGTGATTGATGAAAGATAGAGGAATTAAAAAGATACCTGCATGTAGTTGGATTGAAGGGCATAAATGGATACATGCTTTTTGTGTAGGAGATAGATCACATCCACAAACATGTGAGATCTATGCAAAATTGGAGAAATTGGCTTGGCAAATGAAGGCAGCAGGGTATTTCCAGATTCAATACTTTTACTCAATGCTATGGAATAGAAGAAAAAAGAATCATTTATTTGCCACCATGGTGAAAATTTAGAAATTGCATTTGGTTTGTTAAACATGGCCCCTGGTACAACTATTAGAGCTTTTAAGAACCTTCGAGTATGTTCTAATTTTCACACTGCATCTAAATTCATCTCCAAGATTATTGCAAGAGAAATTGTTCTAAGAGATGTGAACCATTTCCATCATTTTAAATAGGGACAATGTTCTTGTGGAGAATATTGGTGATGCTAAATGAAACAATATAAAAAATAGGCTTACACTATAATAATGTGCACTACATCAAATATCTAGTAATAACAAAGGGACATCCATCAAAGCATAATAGCAGGGATTTTTTGTCATATGTTGTAGTTACAAGTGCCCTGCTAGACATACATTGAAATGTGGAAGCAATATACACAACGCAAGAAAACTGTTTCAAAAAAATGCCTCAAAGAAATGTGATATTTCTTTTTATAGTTTAACCATGATACCACATCGTTTTGACATGATCCTTGCGGTGATGCGGGATGTTACCACTACATTGCACCGTTATTTCTTGACCTTTGTAGTAATGTGGGATGTTATCGCTACACCACACCATTATTGCTCGGCCTTCACAGTAATACAAAATGTTACCGCTACACCGCGCCGTTATTGCTCGGCCTTCATGGTAATGCGGGATGTTACCACTACACTGCACCGTTATTGCTTGGCCTTCGCAGTAATGTGGATTGTTACTGCTACACCACACTGTGTCTTCTTGGCTCTTGCGGGGATGCAGGAGAATTATTTGAATTACTGCCATACTGCAAATTTATTGCTCGACCTTCGTGGTAATGCGGGAAGTTACCGCTACATCACACCATGTCTTCTTGGATCTTGTGGTATAGTGGTATTATGAAACTTGTCACAACAGTCTTATGAAACTTGTCATGACCATCTACTACCTTGACAAAACAGTCCTATGAAACTATCCTATAGGGATGACAGTCCCAAGAAACATGGCAATGCTTACACCAATAAATAGTTAACTAGAAACCGTGAATTTTCAATACATAATGGAGAATATGCAGAGAGTTAAGTCAGTGAGCAAACATCCTTGAAGAATTTTCATCAAAAGTATGACAATCTAAAATTTCGTAGTAGAAAATCATATACCCTCAAAGACCTAATAGTCATAATAGACCTAGTGATAGCTTTCAGAGTCATAAGAGAATATATGTAAGAGCATGAAAATAAATTGAGATGGAAGGGCAGTTGATAGAGTTGAAGAATCAGACCTGTAGTGAGAAGGTAGGGAAAACAAAGTAATTTACAGTCAAGAGCACCATGGAAGCTTCTCAGGTGACTATATTTGGGAAAGGAGAGAACTTAGAGACAACATTACCATCAAAACAATAAAGATACTCAAAACCCTACCAAACCCTAGGGCCTTTTTCATCACCTTGTAGAGATCTCAAACATGCATGAAAATATTTCACAGAGACTAAAATCATCTCTATTTTTGATGATCACAAAAAGTAACAAAAATTTAGATTCACAAGTGATGAAAATAAGTACATGGAAAGTATATTATGCTGATTTTTATTTTTTATTTTTAAACTTAACCATTAACTATCCAATACAATTTAATAAAATACAAATATACAATGAAATATTATGATTAACAAAATGATGATTTTAACTGTTATCTTAAAGTAGACAAAAAAAAATTGTGCAAGTGAGTAATAACACCCTTAGATTATTCTAAACAAATAAATTTTCCATTTACATCATTTTCAAGCAATAATTTTTTAGATCCGTCCAGCTATACGAAAATCAAATCAAATCTTCAACGATTTCAAAGATCTAAAGGTTTAAAAATCTGATATTTTTAGATCTGTTCTTGGGTGTATCCTACAAACTTCATCATAGAAGGATGGTTCATCACCTCATTTAGACCTAGATTTGGAACTTCCTTTGTTGTTTCCATAGAATCCAAAATAGGCCTAACAAATGCTGGAAGAAATAACCTTGTAAACATGCAAAAGGAAAAGCTAAATCAATAGTTTTTTACTAATTTTCATTCAAATTATTTGTAATAATTTTAAGTACCTGATTCTATTGTACTTTAAAGATTTATAATATGAAATTTATCTATTCAAATAGCTTAAATTATTTTAAGTTATAAAATTGATAAATAGGATTTAGCAATTCAAAAAAAAATCTGCTTCTAAAATTTTAAATATCTTTACTGTATCTATTTACCGTTGTTAGAGAGTTGTAAACTGTGATTTTTCCTCTATCCTATAGGATTGAGAAAGGAAGAACACTATCAAAAAATGATTGAATCATAACAAATAGTCCAAAAATAATGAAAGTTACTATCAAATGGTGACAAAGATTTGTCCTCTAAGTTATTTGCACATGGTGATTGAGAACACAGTGAGTAAGAAGTAAAAGAGCATTGGATCATAGCACTAAAAAATGGTCATGAGTTATGCAATGAAATTCATTTTTCTTTTGATCACAAAGGAGATCGAGATAATAACCAACATACTGATGTGCACAAAGAATGATCATGGAGTGCAAACTTCCTTACAAAGCAATTACCACAGCAATGTTTGAAAGGAATTGTACCTTCTATTTTAAACAGATATGGATATGTTCTAACTTGTAGTTAATTGTTGTAGCATAATAGATAGGATAAATAGTTGTTCATATACCATTGTTTCAAATTCTAAATTGCTATACCTTATTCTAGGAGAAAATCACAAGGGAGTCTATACATAAGACACCATTGTTTCAAATTCATAATTGTTGGCTCTTTCACAATTGTTTGCTTCATTTATTTGATCTAAGACAACCTGTTGTATAGAATATGCTCTCAAAATCACAGTAAAATCCTTTATTCTAGGATAACTGTTCAGAATCTTTCCCATCATAATAATGAACAAAAGCACCAGTCATTAACCTGAACTTTGCAAGAGTTTCATCAAATTCCACTCTCTTTTCCATTCTGAATTTTGTTCCCAATTTCATCCATGAAGAACTTCCTCAGCCTGTAGATCCTGTTGTTAGCCATAACTTTACCAGGTTCTGAGTATAGCTAATATTTTTTACCCAAGCAACAATTGACAAAATTTGGCCTTACCAGAATCTAATCTGGTAAGGCTGAATTTTATCAATTGTTGCTTGGGTAGAAACTCGAAGCTATCCTTGACACCTAGTAAAGTTATGGCTAATAGTAGGACCTACAGGTCGAGGAAGTTCTTCATGGATGAAATTGGGAATAAAATTCAGAATAGAAAAGAGAGTGGAAAAGTAGAATTTGATGAAACTCTTGCAAATTTCAGGTTAATGACTAATGCTTTTGTTCATTGTTATGATGGGAAAGATTCTGAACAGTCATCCCGGAATAAAGGATTTTACTGTGATTTTGAGAGGATCTTATATACAATAGGTTTTCTTAGATCAAATAAATGAAGCAAACAATTGTGAAAGAGCTAGCAATTTTGAATTTGAAATAATGGTGTCTTATGTATAGACTCCCCTATGATTTACTCCTAGAATAAGGTATAGCAATTTAAAATTTCAAACAATGG
Source organism: Sequoiadendron giganteum (assembly GCA_007115665.2). Lineage (NCBI taxonomy): Eukaryota > Viridiplantae > Streptophyta > Pinopsida > Cupressales > Cupressaceae > Sequoiadendron > Sequoiadendron giganteum. The sequence continues at coordinate 3,477,055 of CM021108.1, read as the reverse complement.
TACATGAACAACTATTTAGCCCATTTGTTATGCTAGAACATATCCATATCAGCATAAAATACTAAGTGCAATTCACCTCAAACTCTATTGTACCTGAGTATGACAGTACCTAAGCTTCTGGTGTTTCTAGACAAAACCTATAGTGGAAAAGTGTAGTCTCCATTTGAAGGAACCATTTTTAGAGCTCTTCCTTGAAATGAGGGTTGAAAACATTAGAAGAAAATCAATACCATAATTCTAAAGTAAAAATTTGTATCAAGCCAAATTTCAGAAAGTATAATTAAAAAGACAAATCCTTACAATTGGACCTCAAATTGGACCAAGCATATTTATGATTTTATCAAGTTAGAATGTAGGAACTTTCTCTGTCAGAGCTTCATGAAACTAAAATGGATCTCAAATTGGACCAATAAAATTTATGATTTTATCTTTAGAATGTAGGAACTTCCTTTGTTGGAGCTTCATGACCTCAAATTGGATTTGATATTGAGCCAATAGGTTTATGATTTTATCTTTAGAATGTATGAACTTTCTCTATCAGATATTAAAGATCTCAGGTTGGATGTGAAATTGGACCCGTAGATTTATGATTTTATCTTTAGAATGTAGGAAATTCCTCTATCGGATATTGAAAAATTCCTATACTCAGCTTCTGCTTCCAAGCAAAAACACCCGAAAGTGTTTCAAGCCAACTGAGATTACTCTCCAACCTGGTTATGTCACTGATAGCAATCCAAGTTTTCCTAAACCGTCCATACTCGAATGTTACATCACAATCTATTCTTCTTGAACATAAAAATTCCACATATTAAACCCTTCTAAATAAAACATTTAATCATCATAAAATCATCATTAATAAATCATTTCAATTTAAAAAAAAAATCGATGTCACTTACTATCAAAACAAAAGCTATATAAATCACAAAAAGTCAATGAAGCCTCCTAAATGTAGCTTAAACCAAGTTTAAAGGATGGGTTTCAACATAAGAATCTTTCTACTACAACTCTCAATGAATGTATTATAAGCAGAAAAAAAATTATTCACACTTGAAGTAATGCAGTCAAACATTTATTCCAAAAGTGTGTTAGTAGGAGTTAACTAAAAGCAGCTGTGATTACCTCTTGTTGTAATAAAGAGCCTATAACTCTGGTTGATATGCAGAGTGGTTTTGTTATATCAATTATGTAATGCATTCAAGCACAACCCATGTTTAATGGGCTATTCTAGAGAGTGATCAAGATTTTATAAACCTTATGAATGTTACTTGAAAGTGTACAACTTAAACTACAAACCAAGTTTTTAACATACTTGAATGCACTCTTGGGTTACCACAAACTATAATAATGTGATATGCTAATCACCATTATGGAAAGTATTAAAGCAATACCCATGCTATATATGATACATTTCCTTGATCAGGTTTGCATACCTTAATGATCAAACACAAGCTTCCCACACACTCTAGGATACAATCCAAGATCATACCACAACCTTGTCAAGACGGCTAATTTCCTCACCCAAGATTTAAGGTTGTTTTTTAATACCAACAAAAGCATTGGTAAGAGCATGACTAGGGTAAAAACCCTAGGTCTCCGTAGAAACATAAACCATAAATCTAGAAGATTAGTGAGGTTGTAATACCAAAAATATTGAGACATTGTAGCCAATAAAAAAATCTTGTAATCTAAAGATTGTAGCCAATAATAAGAAAACTATGTAGCTCAGTGAAATTTGTAAATGCAATCTATGGTAAGAATAATGACACTCACTTGAAGTGTGATATTCAAAAATAGGTTGAGCAGTGACAAGATAATAAAGCTCAAACCTTGCATAGTAAAGTGGAGATTTTAACAGTGAGTTTCCTTACCCCCTTGATGACCTTAAGGGTTTTTCAAATGCTATTGGCAGTGTTAGACAAGGAAAATACAATCAGGGAATGACTATCCAAATGAATTAACAGTGGTAATCACAGGTTCAATGTTTCTTCTTAGCCATTGTATAATGGAGGTAGTGGATTGTATTTTTGAGCAGTGTTTTGAGACTCATCAAAGATGGGAGAATAGTGAATAATACCTTGTGGACTATGAAGTACTGACAATAAGGTTGAAGGATCTTAAGACCCACAATACTATGAAATAATGAGTCCCCTGTAGTAAGTAAGTAAGTAGGTAGTCTATAGGGCATAGTTTTATTTTATAAAAGGATGCTCACGAAAGGAATATTCAAGTGAAAGTGAGTGAGCTATTTGAGATTGTAGCTGAGGGTGCAATATCCAGCCTTAAAGGCAATTAGCAAAGTATTAAATGTGCAAGCAAATCAAATCATACACAACAAATAATTCACAATATTATCTTGCATAATGCCTTGAGTTTGAAGACAAAAATCTCATTGTATCTTGATGAAAGTAGTGACCTTAATGGTTAATCACTAACAACCATGATTTTAAAACATGTTATTCTGCTTATGGAGGCAACATTTTAAGCAAGGTAGTGAGTGGTGGTTTGGAACAATGGCAGGTATGAAGGACTTGCTTTATATGCATACTATGCAGTCTAACTTAAGACAACATTCTTAGAACAGATTGAAGGTGGATTATGGAACTCAAGGGTTACCATGATAAGGATTAAAGCAAAGACTGAGATTATTTAAAAGCCACTATCATGAAGATATTAAAGATGTCACATGCAAAACCCTAGCAGCTGGAGTAATGAATACAGTGCCAAAGAGGACAGTGTGTTGGGGAAAATTTAGGAGATCTCCACATTATCTAATCACAAGAAAATACATCATTTATTTATTTATTTTAAATTAAAATAAATAATTCTAAACCCTACATATTATGATACATTGATAAGTTTCAAAAGCATCTAATTTATTTTTTTTAATTAAAAGAAATCATTCTAAACCCTATATAGGATACCTTGATACTTCAAAAGCATCTGATTTATTTTTTTAAATTAAAAGAAATCATTCTAAACCCTATATAGGATACATTGATACTTCAAAACAATCTGAAGGAATTTGAGCATTCTAAACCTTATATAGGATACATTGATACTTCAAAAGCATCTGATTTATTTTTTTAAATTAAAAGAAATCATTCTAAACCCTATATATGATACATTGGTACTTTAAAAGCATTTATTCAAGAATTTGAGATTATGCAAATATATGTCAATTAAATACTTGGATTACAAATAGTAGTGTGAACAATGTAACCCTTGTTGAGCAGAGCAAGAATGAGATAAGCAGCAATGAATCTTATGCCTCCTGTCATGCATATATCCTTACCATTCTCTATCATTCTTTACTGAAACACTTCTCCATTTTGGCAAGCTACACCTAAATATAAGGTTTCGACGAAGGTTTTAGAGTATGTTTATTAAAATGAAAACTCCATTTTGGCAAGCTACACCTAAAAATAAGATTTCGATGAAAGTTTTAGAGTATGTTTGTTAAAGTTTTGGAGTATTTTGGCGAGCTATATTCTTGATTCCTTAAATGATTTATTCAAATGGATTGTGACTAAATAAATGACTAACTATTTAGTCATTTTTATTTGTGTGACTAAATATTTTTTATTCAATGACCAAATCAGTCATTTATTTACTCATTTATAGCTAAGTTGCAAACAATTAGTAGAATTTAGTCATTTTGAGTTGTTGTGACTAAAAATTTTAGTCACCTAGTCATTTATTTTCCAAATTCTACTAGTGCGATGAAGGATGTGTGTGTAGTGTGAGTAATCTAAATTGCGAATTTGTGAAGTGTGAATTTGTGAAATGCAGTGCGAGCTTCAATGTGCTAGACTACTGGAAGAAGTGAGTAGAAGGTGTCTACAATATTCAATAAAGTTTTGAATGTGTTGGTGGTGCTATGGTGGACTTTTTTTGTTGCATTGAGATGGATTTCTCACTATAATATTTTTCTTTCTTCTTTTTTGTAATTTGGCAGCAAGCCCTTCTTTCTTTTGGGTAGTGAGCCCTCCGACAGTGAACATATTGTATTTGGTGTTTCTATTACTTTATATTGTGAGCTAATCCTCACTATGGTATTTCCCTTCTTAGGTTTTCCATGTAAATATGGTGTTCTATTGTGCATGGTGTTGATGTGTTTCAATTTATGTTAATTATCTGCATGCTTAATCAACTTAATAGATTAAGGGTTAATTAAGTTGATGCGGATCTAAATGTTTATGAGAATTTTTAAGTTTTAATGTACAACTAATTCACCTCCCCTCTCAGAACTTGTATTGTGCATTCAACACCCCTTTAGTTAGCTCTCTCTAAAATATCCACACACTAAACACTCATGAATCCTCTATATTCTTTGTCTTTTACCTTGTGCTCTTCTTGTTGTCTATCACTTCAACTTGATGGCCTTCTTCTTTATCATCAATTTTATCCCACATTTTCCCATGCTCCTCTCTCCCTTGTAACTTTCTTCTCTCAAATCACACCTTTCTTCTCCTTTACATCAACTTAGTTTTTCTAAGGTACAACTTCACAAATCCCTTACATACCTTTTATATCAAACCTTCACTTCTTTACCCATATAAATTTTGCTCATATGTCACCCAATTATCTAAATGTTTGAACTCAGCTATCTATCCTTTCTTGTTGCACGCCAAAATTATTGCATTCAATGCTTTACATCATCAAATGTCCCTCAAATATGGCACTATCCTTCTCTTACATGATTGATCCTCCATTAGTGTTTTCAGGAATATAAATAGCATCCATAAAACTTCTTAAGACTATTTCATTTTTTAGATGTTGACATCATTGATACTCCTCTTGTTATTCATACCACAATGGAGTGTGGTGTTGATGCAACAATATCATCTTTGATGCCTTTGATAGAGGTATGAGCTAGATTAGTAAATTTAATGCTATATTTGTTCTTTTATCTATCTGCTAGTGAAAATTTGAATGATATTCATTTTTAGTTTACTTTTTATATTGATTATTTCCACAAGGCTTTGAAAATTTCTTTAGATCATAAACATGCCCTTTTTATAAATGAAGAGATGTAAAAAGTGTTTTAGAGTTATTATTAGTACATGGTAAGTGATTATTATGCTATATGTCATTATATACTTCATTTTTTATATTTTAATATGTATACTTTTTATTGAATTAGGTGGAGGTCCAAGAAATTTTTGAGAGGAGGTTGAGTCAGCAGATTCAAAACAAACCATCATTGCATACATCTCCATCCACTCAATATTCATAGGCAGTTTGTGATCTCTTTCCTTCTCTTGTAGGGAAGTGATTACATTAGGTTCTTTTGTTGTATGCCTATATGATTTTTTTGTACATAAATTTTGTATTATAGATATGTGACATTATGCACCTATATGACTTTTTTGTAAGTTTATATAGCTTTCTTGTACATATATTGTACTTTGACTAACATAAACACTACATGCTTATATGGATTTTTGGTTAATACAAATATGTTTTACCAGTGTTCTCCATATTTTCTATAAATGATTAAATGAATAATTGAATACTTACACAAGTAAAATGGAGATATTTTAACTTGAGTAATTGAATAAATTTTCAATTATTTTATTATTTAATTTGTCCAATGAGATTTATCATAGTTTAGGCCCTAGTTGGTCACTTTTTTCAGTCTAGATCAAATAAAATTAGAAATAGAATCAAGAAGTGGGGATGTTGACATGATAATTAAAATTTCAACACTAAAACATGAAAAATATTAGTTCATAAAACCAAATTTGAACTAAAAACTTGCACTTTATTTCTTCTACATTGAAAAAACTAATAAAGGTGGTGGAATATGCAAACAATTCAATCAATATATGTCCTCAACACCATGAAAAAAACACTCATTTATTGGATAATGCACAGTATGCAAAAAATAATAGAGTGTGTGGATCCTAAATCATGGCCCATCCCATGTATTTTTTTCCATTTTTTTATCTCCCTAAAATATGAGCACTATCTAACGCACATGTATGAAGTCTAATTCCAAGAAGAAGAGGCATGGACAATTAGAGAAAAGAGAGAGATATAGAGAGAGAATGGGGTAGGAAGGGAGGGAATGATGGAGAGAAACATAGACAAAAATAAAGATAGAAAAAGATGAAACAAGAGAGAGAGGTAGGTAGGTACATAGGAGTAGAGAGCGAAGGAGTAACAAAGATAGAGACATAGGGAGGGAGAAACTGATAGAGGGAGAGGTAGTGAGAGGATAGAGATAGAGAGGTGCATATAGTTAAGGGAGTGTGAGAGAGGTAGGTTATACCCTAAACCTTCAATCATCAATCATAAACCATAAATCCTAAGACCTGAACTAAATAACCTAAACCGTAGTCCCTAAACCCTAAACTCTAAAACCTAACATTAATAATTTTTAACACTAAAACCTTTAAAATTAAATTTAATCCCTAAACCCTCAATATTCAACCCTTTGTCATAAACCCTAAGCCCTAAACCCTAAACCAAGAATAATTGTTTAGTAGAAGGACATGCTACTACATACCAACATGAATGTCCTATTTTTATGGTAGTCTTGGGCACTCATACTGGTAAGGTAACTTTAGTAATGAATGTAATAATTGTAACAGTTTTAGGATGACATGAAATGGATAAAATATGTGTATGAAATGGATCTCTACAAGTAAAAATCGTAGAAGAGAGTGAGAGAGAGATAAGCTAGGAGATAGAGAGAGAGGGTAGGAGGAATAAAGAGATGGCAGATAGATAGGTGAGAGAGAGAGGTAGAGAGGGGAGAGAGGGAGAGAGAGAAGGTAGGAGATAGAGAGGGGAGGGAGGTAGAGAGGGGGAGGGTAATTTTTTCCTTAAAGTAATGTGAGCATGTTATAGCACACTCACATTATTTTTCAAGTTGTGTAATTTCCAATCCTTAGGGATATGTTTTCCTTAGGCTTCCAACCCAAAGGGTTGGGAACATATTTCAACATTCAAAGACGTGTTTTTACAAATGAAAAAATGACATAATCTCAAGAATGCCCCCCCTCAAATTTGTGCATGTTTCAATGTCAAGTCAATCAAATTATATAGTAATGTTGAGGTCTTTGTGAGCTTTCTAATCAAGTAATTTTTTCAGATTTTAAATATTTTAGGGTTTTGATCTTTGAATTATTTTACTAGTGTCTCCATTTTTTTGTCAAAAACCTACATATGGTATTTTTGGTCTCATTTTTTACCCATTCATTGAAATTTAAAACAAATTATATTTTTACATTTACTACACTCTATTATTTTCACATTAATTTTATTATTAGTTTCAAAAAAATTAGGGAGGGGAACACGCTCAATTTTCTACTTTTTAGGATGTGTCCACTTTGACAATTAATAAAATACCATATATTCATTAAAAAAATATCAAAAAAATTAGGCATAAACTACATGGTGTTAGTTAATTTCTCACCAGAGTGTTTTTAAATACCAAAAAAAGAATATTTTAGGGAGAGCACACCATACATTATGCTATGCTTTTTTGACAAGAATAGGAGCACTTTGTGTGCTCCCCCTTTTTGAACCCCTTAATCTCCACTAGTTTTTAAAAAATAGTAGTTTATAAAGTGGATTCATAGCACTACAACTCTTGTAATTGTTGTGTCTTCAAATTTTGAATGTAACTATCTTCAATTTCTCATTAAAGGTCGGTCTTTCCTAATTTCAAAAAAAGGTGGCCACTTAAGATCCCCTTTTGGTCCCCCATCTCCCTACACATGCCCTTTTCAAAAATATTCAATTAAATATTAACACCTTAGTCAAGCTACCCACTCTTTATGGAGTCATCTTAATTTTTAATTTTATGAAACCTTATGTTTAGTGACCTATTTACAGATTTCCTTTACAAAGTACCTTAATTTGGTGGTTTAATTATAGCAATAATTCCCTTGATACCTTCTACCAACCACGTAGTATTTTAATATGTCTATTATAGCTTAATATGCTCAGATAAACACCTTTCTTTCTTGGGATTCAAAACTTGTTTGGACACCACTTGAAAAAATTACTCAAAATTCAAAACTATGTTTTGATATCATTGGTCACAATAATGGATGGAGGATCCAATGGAGTATCCAACCATAGATTCAATACAACAAATGATATACAACATAAATAAATTGTCACAACAAATAGATGGAACAATGATATATCATTGATTAATAGTCATAATTATATTTAGAGTATTACCACAAGTTCTTTCTATAGAATAAACTATAATCCTTTGTTATATTGTACCCAAGTGTCATCATTGTGTGAACTTGATTACAATCTTCTAAGCTAGTATATAATATGGTGCTCTTTAATTATCTACCAAACTCTCTCCTGAGCTAACTTTCTCTATCTAAGATTAGCATAGATACTTAAATTTAGGATGAAAGATTCTTCTATAGTGAGTGCAATTCAATAATATTTTATGTGTCAAATAGTAAGGCGGTGCAATGTTCTATGCATAGTCAAACATGTAAAAGGACATGCCTTAAATGGATGCAATAATATTTCTATGTTTGAACCTAATGTAGTCTTAGTCTTGAACATTACTAGGACCAATAAGATCATACATGTCTTTAAATCTTGGTATGACCTTAAAATATTTATTGTGTGACGCTATTGGATCTTCCTTAAGAAATTTGAGAAATCACATTGCATTAACATAAGGGCAAGCCCTTAAAAATGATTTGGCATGATGAAAAATGGCATTATGAAGTTATACTATCAATATGGAAGAAATTAAATCAATATGTATTACCACATAGCAAGATACTATCTAGACCTTTGGTTTGCTACAATGCCGATTGAAATAAGAATATAACTTTGTGGTATGAAATTTCATTCAAGTGATAAGAATATAATGAAAATAAATTATTTTAAAACTTACAAAACAAAATAAACATGATTTTTTTGGGTGATACAAGATTGATCTTACCCTATAGAATCTCCCACATTTATGTTAGGCCATCCATATTTTGTTTGGGTTATAGCATTGTGATTCTAATTTTTGTGTTGGGTCATAGATGTTGTAATAAACTAGAAAATGATAATATTTTTCATAGTTAAGGATAGAACATTCCATATTGAAAACAACTAAAAAAAAATCATGTTACAACATTTTACAATAGTACTTGATATAATGACTAGAAGTGTTGCTTTCATTTTTGTTTACTAATAAAACTCCAACAATAAGCAAGATAAATGTAATTTTTTTAAATTAATCCTATAAAACTACAAGTAAGAAAGGATTATATCTTCCCATTTTACATGAAATAATATTGTTTTATTACCAAAAAAATTATCACATTTTTTTATGACTTAATACATACATTCTCAAACACAATATATATGTAAAAATTACATAAAGATATATGAGAAAAATCAAGAGTCTAGATTCATCTAGCTAATATAAGTAAGAGATAGTATAAAAACCTTTCTTATTATAGCAAGACCTACTCTATTGAAATCCTATATTACTATTTTAAGATGAACCATAAGGTTCTACTTATATAGTCATGCTTGATAATGGTATGCACATTTATATTTATAATTTTAGTAAATTAGTATAGAGCTCCCTTTCATATGAAACCTAGATCAATTCACAAAGATGGTAGTAATATTTAATGAAAGATATATATAAGTAAAAATGCAAACCAATATCACTCTATGGAGATCTATTACTAATCAAGGGTGCTCTCTTCTAATTGCAAAAGAAAATATTATCTTTTTATAATAATAAATACACATAACTTGATACTTTTATAAGTATGTAGTTTAATCTGAAATGAAATTCTTAAAAACACTTTCTAACCTTATAATCCACTAAGGATGCATTATTTTAAGCAATTTTCTCACAAATGTTTTGCGAAAATAAATCAAATTGAATATAACCACATTACAACTCACCTCAAATAGTTCGTGATTCATAAATAAATATTGTAAATAGTGGAAGAAAAACCTTTAAGCTGAAGAACTTAAGATTCGATCTCACACTACATTTATTTTGAGAAGTAGAAAAATATAGTCTTTAATAATTTATCCTAATAGTATAAATTTAAATTAAAAATAAATTGTTAACACGTTATAAATCTAAATTAAAAATAATTTGTTAACACATTATCAAAATGTGAATGCAGTGGAAAAGACAACAACAAATCATTATATGAATCAGGATCTAAATAGTAGTGAGTTCAAGATTGGGCACAATGTTAAAGATTATGCACTCCAAAGAGGAACAACTAGCATCCAAACTCCAAGGTACCTCCAAAAATGCATTGCCCAACATATAGAATGTATACACTTCAAACTCCTTGCATGAGCCTCCAATTTAGTGCATAGCCATGAAGATTAATGGCATATCCTTGCATAATGAAGACCAAGGAATGAATCCAATGTAGCCATGCAAAGCATTGGGAAGAAAATAATGGAATGCAAGTACTAAAAAAATGATGCAAAAAATTAAAGACAAAAAATGACACACAACCATTGTAAAATGGCATTAGAAGGTCTACGTATCTATGGGGAAATGATGTTTAGTCTCCAAATAATGCACAAATAAATCAAGCATGGAAACTCAATGCTCAATAGCACCATTCAATATTATACGATTAAGACACCATCAAAAGCTTGCATAATGAGAAGCAGTTTGCTAGAGTTTTCAATGTGAAATGGTGAACTATCGGTCAAGGACATGCTTAGCTGACAGTAGGGTCCACTTAATATCTAAAACCTTCAAAATCACTTGATTTTCTCCTCCATCCAATGGTTGGTGTATAATAGATAAATTGTCATAGGTACCTTGCTCTAAAAGATGTGCCATTAGTTTTTTAGTCCGTGTGGAATATAGACCTAGGAAAGAATGATTTGAGCTTATAGATTTTATTTTCCACATATGCTTTAAATAAATTTATTTAAGTCACTTTGTAAAAGGTATTCATTAAAGATTTAAGGAAGAGCTAAGGACAAAGTGGGGCTCCTCAGTCTTAAATAAAGGGCATCCATTTAACACTCATATGCCTTTTTAAGTTCATGGAAATGTTAAGTGATAAGATTTATAAAGAAAACATCTTCAAGCAAATGTTACACTATGAAGAATTATGGGTAGAAATAGATAAATCAAAGAAAGGAACCATAAAAGCAAAGATTGTAGCAAGAAAAACTATAGGGGTAAAAGAAGGTGAAGGGATAACAAGGAGAAAATGCAGAAAATAGGGAGATGTGGCTGCCATGCAATGAAGGAGATCCATGCAATATGGAAAAAGGATTTTTTTCATTTGTTTTTCCTATTCTTCCAATCCTTTTCTATATATTGTAAGTTTTTCCAAACGAGTTTCTTTGATAAAAATTAATAAAAATCTACTAGATTAACAATCAAGTCTTTATGGTAAATATTTTGTAATCATCCAGTCTAATAACACTTTTGTAGTTATGCACTTAGTCTTTTATAGATTTTGCTCATTTGTTTTGTAAATGAAATAATATATTTAGCTTTATTGTATTCTAGTGGATTTTATTAGTAACATTATCTTTGATTTCTTGTCTTTGCATATGCAGCTTTTATTTGTCAATCTAAAATTATCAAACTTCTTACAACTTAATGATCATGTGAGTTTTTCTTTTGATATTGCACTTATGTTTATTCTCTTTTCATACATGTGAATTTTGTGCAAATTAATAATGCACAGATAGGACAGTTTAATTTGACATTTTGCTCACTAGATCGGGTTTCCTTTTAGTATTCTTTTTTTTTTTCAAAAAGTATGAAGTAAATTCACTAAAGGTCTTATGATGAGTTAGCTTATAAAATATTGGAAGTTGTTTTGCAAACTGTAACCCACATCTGTAAAGCTTCCTATGTTGATGCAGATTTACATCCCAATATAAATTTGGACATCAATTAATTTATTTTATTTCATCAACTTCAAAAAGCACCGACTTTGCACCAGCAATGAATATAGACAAATCCAAAATAAATAAATAGTAAAAATTATTACTTCCAAATAGAATCTAGATAGATATAATCCCATGACTGCAAGATAACCATTGTAACTATGAAAAATAAAATATGCAGGTCTATAAATAATCGAATGGCTATGAGAAAACATAATGGTAATTATTAATGATCATTAAAATGATAGCTAAGTATTAGCCAATTTAAGGGTACAATGTTTTTCCAAGATCTAGGTCAAACCATCTATTCTTTATCGCTGCATTCATATATATATATATATATAACTTTGATTCAAGTAACTGAAAAATATAAAAAATAGGCTAAGAAGCTTAGTGAAGCTTCCAAACAAACAGGATAAGAGTAAACATTTTAAAATCAAAACTCATCCTTAAATAAATGATCTATAAAAAAAATTATAAAATTGAGACACTGATTTCCCATTGAGATATATGTTCCCTCCTTGCTCCAACCTTTGTTGTGGCAAATCATCTCCCGATACTTTTATATGACCTTGAACATTCTTACTCCTGCATGCATATTCCCATTCCATTCACAAATGCAACGATAAATCTAGCTTCTGATCACCTGAAAGCATAGCCAAACTTGTTTCAGAAAAATGAGGATCACCACTTCGGACCCTTTTCCTGGAGCCGGGGTCATCTCCTCTTGGTTCCACCGCATAAGGGAAGGTAGCTGGCAGTTTCATGAAACCCATTTCCTCTTTTGGGAAGCCATAGCCTGTCTCAGAGCCATTGGTAGCTCCTTCCATGAAATCAATATTTTCCAAGAAACCACAAGGAAAGTAGCTACCTACAATGGGTTGATTCCCAACAACGCCTTGAATCCATCCATCTATTCGCTTTCCTCCTCCTCCTCCATCACCTATTCCTCCTCTAGGTGCCTCTCCTACTCCTTGAATGGTACAAGAATTGCCCCTTTTAGAGAAAGAACTATTCAAACTGCTGGAATTTTGAGCAAACTCAGGAGAAAAAACTATTGGTAAAGGTTCCACGCTGCAGAACCTCTGTTGAATACTCAAATGAGATCTCTGAGCTGGCCTTGCTGTAATCCTTTCCTTCTTGTGGGCATTCTGATGCCCACCCAATGCCTGAGGACTGTTAAACTTCCTAGAACAGAACAAGCATGGGTAGATGCGAGCCTCCGAAGGCCCTTCTTCAGCAGAGCTTGAATTTTGAAAGATAGTGCACACTGAGAAAAGTTCGTGGCTCAAATGTGGGAACATTCTTCTGTATTCATCCCTGACTCCAACCATGCAAAGCTTCTTGCGTTGCTGAGGACCATTTTGAACTCAAAAGCAGGGAAGCCACAAAGATCAGCAAAGCATATTATTAACAATAAGAATAGACCAAGTAAAACAATAAGAATAGACCAAGTGAGATGCATAAACCAAGTAAAGATGTTCGCCATCCATATATTCGAAATCTTTAGAGGACTCTGGCAAGGTTGAACATTAATAAAGAGAGGTCACTTTTAGACCCACGAGCATTATCGAAATCATGCTACAGTTACATGCAATTGTAACGTCTACCATTATTAACTGACAAGTGAGGAAGAGTAAAATATATATGTATAAGATGATTCTTCTAAACTCTACCGCTATTTATATCATTTTGCATGAATAGACCAACATGCATAATTATTCGTAGCATTTTTCTGGGGGTGTAGAGCTTATTCGCAGTTGTCTTTGTTGGATTTGCTAGCTTTTTTTAATTTCTATTTAAGGCAGATGAAACCATTTGTAGTTGTTGCCTGTAAAAAAGTAAAATTGAATAATTATATAGCTGATTTTTGTTGTGTCATAAATTTTGAGGATGACAATGCCCTACATTTGGTCATGGACCTCTGAGAGGAAGGGGGATTGTTTGATAGGATTGTTGCCAGAGGCCATTATACTGAGCAGGCCGCTGTGCAGATTACTAAGACAATCAATATCGCTTTGTAATGGAGGAGTTCGTTTTTATTCGGCTTTTCTGAATAATACAAAGTGTTTGGTTGGATCTATCGAAAGGAAAATTAGGCTTGAAGAAATTTGCGCGTCCTTTGTCCATCAAATGGGGTGATCACAATAAGAATCGGTGATGGGTATCAATAGAGGAGTCCAGGTTAGCAGTTGAACAGGCAATTGGCCTGCCGTTTTCTCTTTTCTTGTTTACTTAATTTATAATTTTTATGTTTAGTGATTAGTATATGTGACATTCTGTACTTCTTAGTTTCTATCGGTTGAAATTGAAGATCGTCTCCATTTCCATTCACATATCAACAATTTTGAGCTTATTCCTTGTCATTGAAATTGCAAGCACGAGACTTTCAACCAAATTCTTTACAAAAGGAGCTGCCAAAGGCAGTATCTTCTTTACGGTGGGAAATCTAAAAGGGGGGTACTATTTATGTTCACTACATAGCAGGTCTAGGAAGGGCACCGGTTGCTGCAATTGCTTTATCTTTTCTGGTTCTGTGACATGGATGTAAGATTCTCAAAGATTATGTGTATTGTTTGGTTTATCATTCAGAGTTTTCCTCTTACCTCATTATGCCTTTTTGGTTGATAATTTGTGCAGTTAAACAAATCATATAATATGGTGACATCAAAGATGCCTTATGGGCCAAACAAGGATGCAATCTGAGGTGCCACATACTGTTATCTGCAGCCCATACTTATATATGTGGAGTAAAATGTCCTTGATATGTATGCAAACTAGGGGACAAAATTCGACCTGCCTGACTGCATATATTATTTCTCTGGTTCCGCAAACTCCAGAAATAGACTGATTTTAATGGGTGGAAAATGTGATAATTATATGATTGAATGAAAACATGGGAAGAGGATATATGTGCCTTTAAGGGATTGGAACTCCTTTCTGCATAGTAGTGTTATGTTTTTAAGACTGATTGTAAGAAAAGTAGGAATAATATTTTTAATATTAGCTGTTTGATAATTGTGTTAGTCCTTTTTTTTTTCTGTTGACATGAAGCAGGAGAAAAGGTTTGCATAGATAAAAAGGAATGTGTAAATCTTTTTTTAAACAATGTATCCTCCCATTAGATATATTGGGCTGTTGGGTGTTTTTTTTGTTGCTATCAAGAGTATTTTGAATGGTAATATCAATGGATAATGTGGTGCTTGGGTTTTACCAAGTTTTTCACTATATCTTATTGTTAATATATATAAACAGAATCCCTAGCTAAACAAAACTGTAAAATAAATGAGAAAAATGAATTAAGACAAGCAATTTTTGTATTATATTCATTTTATTTATTTCTTAAGCATTTGTGATGTTCTATTTTAGACAAATTGACAATGAAATACATGTTTAAGACTGTTGATAAAACTTACACATTTCTTAATTGTGGATTGTTTAAAAGAGTAAGTTTAGTTTTGGACTTTGGTTGAGATCTTCAAAAAGAATGATCCTTATAGTTATTTGATGATTTAGTATGTTTAGTTGTTGGAGGATTTTTACTATTTATGTAGTGTTAATTCATGCAGCTTTTAAGGAATCGTTAGATTATTCTGATTTTGTAACTGAATTTTCATGGAGTTTTTTATAATAAGTTTTAACATTATAAATATATTTTTAAAAATAAAAGTATAAAGAAAATATTTAAATTATTAGTTATAAAAAAGAAGTTTCTAAAATTTTAAAAATTAAGTATAAAAGAAATATACTAAACTTATTATTTCATATAAAAAGTAAGTTTCTAAATTAATATACTTAAGATTAAAAATCAAGATATCTTTTTGATATTTTTTGTGTAGATTTATTTAAGTAATATTTTCCAAACAAGAATAATAATTAGTAAAAGATGAGATATAAAAATAATATGTTCAATTACTAAACATAAGAGAAAAACTTTCTATAATTTAAAAAATTAAGTATGAAAGACTAAATTTACTATTGCATATAAAAGTAAGTTATTAAATTAATATAATTAAAATTAAAAAATATTTTTTGATGTCATTATAAAATGATTTTTTAAATAATATAATAGAAATAAAATTATCAAAGAATGAAAAACAAATATTATTTTTTAAAGTTTAAATTAATGTATTTAAAATTAAAAAAATAGAAAATTAAATAAAAAAGAAATATCTTAAATCTACTATTAAACATAAAAATATGTTTCTAAATTAATTTATTGAAAACATAAAAAATATTTCATATTTTTTGAAAAATTGAAAACTTTTCAAAAAAAGGAAAAACATTAATATTCTATCTAGATTCAAAATTAACATATATATGCAAATAAATATTAAATTTTTAAGGCTTTATATATATAAAAACACCAAGAGATATCCTTCTCAATGCATCAAATTTTTAATGAATTAATCACATAAAGGTGCAATAAAAGTATCCTCATAGAACCCTAACCCTAATTGAACAATAATCTATACCTAATTAAACAACAAATTTATTAGTTAAGAGGTAACTTCTACCCCTAATCCTTCTCGAGGCATTTATTTTTTAATGAATTAATCACATAAAGGTGCAATAGATGCCTCAAGAAGGATTTCTCTCGGTTTTTTTTAATATATTATTAATTAATAATATATCTATGCTAGTCATATTTCCTTTACAAACAACAAGACAATTCAATGCAACCACGTGGGTTATAGATACCCATTTCTCCCTTCTCACACACCACGTTAGCCTTTTTATAGATACCCACTTCCTTGTATGATGATATTACATATCTATGAAAACTGAATGTTTAGGGCGTATTTCCAACAATGTCTAATTAGCCTTCGGAGTCTAGTAAAATCTTACCATTACTATGAAAACTAAACGTTCAATGCATATTCTGAACAATTACTATGAAAACTGAATGTTCAATGCGTATTTCGAACAATTTCTAATTAGCCTTCGGAGTCGAATAAAATCTTACCATCACTAATTGCGTATCTATGAAAACTGAATGTTCAACGTGTATTCCAAACAATTTCTGATTAGCCTTCGAAGTTAAGTATTTGCAAATTAAGCTTTGAATGTATTTGTAAATATAAACTAGCATACATATAGTGGTAAATATTTTCCACGTCTGGCGCTTGCAATCTCGCCCCGATGGGAGGAAGAAGATAAAGAAAGGAAAGATGATGACTACTTTGGCGCATAATGGTCTGTTTATTGTTTTCATATTTTATGCTCTTGGACTTCTGGGCTCGACCCATGTGACTTGATTTTTGGTGATTTTTGGGCGCTGCCCATGTGACTTGCAGGGTGTGCCTTTCTACCACCCACCTTTTTTTTGTGAATATGTACTCTTATCTTTAATTTAATATAGATAGCTGCCTATTCATCAAAAAAAAAAATATTAATATATATAATATGTCAAGAGTTATAATTATCGAGACGTCTATTGCATTGAGAAAAATGATGAAAATAGATGTCTGGAGAAGGATAACTCTCGACGTATTTTATATATATTAATATTTATTATATGTATGCTAGTTATTTATTATTGAAAAATATTACTCAAATAAATATATATAAAAAACATCAGAAATATATTGTTGTAAAAGAGACGAAGAGGATGCACCTAATTTTGTATATTAATATTATGCTTATGATGAACAATTACTTTGCTAAGTCATTTATACTACATTTATTTATTCAAAATGACATGTTAAGTTAAATAGATTAGAAGAGTGACATATAAATTTATAATTATTGTAAAATTAATTAAAAAAATTTATACATCTATAAAAGATGTTATCACATGTCAATATTGTATACTATTTTTATTTTTGATTATTATTAGACATTATATAACATAAAAATCAAATTCACATTTAAAACAATATGATTCAATAATAAAAATACGCTTTTAAAATCTAAAAACCATAAATATAAATAAAAAGAAACCAGATGAGAATGCTACAAATGCTAATTATACTGTTTTGTTAAAAAAAATTATATTTAGAAGATTGATATCACATAGACTGTTTAGTCTCGTGGACGTCATTAAAATCTTTCATTCATTCATTCACATACACCAAAATGAAGATTAACAAAACTATATATGCAAGTACCAGAAAATAAAATATTATTTAATGGCAAGATAACAAAACGTATCAATTTATAAGAAAATTTAAAAATTTAAACATCCATCCCTAAAATTAAAAAAAAATTAATTAATTAAAAAAGTCCAAAGCTGACTGAATAATTTGCATTGAGATTTATCGAACCACACACAACGCTTTATTGTTTTTAATTTTGACTTGAAAAGCTTAATAAATATGAACTTTACCTCACAGAAACTTACAAATATTTTTTCCCAAGTTTATGACTCACTGAATCTACTGTTAAAATGCTAAAATAGTCATCTTTCATGGCTGCAGAACTTCTTGTTGGGATTGCTAAAATAGTCAGTGCGCGTATGAGTCAGTTGGGAATGGAATTCGATCTTGAGACTGAAAATTAGTTAAGGTCTGAAGTAATGTATAAGTTTGTTACCAAAAGCCTTAACATCTTTATAAACTCTCACTGTCGTTGATCCATAACTCAAATATTGGGAGGGCCTCAAATAAATAGAATCACAGGCATGCAAAGAAATGGAACCACTCGCATGCAAAGAAATAGAATCACTGGCAGCAAATACGGATAGCTCAAACATTTCTCTCAAACAGCAAGAGGCATAAATGAAAAATCTTGAAATGGAAGCCCAAGTTTAATATTGTCAGCAACAATCAGTCTCTAGAAATCTCTGGTGTCTGTTACTCTTGCCTCTTCAACTTTCGTCTTCTCCATTACACTCGCCCACTTCCATTTCTCTCTTGTCCATTACATTCTCTTTCTCCTCCACTTCCATCCTGACCGCTAGTAATGCCTGTCAAATATATCCTCTGCATTTTGAATGTACACGGACCCTTGGCTGTGGTTGTAGTACAACCACTTGCACGTTAATTTTTGCATGAGAAGTTTGTTATCATGGAATCTAGCAGCACTCGATCCATGGATAATCTCCATACAAAATTTGTTCATTTCATAGGTTCATGATGTTCAAGCATGCAAAATGGGGTGATTTTCAATCCATCTCGAAGTGTGTCCCAAAGCTTCAAACTGTTTGTTTGAACATTCATCTGTGTTAGTCTATCAAAGACCTTCGAAACGGGTACCTTCGCGAGGTCTAGATGTCAATACTTAGTGAAAATTGTGAAAAGTGCAGGAGTGCCAAAAAATAGCTTGATCCTACACTTTGATGCAAAATTTACTAAGTGTCAAGTGCACAAGCACTAAAAATCAGCGCTTGTGCATCTTTTCCAAAAGTTATTTTTGGTGCACAAGCGCTAATTTTTAGCACTTGTGCACTTTTCCTCCAAACTTAGTTTTTAAAGTGTCTAAGCGGTGATTTTAGACTCCAGTGCATTTTTTCCAGTTTTGTCTTTTAATGCGCCATAATTAAATGTGCGACCTATGTTTCTTTATTCTTCACTTTAAATCACTTATTAAGTGATTTTAGGTTTTGGTTAAACTCATTTTACTTTGTTTTTCCTTCCTTCTCATCGTGTCGAACATTTCCTCCTGCAAACTCACGATTGTTGAAGATTTCTTCAAACAAATCGAGCTAGGGTTTTCATTTTTGCTCCAAGTATGTATTTTTCGTTTCACCACGTTTTCTTCTTTCCATTCGATTTGTAGAGAAGAAGAATTTTTTAAACTTTCATTTTGATCTATCTAAATGTTCATGTTTAAAAATGGATTCCCTTGTGCGTCGTTTCCACTTAGCTAAGTCTCTTGTCGCGCCTCAAGTCTTCATTTTTTCCTACGCATTTCCTTTTCGTTTAATGCCCTAGGTTTTTAAAATGAAACGTTTCTTTTCCTCGACCATTCCCTTCGCCATTTGTGTGTCTTTCATTTGATAGACATAACCTTCACAAGGTCATGATTTCTAAAAATTTGTGTATTCAAAATGATGGCTTCATCACATTTGATTCATTCAAGATGTCCAAGCGGTGAAATTCACCGACTTCGCACCAAGTTTAGGACCTCTAGATGTTGAAGCATTGACTTTTAACACTGTTACATCTAACGTTTTTTCAAAAACTCCAAGTCAAGTGTAGGAGTAGTGAAAATTATCACTCCTACATGGAGTGACTTTACAAAGTACCAAAGCGTTGAAAAAACCCACCACTATGCTTCACCAGTTTCACTAAGTATGAGATCAGGTGTCAAGGCATTGATTTTCAATGCCCTAACACTTTTTGTAGAACTTACATATTAAATATGTAAGGGCATTGGTTTTCAGCGCCCTTACACTTGAAAATCACTTCTCCAAGTGTAGGAGCATAGCGCTCCTACACTTTTGGAATTTTTTTCCTTAGATGCTTTCAAACGACTCCATTTTCACTTTGGACGAGTAGTTTCTCCACTCCCGCATCATTTTTTGTGCCTAGTTGCTTTGTTCATGCTTGCTCAACATCATTTGATCGCTTCATGTTTCCCAATGTTGTTTTTTCTGCTAACGCCTGTTGATTCATCATCTTTGTAGTTTTTTTCCAGATATCATCAAGTGATCTTCAAGGTGACATCTTTGATCCAGTTTCTTCTAGATGACAGTAAAGACTCCTCCTTCATCTTTTAAAAAAGAGCACAAGATGAAATATAAGTATCAAGGTGTTTTCCCACCTACAATGGTGCTCTCCAAGGTAGATGAAATAAAAGACACTGAGGTTAGTCATCAGGACCTTGAAGACTTCATGAAAAGGACTGAGCAAAAGCCTCTAGAAGACTCCCTGAGGGCCATTATACATAGCAATCTACATCTGGTATCTATGTTCCTGAATTTTGCACACAATACTGAGTTCATCCTCCAAGTTGCATCCCATTACATCAGGGAAAGCAGAAGTGTGATAGACTCCTCTGGATAGGTGATTATGAGACTAGATCCTAAGTTCTTTAATATTGTCTTCTGAGTTCCACACATGGAACAATACATAGAGATTTATATTCAACAAGAATAGGAAGTCTATGACTCATATCCCAACAAGGTTAAGAACTTGATAAATAGTCAGTGGGCATTCTATCTCAAGATGGCTGAAAGGGCTTCTGCAAAGTGACTTCAAAGAGGATGTCAGGGACATGAGCACACTCTTGAGCAGGGTCAAAGGTTTACCTAAATCATCTCATTTTCATGACTGGATGTATGAATACATTTGGATCATACAGAGAAAGAAGGCTCACATTGACTAGGGAACTCAAATCGATGATGAGATCCATGAGCAGTTGATCAATGTACCAACCACTTTGAATTTCTATATGACTTCTTATTTGGTTTATGCAACAATTGTGATGAGACAGTTCCCAGGAATTTCTACAAAAGGGAACCAACACTCTGTACCAGTGTACAAGTATTTATGTCAATTGGAGCTAAAGGAGAGTCTTCACCATTTCAGAAGAGTCACAGATGCTTTCTTCGCACCTTTGTTATACAGTTTTTATCAAACTCTTGAAAAGAAGAGAGTGTCAGACAAGGCCTATAAAGTGGTAAGCAAGGTCGGGTGCATATTCTTACAATTTCCAACTTTCAATTACATGAGGGTTGGATGCTACATTAGGTGCCCTTACATGTTGCCCATATATTCCTCAGACAAGCGGGTGCTCATGGAGTTATGCAGATAGCTAATTTTAGTTCACAAAGAACACATGAGGATCCACAAATCAGGATTCAAGTTTCCACTAACGATTGGTAGATATACCATCAATAGTGTGCAAAAGGCCAAATCAGTCTATGCAAAAATGCAGGTCATGACAATAAGGACCTATAAATCCAGATTTGACTTTGATTTCTGAAATGTAAAAAAGAAGTTGAAAAAGGATCACAAGCACCAATACCGCTTTGAAGACATCTAGGTTGATTACAGAGATGAAGAGGATATCCGCAAAATGGATTATTGTAGGCTAACTGTGCAACAGATCAAGGATCTTTGTGTTGCTGATCTACTTGAGGATTTCACAGATCCTGGTGACATTATGAATGTTGCCTATGATGAAGATGAGATTTCTAGGAAACCCTTTCCTATAGTACAGTGGTCAAAAAGGAATGTATTTACATCAGGGAGAGGCTTGCTCCCATATTGGCTAATTTTGTAGAGTGGTTACATAAACATGGTTTCTAGATGAAAGCCTTCAAGACAAAGTCAGAAGGAGAAATACCCAGAATAGAAATCAACCTGCAACAGGAACTCCACACGAAAGATAAGCAGGCGGCTATTCCCTCTTCTTCTCGAAGAGGCCCTAGAATAAATTTCATTGTTGGAAAGAATGATACACAGGTAGTTCAAGATGAAGAAGCCACAAAATCTGAAACATCTCATTTAAAAGGAAAAGGGCTCGTTTTTGAAGAGAGATTTTGAAGAAGAAGAAAATTCAAGTGATGAATCTATTGAAGAAGAAGATTCTCAAGAAGAAGACTCTGATGAGAAACAAGGTTCCCCACATAAAAAAGATTCTGAAGAACAAGAAGGTGATAAATAGGAACTCATGCATGGCAAAGAACAAACTTTGTCTCCACATGAGAATGTTGTTGAGGACTTTCCCCACACGTCATCACTCATAACTTCAAACGTTCCTCCCACACCTCCTAATCCAAACGCTCCACCACCACCTTTTCTGTCATCAACTCTTCCCACATCTACCATACATATAGGGGATGTCTCCATTCCTCTCACAACATCAACCATACTTGATATTCCTCCACCAGTTTCAAATACATAAACGGTTGATATTTTGACAAGTTCTCCATCATTTGTTCCTAGCTTGTCATCTCCCTCCTATGACATTACTTCTAAGGCTAAATTCAACAGGTTCATGCATGAATGCTTACATGGTCAACTTGGTGTGCAATCTACGAGTGTAGTCATGACAAATATTACTCCAATTGTCACCATACCATTCATTTCAACTTCAAAGCAGTTGTGACGAAAGGATTGACAACTAGTCAAGAAGCTCATACTTCCTCTCTTCCCCCTTGGTTGGTATCTCAGGTATCAAAGAGGAAAAATCAGATGATCTCTCCAAAGGAACTCAATCTTGAAGAGAAAGCCCCTCCAAAAGCCAAGGGGAAGAAAAAGGCCAAGGTACATTCCAGACTCCATGTTGACAAATCAAATCAAAAATATGTAGAGATTGGTACACTACCTTGAGAGGAAGATGTGAATATGAAGGATTACACTATAACAAGGGTCCAGCTTGGAAAGGTCATGAATGAAAGCACAAAGGTAGATGCACAGGTGCTCTTGGATGCATTGTCAGGAAGGCTTGACAAAATGGAGGAAGCCTGAGACATGTACAAACAAAAGGCCGAACAATATGCAATTGTTTTGAGGATACTTGCAAACTCTTCGGGAAATATCCCTCATGGCTATTGAAAACCTAGAAGAACCAGCAGTACAGAAGGCAGAAAATTTTGCCTCCAAAGCTAAACCATTGTATGATTTCATTGATTAATTAATACAAGATGGATCACAGGTAATAGTTTTTGTAGATAAGAAGGCCACACAAATAGCCAAGCTCAAATCAGAGCTTGATAAGGAAGAAAGTGCACTTACTCAAGAGCGAAAAGAGATGGAAGAATGCATCTTGTTTTGGTCACAAATGAAACAGGCAAAGCTTAGCAAATTGGTGCAAGTTGGGGCAATTCTCGACAAGGAAAAATATGTGGAGGTTAGAGAATCACTCAAGCACCGCATCAATGTGATCAAATATCTTATCGAAGATCTTCACCATGTACAAGAAGATTTTGAAGGACATCGTGCTATCCTGGAGAAGGGAATCAAGGAATTTTCAGGCAAGCTCCTAGAAGAAAACTGGATTTTCCTTCTAGCCAGTGAACTTTCCAAGATCTACAAAGAAGTCGTTATGCAGCAAGTGGAGGATGTCAATTTTTCTAAAGCTTCCATACATTTTATTTGTGATATACGGCTAACCATTGATAATCTCAACACGCATCTTCACAAGTGCAATAAAATACATTCATCCGTCCAACGGTCAATCACGAGAATTCACACCCTTGTGGATTACACAGTCGGCCCAGATGATAAGTTCATACAGGAGACCAAGAAGAAGTGTGAAGACTTTTGCGCACAAAGCAAGGAACCATGAATATTTTTTATCTCCAGTGTTGAAATTTTTTATGCTTCCCTTTATGCATCTTGTAAATATTTTTTGACATCTTAGATATCTTTTTGGAAAATGTAATTACACTGAAAATTTGAGATGTAGTTTGACAGAAATAGATTACATTTTGACTAAGTAAAAGTTAGTTGAGATTTTCTTAAATTAGCTCACCTAATTTTCCTAATTTTACTTGATTGATTTCCTAGATTTTCCCATCCCTCTCCTTTATAAATAAGAGGGATTCCTATTGTAATCTTTACCTTTAGTATTTTGCAACGAAGTGTTGCCCTTTTGAAGCAGATTTGTGAAACTTTGTGTTCATGTTTGCAAATGAAAATCTGATCAATAAAGAAGAGAATTGCATACCATAATTTGTGTTGGAATCAATAATCTTGTGGATTGATTATATTGATGGTGATTACTAGATGAGATCTGAAGGGCTTTGAATAAATTTATGTACACATTGTGTTACATTATTTATTTTAATTTGTGTTTATTTTTAGTTAGCTATTGTTGGATGATCTACAAGACTTTGTGCTTGTAATTATTTATTTTGCTTGTGGAATTTTTGTATCTAGAAGACTTTGGTTTTCTAATACGAGAAACGGTACATCTCTCATAGATCCATCGGTGAAAAATTTACAGAATGACTTTGTGCCTCCATGAGCTTTCCTTTTCCATTTTATTGTTATTATTATTATACCTGGTATCTCTATGCTTTGCTTTGACAAGATAGAGGTATTGGCATTACTGCTTGTTTTTAGTTTAAAGTTATTTTGAATCAGAGCTATCAACCATGAAGCATTGTAAAACATCTTCTCTGAAAAAAGAGAGAAGCATGAATGTAACACACACCCCCCATCTCGTAGTTGTAGTGTACATTTTGTGAATATTTAGTTAGTTTTATTTATTTTTTGTAAGCAGTAAGAAGGGTGCCTCCCCTTTATGAGAAGACAAATTATATCTCACACAGTTATGGTTGAAATCTAGGTTGTGTAATCTATTGATAAGATGATTACATAATTTTCACCCAATAGAGTTTTTGTTTACACAGATTGTTGGTGTCACTGTAGAACGCCTCTCGGCTAAATAATAATATATATATATATTCTTTTTTCATGTCAAAGAGAGAAATTTTGACAAATTCGATATAAAGTTGGATGATAACTAAATTTTTTAGTGCATTTAAGTTTTTGAAGAGTATCAAAGGGTGTGTCATTTATTGGTGACAATGATAGTATGTTTTTCATTATGCCTACAATGAAGGTTCAAATTTCACTGAGGCATGATTGGGCCAAGTTTAACCCCTAGATGACTTTGACAAACTAGTTCTCCATACTCATGGAAACTTCTAGCTGAAGGGAGACTTATGGATTATATGTATATGTATTTATCATGTTGTAACTCACTTAAAAAGAGGTAGCGATGCCAATATCTATGTAATCTAGTTGTTTACATCAAACAAAGAAATTGTACTTGAAATAAAAAATTAAATACTTTTTTAATGTTAAAGAATTACAATTATTTTATGCCCACTCTAATTTGATTATTCCAAATTTTCATTAGATAGCCATAATTTTACTACTTGACGAATGAGTAAAAAATTAAGAAAAATAATTAATAAACTTTAGATTAGCAATAGTCAACTCTAAAGAATTCCACTCAAGTAGCATGTGTTTCTAGCTTAGCAATGTTTGATCTTTTAAACTAGGTGAGATACTTCCAGTATCTCACCAATAATGGATACTCTATGTATGATTTCTCTAAAACACATGTTAGTTTTCGCATGTTAATGTTATTAGTGTTAGTTCCACTTCATATAAGCAATTACGTTCATTATGCATCACTAGAGCACAATAAAGATTAAAATGCATCATGTAAATTATAAGGTGATGATTGAGATAGCATGTTTAACCTAAAGAAACCTTAAACAAGGGAAACATTTATCAAGAGAGGTAATAAATATTAATATCCATTGTTATTTATGTCAAGTTATAATATAATAAAGTCATGTTGAAACCAACCAAGCTCTACATCCATGTACAAGATGTCCCACCATCGAAAAAGTGTCACCATTTTCAAGAACCCTGCTCAATGGTGAATATGACTTGCAAAGCCCTTGGTCCTATTGAGGGTGGTTTTAATCACTTACAATGTGCTAGGTAATAAGGGTTTATTGCCCCTTTTGAAAAGTACCAAGACTACTCTAAGGTTTATGTATAACTAGTTTAGTCGTGTTGGGATAGTACAAGGTCGTTGTCAACATGTTCACAAGGGTTCTAGTGTTTAAAGCTAACTGAAAAGTAAGATGCAATCAAAAATAATGATTTTAACAATTCATAACAACATATTGCATTTCAGATTTATAGAAGATTTGTAATTATTTCAATGCTCTTTAAGTATTTCAAACTGAGTTTCAAAGAAAAAATTAAAATATATAGAGTAATGAGAAGTAATAAAAATAGATTTAACCTAATCGAACAATGATAAAAAGGATATTCCATTAACCATTTTTGTACGTTTAAGTAAGATCTCCAAAACCACTATCATAACAAATAGTATTTCACACATTTACTAGTAACAACAATGCAATCTTCAAAGAAAACAAATCACCACATGAGATTTTCAGATTTCATACAATCAAAACGCCATCAAGCATGCATAGACCTAAGATGAAATCTTACTTAAGTTCACTATTATCAATGAGATCTCACTATTTTGACAATTTAGATTGAAACAGAATATTTATACCATCACCATGATGTCAAATCAAGATGAATGCAACACAGGCATAACCATTTGATCAAATTAATAATCCACAAAGTTAGTAGGCAAAATCCACGTTGAGATTGTATTGTTTGATTGTGAAAAATCACATCAAAATTGGATCCTTTGAAATGATCCAAAATCAAAAATATATAGAAAATAAGTTCCTAAAATTGTGGATCTAAAATAAAAAGCTAACTCGAACTACTTCCAATGCTTGAGTCTTTAACTAAAAGAAAACTAAAATTTAACTAAAGTAAAACTGGATGCCCCAGTTGGAGCTTTAGTTCAACTAAACTAATTCTTTTTCAAATTCCAACACCCCTCTTATCCCTACAACTAGACGTTGACTTTTACACCATCAGTCATCATTATTTTCAATGCTAGCTTTGAATTTCAGATTTGGGTGTCCCATTTTTGTAGCTTCAGTTATTTATTTGCAAAAACACAAAAGAGGTTGACTAAGAGTAGCAATATCCATATCTCCAATCACTTGGAAAAATTATCAGTAAATATCGGCACTATTTCATTCATTCTTTCCATTGGTGGTCCTTGGTGAAATTGGATTCTAACATTTTGGTCAAATGTCGTCTTCTCCATTCATTGTTGCATTTGAGTGAAGGTTTCCATTTCCTCCTATAGAGATTGGAGTTTAACCTTCTTGTTAACCATCCTATCAATGCCTTCATGTGTAACTTCCCCATGCATTTGGCTTTGTATCTCTTCAACCATATTTTTGGGCTCTCTTACTAAGATAGGAGTATCCTAGAATGTGCATCCCAAGTCTTTTATTTCCTAGCGAATTTTTTCCATAGCTTGTCTAGCCTAGTTTTTGTCATTATTCAACTTACTTTTGCACTTATTCAAAACCTTAACTTGAAACTATACTAGTCTTACCCATATTGGGAGTAGATCCTGCTCTTCATCTTCTATTAATACAACCTTCAATAGTTCTTATGTCTTTGTTTCATTTACTTGATGAAGAATAGGAATATAATCCTCACATTAATAGTTCTTCATCAATGTTGAGTTCAACTTGATTGGCAGCATTGTCTTCATCACTAGTGGCATGATAAGACTTTATTAATTATTTCAAGAATTTATTATCCAACTTTATAAATTCCTCTTTCCAGTATTGAGTAGCGGGAATCCATTTGTCCAGGTCAGAATGTCTGACCTCACCTTTCAATGAAGCTTGTAATGCAGACTCAAGATTCTCAGCATCAACAAGTCTAATTAAATTGTTGCTGCAATCCATGAGTGGTGCCACTTGGGCTTTCAACTCTTCTTTTGTATTCTTGTCCTTCTACATTCTCTTTAAAATTTTAGATATAGGCATTTAAAGGGATTGTTGTTCTCCTTCTCTGGTTTAAACACCCAGATAAACCTACCAGATTCGATAGTCATCAACAATTATTTCAGGTTCTAATTTATCTACTAAGGGGACAACTATTTATGCTTTCCTATTTCCTTGTTCATCCACGGAGATAGTGGATATCCTTCATTCTTTCTTCCTTATCCTAGGAGATTGAAAGGGATCTGAAAACATGTTCAATCTTTTCTCTACACTCTCTACATAAGTCTATTGTATTTTCTAATTGTGTGGTTCAACCATGCCAGTATAGTTGTGGATGTATCCCTCTGAGGAGCAGTAAAGACTTTTGTAATATGGGAATCTTGAGTATCATCTTTGGATTCCTTTTCGGGATCTTGATCAACCTTTTATTCTTGTTGGACTCTTTCTCATTGTACCTCTTCCTTTGTATGAGGCAACTCCTCAACAACTTTCTTTTCTTGATTAACCTCCTCATCATGAGGCTTCTCATGTTCCTTTTCTTTAGAAATTTCTTCTTCAACATTAATATCTTTAATATTCACTTCTGCCTAGACATTCTTAGTATTCTCCTCCTCGGTATGAACCTCAACATGTGTTTCTTTAGTATGAACTTCCCCCATGTGGATTTCACCCTCTACTTTTTCTTCTTGATGAGTTTATTTTTCTATCTCTCCTTCCTCTAGTGTTGTATCAATAGGAATTTCCTCTTCACATTTGGTGGCTCATCTTTTGGAGGGGGGGAAGTAGATGGCAGTGGCTGAGATGGTGGAGTAGGTGCTTTTCTCTTTGGTGATGGAGGGGGAGATGGAAATGGTGACTCATGAGGTGGAGTTGAAGAGTATGTTTTTTGATCCTCCTTTCGGGTTGCCCTCTCTCTAATAGCCTCTTAAATTCTTTTCTTGTGAATAATTATAATTCCATCTTTAGGTTCCTCCTCATCCTCACTTGAAAAAATATTTACCAGGCTTCTTTCTTTTCTTTTTCTTCCTACTTCATTAGTAGGTTCCCCTTTTTCCTTTTTCTTGGTTGAGGAAGCACTTGAAGATGGTTTTTATTTTGTATCAGATGACCTCTCCTCCTTAGTGGCTATTTCGGTTTCACCTTCCCCTTCCTTCTTCTTAGCACCCTTTGTAGATGTTGGAAATTTTACTATGGGAAAAGGTCTTGTTACACATCTAAGAGAATGAGTCAATGCATCCCGTGCTTTGACTTTGATGTCATTATTTTCCTCTACTAAGCAATCTACATTGAAAATGGGTTGGTCATAAATGTTTTGACCTAAATAAGTAGGATCAAGGACCTTCCCATCTTCCTTCTATTCTTTTGAAACAAGGGCCTTAGTACAATTCCTTATCAAGAAGACTATCAGCTGACAATAATCCTTCATTTGGACTTCATATTCTTCTTCACAATTTTCCCAAGGATCTTCAATTTTTGTCTCATGGATGAAATAAGCACCCATCACCTTATTCATATTACCAATAGGATCAAATCTTCTCCTCTCATCATTGTATAGAGCAAGAATATACCTGACCATCTCAACATCTGCACTTGACGTAGGAATATACTCCCACCTTGATGGGGAAGCCATATCCATGTTTGTGCTTCCCAACAATAAGTTGTTGTACTTCTATTACTTGTCTGTAAACCTCCAACAATAGTATTTTGTCTAAAGGGTACCTAGGGAGTTTGTATGGAATTTTGTGGAAGCCTGCCACCTTGATATAGGAAAAGTTCTTGTACTGGATATACCTATTCCAAATTTATTTCATTGCTTCCATGGATTCATTATAAATTATCCTAGAGAAGTCTCCCTCCATGCCTCGAATTACTAAGTAAATTTAAAAATATCAAATACAACATAGGAACTTTGATAGCTTACCTCCAACTCCAATTGAGGATAGTGTTGGTATATTTTCACTTCCCCAAGCTCAAAGGAACCAACACTGTTAAGTGTTGGGAATGAGACTTGTGAAGACAACAAATAGACTAAATAGGAAGTCATGTAAAACATGATTAATGAGGAAATTACTCAACTTCTCATGAATAGTATCACTTATAAGAAAGGCCCGATCAATTTTCTTCTTTTTAGAAAAATTGATGATCTTGATGAATCTTACCATCCATGGATAGAAGTCTCTTGTATGTTGATACCCAAGTTCGCCCAACTCAAAAGCACAATTAGAGCCTTGACATCTTCTTTGAACTCACTTCTATGTTACATCTTGACTAATTTAGGAGCTACCTTTTTGGGATTTTCCAATAGATTGTTAATAATAGAGTTCAATTTCTCTATTGTGTTTTCATTAAAATATTTGATAGCTTTCTTCATGTCCACAACCGAGCCTACTTAGGATGGGTGGGAATTATAAAAATATTCTCTATCATTTTTGGATTTACATCTAACATAGTTTCTCCATTTCTCCCAAGACCTTTTGATCCTTATGGTTGTAGTAGCTAGCATAGGTGACAACTACCTTGGGAGATTGAATTGTCACTGGGAATGCAGCAACCTCTACCATACCTAAGTTTGATAGAGTTGAATCCATTCAAGTCCTAGTATCTTCATTATAAATTCTTTGTTAAAACTCGTCCAAGTCTACATGACCCAAGTTAGTGTCTCTAATGTCAACATTTGAGGTGAACATATTTGAGGGTTGATGGTAGCCTTTATATTGATACTTCATCTCTTCTAGATATTTCGGTGGCATAATTCTTGCATGTATAAATACCACATATTAACATTCACATGTACTAGGAAGAAAAAACCCTGTCAAACAAACCATGTTAGCCAATATGCATTTTGTTTCTCAAATTCATGACTTGTTTTGAATAATTTTACAAAAAAAATCAAGGATTAGACTTCAGGATTACCCCTTGTCTCATACCATTAACTCCTACAGTTAAGAGTTCAATTTTCATTTTTCTTTGTTCTTTGGGCATCAAATATTAGCGATTCACGTTACCCTTTTCTTGTAGTGAAAGCTCCCTAAGTTAGGATTTTGTTTGGTCAAGTATCGAGGATCGGGGATCCCTTTTACCTTTTATGTCAATGATGATATTTCCTTTAAACAAAATCCTTGATTCGTGAAGTTTGAAGTTTGTTTTTGGATTCAAGGTTTAGATCTTCCCTTTACCTCTTGCTTGTGATTTTCTTTAAGCTTAAGAGGTATGCCTAAACTATGAAGTTTGAATTTTGTCTCTAGGTTCAAGGATTGGGGGTACCTCTTACGAGTTCCTATAATTTTTTCAATATCGATTAAGTCAAATGTTTGAAACCCACAACCCAATTTATATTTCGTATCAACTTGACTTGAAATTTTGGAAATATTTTTCCAAATGGTGTGCTCATTAATATTATCATTTGAATGAACTCAATAAATCATAATTTCGGACATCAGAGGTCAAGGTTTCACCATAGTTCCTACATCAATAAGGAAGTGTGCAAAGGGGTACATCTATCACCCAAAGTCTAAAAATTATTCCCAGAGATAGATTTTTGCTAAGTGTTGGTGCACATCATCGGGGTTTGGAGATCAAGGATACCCCTTACCCTTTTACCTTTATAAAAAAAGTGGTAAGAAATATTACCCATGATCAAAACCTGAAAAATTAGTATTTTATTAAGTAATAGGATCAATGCTTCAAATATTGGGGTTTTTGTTTTAATCTTCTTTTATTTGTTATTTCAATTAGGAACCTAGACTTTGTGGCCTCTAGGAAGAATTGATGTTTGAGGTTAGGGGTCAGAGTTTCACCATACTTTATGTTGATTCTTTTGTGTAGAGGTTAAGGAGAACCTCTCTTACCCAGAGCCCGATAGTTTTATGAGTTTAAAAATGCTAAGTCAATGACAAAGCATACCTCAAAAATCCTGAGGCCCAACACCCGATGATGATGTCACAAACTCCTTTGATCGGTGTGCTAGAAAGAAGATCGATATAACGAGGCAAAAAAAAACCAAAAAATGAAAGATCGAAAGAAAAATACTCAAACGGCTAAACAAACAAGAGAATGCCCAAGATCAAACCAACCAAACAAAAAGTAAATACACAAACGAATAAAAACCTACAAACATACCTAGCAAAAAAATGATTTTAAATCACAAAAAGAGGAAGGATTTAAAAATGACTTGGATAATGAATGTGAGGAAGAAAAAAATGCATGATGAGAAAACATACAAGGCCACCACACAAACAAACACATTAACAATCCCACCCAAATGCACATGCACAACAATCACATAAGGGAAAGAACTCATGACCAGCTCTGAAATTAGAAAATGCAGCCAAGAAGCGGAAATGGTGGTCTAAAACTCAAGAGGAAGCTAAAAAAAACTTGCAAAGCTCTTCAATCATGAATTTTTTGAAAAAATAATTATAAAATGAATCTACATTTGCCTAATAAACCCTTGATAATCTTGCATTAATGAGGGCATTAAACTCAAATGTCGGTGCATTAAATTTCCTATCAGTGCGTTTGAGTTGAAACTAATGGAAATGGGGTTTGAGTGTTATCGTATGGCTTATAACATAGAGCACACCCACTTTCAACAATTCCACTCAAGGATAACCTTAGAGATCTCAATGCAAAGGAGAAAGAGATCTTGCAATAGGGTTGTCCTAGGGGTTGAATGTAAACTAATAAGGGTTTCACCGCTAAGTAAGAACTTGGAAAGACAAATGCAATGCGAAGTATAATGTAGGATGAGATGCAAAACCCTA
>CM021108.1:3369318-3433523 GCA_007115665.2 Sequoiadendron giganteum | reverse complement strand
TAATTCTAAGATTCATGGGAAATATAGGTTTTAATCCATAAACCAACTGATAAGGTGATGTCCCTAATGCATTCTTGG
This sequence comes from Sequoiadendron giganteum, assembly GCA_007115665.2. Taxonomy (NCBI): domain Eukaryota; kingdom Viridiplantae; phylum Streptophyta; class Pinopsida; order Cupressales; family Cupressaceae; genus Sequoiadendron; species Sequoiadendron giganteum. Next base: position 3,433,445 of record CM021108.1, on the reverse strand, counting down.
TTCTAGTTATGTTGGCCCATAGTCAAATATTAATATGGGAGTGTCAGCCTTTTAGGTTTTTATCTAATAAATTCTTGATGGCACTTATTAAGTTTTTATTCATAGACTCGACCACTCTATTTCCTTGGGGGTAGTATTTTTATGAATACTTTAAATCCACTTTATGCTTGAATTCTCATTGTACAAACTGAACTAAGGAATTAGAAGGGTTGTTATCACATACTAGAGCAAATGGCATCCCAAATGTGGTCATTACATGGCCTTCTAATAATTTGATTACGTTAGAAATAGTGATTTGTTTGCAAGTGATTTCCTTAGACCACCTTAGTCAATTGCTACCAAGATGAACCTATGTCCTGCAGATGAATGGGGTATATCATTCCAATAAAATCTAAGCCCCATTTGGTGAGAGGACATACCTCATGTACAAGTTTTAGTGGCATGGGAATGTTTATCTCTTTATGGGATGTTTGGTATACATGACAAACCCTCACATATTGTTAAGTTTATTTGAACAAACTCAGCCAATAGTAACCTAGCCATAATATCTGATGGGCAGTTGCTTTAGCAGATCCATGGCCAGTGCCAATTTTTTCATAAAATTATGTCAAGACTGAACCAACATCTTCTTTCTCTAAGCATCTCAAATAGACACCTTCATAGTTTCTTTTGTACAAGACCCCGACTTTGATCATATATGTTTGGATTTTGATTCTCAGTGCTTGTCTTCGATCTATATTCATGTTGTCCAGGAACTTGTTTTGTAACAAATACTAGACAATATCCTTGTACCAATCATCAATCATGATATCTTGTTGACAATATTCCTAGCATACCAACTACTGATCTGCCCCAACTAGTGTCTTTGATAACCCTTGGCCTCTCACCAGCTTCATAGGTTGGATCTCCATGTCATATTCCTGAAGGATTTCCATCCATTTTCCATATCGCTCTCCAAGCTCATTCTGAATTAGCATTGACTTAACTACAACATCAAAAACAATTGCTATCACCTTGCTCCTCAAAATGTAATGTCTAAATTTCTCGATGGCCTTGACTAGAGAAAACGATTGCTTATTAGGATATCTGACTTATGCATATTTAAATGGAGTGTCAATAAAGGCAACTGGCCTTTCATCACACTTCTCATTTTTTAACACCTTTATACATTTTTCGTTGAACTTTGCTAGAGTTTAACATGTAACTTTATTAGAAGAAATAGTAGAGAAAGAGGAATTATTTTATAATAGATTTTAAAATTAGACTAGTTCTATGTTTGTGTAATTAGTTAACCCTATTTTATTTTTAAAGAGGTGCATTTATCTATCTTAACCAATAAATACAAATTGTAATTGTCCCAACATCTTAAAATTTTGATAGTCAAATTTGCGTGTCAAGAATTTTTTTAGTAGTTATATATTCAAAGTTATCCTTCAAATTTTAATAGATATTTTTATTTGGGAGAATATAAATATTTCCTTAATTACATATATATTTAAATAAAATTTCATATATTTTTCACTCTTTTCAATATCTTTCCTTTCATTATTCGAAGAGACATATCTATAGTGACAACAAGGGATGAAGTGTAATAGCATAAGCTTGTTAACAAAAACTATTTAAAAAGTTCCCATAGATTTTTTTTTAAAAAATCTTAAATAAATAAAGTAAAATAACTCTTAGTATTTATACAAATAAGATAATTCTTAAAAAAAATAAAGTAAAATAAAATAATTACTTAAATAAATAAAATTATTATAAAATAATTTTTTTAAGTAAATAAAAATTAAGTAAACATTGCAATAAGTAAAATAATTAAACAATTTTAAATTAGAATAAAATAACTCTTAAATATAATAACTCAATATTGATATCTCTCAACATAAGTGTACCTAAAATTTCTAAACTAATATGGAATGATTTAGGGTAAAAATTCTTCAAATAAGGCCATACAACCATCAAATTGATTTGTTGTGTCACTCCCATTGCAACTATAAATTCTAAGTTCAAAATGACAAGTCTACCAACATTTAAATTCTAAATGTTGGATGAAGTTCCTAGACTTTCATAATGTACCTTGCACATAGATGCTTCCTCCTAATCCCGAAACTAGAAACTAGAAACTAGATCTTAATTGAGCTCTTCTTTAGTAGTCTCCTTCTTTGTCCTTTCTTCCACTAATTTTACTTTGTACCCTCCTTTATAACTTATCTCATAGATAACACCACTACCTACGATCTCCCTGGCTACCCAATATTGTGATTACATATGTACTAGATCCTCAAGTTGTATTCCTTCAACATGTCCCCTTCTATAACCCATTTTCACCTTCATGTTCTTCCACTTTTATTTCTTCCATCCATGCGTTATAGCCAATGATCTCTTTCACTAGAATTTTTTGTCACACCTTTTACTCACACTCACCACTATGGAAGATATAATTACTTTGGCTATAATCTTTAATTTGAAATTGCTAGAAATTTCAACCACCATATATGATGAATCTTTATCTCTAACACCAAATAATGTAGATTGGGCTAGGTGTCCTTGTTGGATTCAAGGGAACACTGAGAGGGGGGGGGGGGGGGAATCAGTGTTCTGCAAATCTGAATTTTATTAAATTGATATTTAAACCATTTCAGCATTAAACCAAAGGAAAGATGCAAACACACAAAGTAATCATCCACAACACCATAACACAAGTATTTTTACGTGGAAACCCTGTTAGGGGAAAAACCGCAGTGGAGGTCAATCCACAATTTGAGTACTCAAATATATTTTTTACATAAATGGAATGCACTTGCATTTAGGCTCACTTCCTAGAGCTCACTACCTTACAAAATGTTCAAATTAATACCATGTGAAAGATTGAACTAAAGTAGTATCATCTACTTATGCCAAGTTATAGTTTCGGTTAGGCTCATAGATCATATTTTGGACCTTCTATCTGATTCTACTCTTCACTTTGCTTTGCTTTACTCTTCGCATCAAAAATCCATACATAGATAAATTCGCATCACTATCCTTCTGAATTTCACACCACACATTAATATGTTTAGCATCACAGACATTTGCTTCTACAAAATGATACAACCGATCTCATATATATATCCGCTATCAAAGATTTGATCATTCATATGTCGGCTTTCATAAAACATAAGATACTTTCCAAATGTTGGCTAAATCCACAACTAATTCTTTATGTGCACCACCCATAGTCAGTCATAGCATAGTAAGGACCCAAATAAACATGTTCGAACATAAAAAAATTCAACCAATTACTCCTTAAACATTTGCAATGGCTATATTCACCAAGTCGTCTTTCTAGCACAGATAACTAGAAAATCAATACATCGGATCTCCTAGATTGTACACCAGTAAATGTGAACCTCGATACTTCTTGAATAAGGTAGTACGAACGTCAACATACCTTTCTCTAAGATCCACAACTCAAAATAATAGTTTGGTGAAGTATACAGATCAACATCTTTACCTTTAACCGGATACCCTGTTCTTTATTCTATTCTATCAGTATGAATCAATACTAAATTGTGGACCGGATCAATGAATTAGGTTTCCATCAATGACAACACTAGAAGCCATATTCCAACAATCTCCCCCTTTGGCATTGATGGCAACACTTAATGAAAAATGACTAAGTGTCAAAACCAATATGAGTATGCTACCAAACTTCAAAATTTCAAAACATAGCTCCCCCTAAGATTGATGAGGCATTTTTCATTGTTTTCTCTCCCCTTTTGAAATCAATGACAAAACTAGAAACCTTATGCCAAAAATTGACAAAACACGTGTTGAATCTCCCCTTTTGAAATATAGCCAAAACTTCAAAACTAATTCAAAATTTTGAAAAGAACAACTGCTACTTTGAGTTAGAAAATTATCTTATGATTTTCTTTCATCTCCGGAAGGAATTTATTCCAAGCTTCTATTGCAATCCCAATGATTATGATCATGTTTTTATTCTTAGATGTCCTGTTGAAAATCTCAGTGAGGGATTTCAGGATTGTGATCGCATCCTCTAATTTTTCACCTTTCCTTAGTATCTCAACCATCTGTTCTAGTCTGCATTCAGTTAGGTCCTTCACTTTCCAAAAGGTGTCCATGAGTGTGTTTTTAGTGAACTAAAATTTTGTGTGCTTGAATTGTAGCTCTTGAATCCTTTTCTTGATTTTACCATCCTAATCCTAAAACATATCAAAACCTTTTCCAATCCCATTCAATTATGTTTCAATTTGCTTCAACTTCTCTTTGTATTTCCCAACTGCATGAGGCCAACGGATGCAATAGTTATAGATGTTTTTTACTGCACTTATGCATTGCCTCAGCTCATTCATTTTCTTTCTCAACTTGGTAAGTGATATCTTGAACTGCTCCTTCAAATGAGAGATTACTTCCTTCTTCTTTGTTTTGAACTTAGAGTCCATAGTTTCCTTAATGCATTCAATCATTTCTTCAAGTAAAATATTATGCAAACTCTCTAGTTTGATCTGACTATGTACAACATGAGAAATTAGTAAACTTAAGATCATATCCTGATCATATGAGGATCTGATAGATATAATAATTGAGAAATTTTATGCATTCCACCTTCCTTATGGATAAGCTGCTACAGCTTCTCTTTTGTTAATTCATCTTCTTCTTCACTTGCTTCTAACATTTCCTTTTCTTGTTCTGGTTCATCTAAATCTTGCTCTTTTCCCTATGTGTCCTCATTTTCCTCATCGAATTCCTCATCTGGTATATCCACAATTTCCTGTTCCTTTCCTTTCCCTTCAATTTTTGGAATCTTGCATTTCGTAGGAGTACAAACAACAGTTTATATTTCTCTTTTCTTCTTTCTCTCCATCCCACTGGAGGAGGAACCAACTTCAAGTGCTTTTATCGGAAGAGAAGTACCAACTGAGGCAATATTTCCTAGAAAACTCTTAAAGAAACTTTCATACGCTTGATCACAGTTTGCCAAACTTTTAGAGTGTTTGTAGATTTGTTTGCACACCGGTTCATTTTCTTTCCACATCACATTGCTGCTCATTGGTAAAAAATTCAGAAAGTACATTACTAGACATATGACCAGAGTACCAAACCTGAAAGGGTATTATGTCATCTTCGTTAATTGTGCATTCTCCATTAGTTGATCTTTAGTAGTCTGCATAGGTCAAATTCCTGACCTTCCATTATCATTTTGTTAGAGATGTAGACTACACCAGCCAAGGTTGCTCCTTCTTTGTTTTTGAAAAATATTTTTTATGATACTCTGTGTGCAATGTACCTTGTCATAGGTTTTTTGATTGTCGAGATTATCAGTGCCCTTTGATCTCCAATAACTCTGGTTAGGGTTTCAACTTCTTTATTTCAGATGGATTTCTTTCTCAGTATATCCCCAACTTTGTATAATCCAGTTAAATTTTCAATTACTTCTTTCAAGATGATGTAGGGTTTGTCTAGAATCAAAGTGTCATTCTTCAATCTGCTCAAAATGAATTTAACGATTTTTTCACGTTCTTGAAATAGGGAAACTCATTCCAAATGTCCAAATTCTTGTGTTTGGCTTCTTTCACCCATTTCAATTCATCGAGCGACAACATATTTCTTACGACTCTAATCTTCTCACTATTATATTCATCTAAATTGATTGATCCTTTGATTTGTTCTATTTTTCCTTCCATACAATCATATGCCAATTTATATGGAAATTCAAAAAACATCTGAAATACCTGATGGATTTCTAGATTCACTGCTGAATTTACTTCACTCCTTCAAAAAAAAACTATTGAGTGCTCTCCTTCTTCTCTTCTTCGATGAAAAGTGAAAAATGAGAGTTTCAACTTGTCTTTTATAGCTCGTACACTTCTAATAAATTCCTTTGCCCTAGGTATTCCAGAGACTCTATTTTCTCATAAATCAAGAGAAAAATTCTTCTGTGGACCTATGATTTCTTTGATTTTCCTTGTGAGTGTTTTCCAGAACATTTGTAGATCATTAATACACCTTTTGACAATCTTTTTGTGATCCGGTACCAGCTTATGGATAGGGGAAAAAGGATTTTCTTGAAAAACTCCCCCTGGGCCAATGGCCTAAGATCAATTTCTAGAGGAATTACCAGAAGTGGGTTTTGATGCAGAACCATTTCCAGCATCAGATTCGTCCTTCCTTACCCATGTCTTCTTCATCTAATCCCTTATTTGATCCATAATCATTTTTCCTTTATCATTCTATGTATTTATGCCTTTGTATACCAAACCTCTTCTATGCACAATCTTGCAATGTGACTGTATCTATTGCAATTGTAGCACACAGTAGCTCCTTGTCCATGTCAATCATTTCATTGATTTCTTCTTGATTTGTATTGATTACCAATATGCCCAATTCTTCCATAGGTATAGCATTCAACATTCCTTCTATTGACAGAGTAGTTTGACACAGTTTTACATTCAATTGATTTATGACCAAAAGTGTCGCAATTGAAACACTGACTAGAGAATGATGGATTACTTGATTTCATTTTACTTCTACACTGAGTAGCCATATGACCAAATTTTTTGCAATAAAAACAGTATCCATTAAACTTTTGAGCATTAGGTTTTCTTATCGGATACCTTCCATCTTTGTTCATTTGGTTTCCTTGCCTGAAATTTCTTTGTCCAGATCCAGAACTTTCTCCTTTCTCATATTCAAGACCTCGCTTGTCTTTAGCATTCTTCTATCCTTGAGTCATCTCATCAAGCTTAACATAACTAATCTTAAACTTCTCCTTGTATTCATTTGCAGTATTAAGTTCATCCCTGAGAATAATAATCTATTTTTCAAGTTTTTCTTCATTGTTTCAGGATTATTGCAATTCATTTTCTAACTGAATGAATTCTCCATTTACTCTTTTGCATTCATCAAATCTTTCCTTTAAGTATTGAGCAAGATTTTCCTCATTCTTCTTCCTTTCTTCAATCTCCTTAGTCAACTTCATCACCATAGATTGCATCTCATGTTTTAGAGTAGCATTATTTCTAGCAAGCTTTTCACATTCTTCAGTTATTTCCTTCAAGGTTTGATTCAGGTGAGCATCATCCATGTTTTCATTCTCTTTCTGCTTAATCTTATCATAGAGACCCTTCCTCTTTTCCCTCAATTTAAAAATCTAATCCTTAAATGTTTGAATGAATTTCTCAACATCCCTAAGATTTGCTTTCAATTCTCGGACTTCTGCTTTAGACTGATCAAGTTCAACAAGTGCCACCAAAATTTGTTGTTAAAGACTACCAGAGTCCATCACATTCCAAGATCCACCTCAAGCTGCTAAAATTCTTCCAAGGAACTAGGCTCTGATACCAATTTTTGGACTCAAGGGAACATTGAGAGGGGGGGTGAATCAGTTTTCTGCAAATCTAAAATTTATTAAAATGATATTTAAACCATTTCAACATTAAACCAAAGGAAAGATGCAAACACACAAATTAATCATCCACAAAACTATAATACAAGGATTTTTACGTGGAAACCCTATTAGGGGAAAAACCACGGTGGAGGTCAATCCACAATTTGAGTACTCAAATATACATTTTACAAAAAGGGAATGCACTTGCATTCAGGCTCACTGCCTAGAGCTCACTACTCAAAATAGAAAGGATCACTACCTTACAAAATATTTAGATTAAAACCATATGAAATATTGAAGTAAAGTAGTAGCATCTACTTATGCCAGGTTACAACTCTGATTAGGCTCATAGATCAGATTCTGGACCTTTTGTCCGATTCTGCTCTTCGCTCTGCTTTACTCTGCTCTAATATGCTCTTTGCATCACAAATCCATACATAGATAAATTTACATCACTATCCTTCTAAATTTCATACCACGCACTAATATATTTTGCATCACACACATTCTCTTCTACAAAATGATACAATTGATCTCATATATATATCTGCTATCAAAGATTTGATCATTCATATGTCGGCTTTCATAAAACATAAGATACTTTCCAACTGCCAGCTAAATCCATAACTAATTCTTTATGTGCACCACCCATAGTCGGCCATGGTATAGTAAGGACCCAAATAAACATGTTTGAACATAACATTTAACCAATTACTCCTTAAACATCCACAACGGCTATATTCACCAGGTCGGCTTTCTAGCTCAAATAACCAGAAAATCAATACACTGGATCTCCTAGATCGTACACTAGTAAATGTGCACCTTGATACTTCTTAAATAAGGTAGTATGAATGTCAACATACCTTTCTATGAGATCCACAACTCAAAATAATGGTCTGATAAAGTATATAGATTGACATATTTACCTTTAACCAGATACCATGTTCTTCATTTTGTTCTACCGATATGAATCAATACTAAATTGTGGACCAAATGAATGACTTAGGTTGCCATATGCCAACAGTCCCAAGTAGGGGATACCTAACCATGCAATCCTATCCAATCACCAAAGACTCCAAAAAATTAAGACACAACACAACAAAATAAAAACTAGGATTTTCAATAAATTAAGAGGTAAATTATAGTACTATAGTGGATCCTTTCTCTTATATTTATAGTTGAGATTTGGATTTTATGTCACAATGTCTAATTTGTAGACCTAAAACTCTCTTTTCCTTATTCTCTATCTGCCCTAACTCCTAGGATGAAAACCACAATTAATAGCCATGCTTACTTTTGTTTCTACCCATCTAAGATTTTAAATTTCCCAATATATTCTATTTGCCACCTAAACCCATCTTTATCACCCATTTTAATTTATTTACCTATTCATAGCTTGATTTAACATTCTAATGGCTCCCTATCCATTTAGAAACTATCCTATGTTTTGATGTATGAGGTCCTCGGTTTGCTTGCACCTTGCTGAGAGACCTAGCTAGTCTCTTCTAGGAACCTAGTCTCCTCTAGGTCCTGATTGGAAACTAAGTCCAATCTTAGCTCTATTCTAAGAGCTCTCCCTTTGTGCTTCACCTTGGAGGTCAGACAAAATTTCACAAGTTCAAATTCCTGCTCACTTTCCTTCTTCACTTAGAGAATTCTAAGTGCTATCTTCACTTCAAACTCATTCTTCATTGCTCTTCCTTGTAGGGGTTTCTATGCTTGTCAGGACTTTCATAACATTGCCAATTGGAACCATTTCAGTAGGTTCTTGAGCCTTATTCTGGTCGGTTTCAAGATTGCATCAATGGAGGACCTCAATTTAGGCCTAATTCTAGTATTCTTTACCAGTCCTCTTTTGCTATTGTTTCAAAATTCTTCCAAAGACCTTGCTAACCTAAAGACATATTCCAGTACCCTTTTAAGAGCTTTAAATTTCCCAATGATTCTTTTGGCCTGATAGTGTTCGTACAGGGGATTCCTATAACCTACGGTATGGAGGGTTTGTAGGCCTAATTCCTAGGAATTCATTGTTTTTCTACTCAAAAATTACTCTAATGACTTCATGAGATCTCTAACCTTCTATCACAGCAAGACCTGTCCCTAACCCATCTAGAACCATACTAAAACCGTACTGTACGGTATTTCCCTGCAAGTAACCTTAATGCTTCTCCTCTAGCTCTCTAACCGGGCTCCACCTGCTTGCCTAGAGATCAATAGCTAAGGGAAGCTTCTCCACTTACTATCATACTTCCTAACACTAAATACTATACACACTACTGACTCCTCTACCATTACACCCTTCCTTAGGTGTTTCCCAAGGTTAGAGATCATGGGGGAACCATGAGAGCACCAACTAGTCATGACAGGACCAGCAGGAGCTCTACCACAAAAATTACTCAACTAACACTAAATCTAACCTAAACTAGCTTGATTAACAAATGGAAAAGACTTAAAACTATGCTATCAACACAAAACTAACATGAACTCAATGCATTCGATCCCTCAAATGGCACACTCACTCAAGATTGCTCGGTATAGCACAAAAACACAGAATTTTCAGTATTTCCTTTCTCATTCATAAAAACTTCATTACAAAAATACTAACTCATTTCAAAAACTGCCAACACTTCAAAGATACAAGCCTTGGGTCATAATAGATTCCCACTCCATGATTCTAGGCAAGTTGGTTGAATTCCTCCACTTCCTATTCCCAAGGGAATCCAAGGGTAACCGGATTGCATGCAACCACCAATGCAAACTGCCTTCTCCATTTGGCATCTTCGTTCATGCCTTTAGCCTATTTCTTAGGACAACCATTCCCTCAATAATTTGAGGAACCAACTCATTAACTGGCCTTAAGGCATCATTACAACCTCATTAAGCATTTGAACAACTTAAAGACTCTACTCCCCTAGACAATAAACATTAAAAAATCTAACATACTCACAATGGCAAATAGTGTGACCTTAGTCCTAAGGACTAAGGTCACCTAGCCCAAACAAAACCAAGACCATCTAAGGTCTAAAGCAAATACACAAACATTCTAACTTGGCTAAGGTTAGATACAAGCCAAAATTGAAAAAACATGGAGTTTAGCCTAGGTGCTCCTGCACCATGTTTCCACATGGATGGAAATTCACTTTTTTTTCCTATTCCATACAAGGGAACCCTCTTATCACCATTGCACATTTGGTACACAACCCCATCACTTGTACTCGCTAGCTTCTTCTTGCTTCATTCCTCTATGCCCCCTTTGAACTATTTATTCCCTTCTTTATATTTTCTAGTTCTTGACCTTTGTCTACTTGTTCTTCTCATTTGAACTTACTCCTTCTGACCATATCCTTGGCACAATCTTATGCATATGTGTTCCTTCACATTTATCTCATCTCATCTTCCTACCCCTTGCACACTTCACTCACATGTGTTCTCCAACTTCCATGCTAATAATTATGATTGTGCTCTCCCACACACTTAGCACCTTTTCTTCATTTGGCATTCCTGTTGGTGTAATTAAATATTTTGTACCTTGTCCTAGGTCATAATTACACCTTAGTTAAGTTTACTTAGGGACCACATAGGAGTTGTTGGAGAATTTCCACCTTTGGTGGACTTATCATGTTATCACTCTATCACCTCCACCTTTCATGGACATATCATGTGATTCGGGTTCCACCTTTTGTGGTAGATCCACTATTTGTGGTGGTTATCATATTATCACCTTTCCACTTTAGGTGGAGTGATAGCTTTTCATTGTTGTCTCATGTCATAAGATTACGACACTTGTCATAATCTTATGCACTCCTATGTTCTCACCTTGGCTATATAACCAAGGGGTCTCTCATTGTAAACACATTTAGATCATTCCATTATCATTGACATTGAATACAGTTTATTCTTGTCATATTATTTTCTCTCTTCTTTGTGCTTTCTATTTAGTCCATAGATCTTGGCATCCATAGCCAATTCTAACATGGTATTAGAGCATGTTTGATTCTAACAATTCCCTTTTAGGATCAAGTTGCTTAGGACTCTAAAACTCATGACTTTTATTTCCATCAATCGCGAACTTGAAGCATGACCAAAATATTCTTACACTAACCATTTATAATAACTTAAAATTGCATATATTATATTTTTATTTATTTCATATCTACATTCCCATTCAAATTTATTTTATGTTCTTACATAAAGAACATTTATTATTTTATACCTTTATACATTTTTCATTAAACTTTATTAGAAGAAAAAATAAATAAAGAGGAAGCACATCTAATTCAACAAGACAAATCATGCCTAAAAACATGGAAAATATGTTACCTAGTGGCCCTCACGTGTCTTCTCAGTCGGCATCACTCTCAGCAAGCAACAACCTGAAAACCCTTAATACCCATGATGCTACTTTTTTTACCACACCAGATCAAGTCAAGAAAAAAAATTCCACGTAGGAAGGTAAAGTGATCTCGTTTACCTTACCTAATGAAATTATTAATGTTATTTCATAATGTAAGGCAAAAACAATTATTCTCTTCTTCTTAAGGGGGATCCCGACATAATAGAACTTCTTCAAATGGGCCCGAAATAACTAGGAACTAAAGGGGTGGTTGATTGAATCCTTTAGGGATCTTGGTAGGGGGTACGTAGCTTGCACATTTTTTTATCCTAATCATGCTCGATTGATTAGCCTTGCAATATAGGTCTTGGATCATTTGTCGCTAAACCTGTTATATGCAAGCTTGGGACTTAGATTTCCATCCTGAAGGCATAACCAAATCTAAATACCCCATGTGGGTCGAATTTCCCTTCCTTAACCTTGTTTTCCATCATTTCCTACAAGACATTATAGCACAGCTGGGCAAGGTCTTGTGGTGAAAACAAAACTCAGATAAATGGGAAAGCCTGCATTCTCACCCTAGAACATGTATTAGAATAGATCTAATTAAACCTCTACCCAGCTCAATCAACCTCCTTGGGCCTGGCTTTGAAGTTGAACAGTTATTGGTTTACCTTAATAAACCAAATGATTATTTCTACTATCACAAGGATGGCCACTTGAGTTGTGACTGTCCCTTTCACAAACCCAAAGTTGCTCCACCTCATCCATATGTTGACCATGTTGCCACAACTCCTTCTGAAATGGGACTACAAATTTCTAACATGAGCCCCCACCCCCTACAACCCCCCTCTTCTTCAGGTCTTCATAAAACCTCTCTCGCGCCTAACTCCCCTTCTTCACCCCCTTCACCCACCTCTCCCAACCACTCACGCTCCACTTCTAAGAGATCATCCTTCAAAGATGTATTTTTTCATCCTAGACTAGAGCATCAAAGAGGAAAAATGAGACCCCCCCCCCCTCGCAACAATAATTCCCCTCTTCTTTCTAATAATGCCTTTGAAATGCCTATAAATCAAGCCCCTCTTTTTCACCCAGTTGCTAACAATCCTATGGTGGACACCAGCAATGGTACATAGTGGGTGTGTGCAAGATCATGGGGGTCCAAAAAGTGGCGATGTGAAAAAAAGGAATTTTTAACTCACTCAAAAATGTGAAATTTCACTTAGACTTTTTCTAGGCTTGGTTAGAAAGTACATAGTGTCAAAGAAAATATCAAACTGAAACGGATATTTGTTTTGTTTAGGTCAATTTTTTAAATTTCGTCAGGTCTGAGGCCGAAGACTTATTAAATATAATATTAAATTTATTCTATTATATGATTGTATAATACTATTAAATTTATTATATTATATAATAATATAATATTACAATATATTTAATTATATTATTATATAATATTAATTATAATATAATATTATATTATAGTATTATATAATATTATAATATTATAATATTATATAATACTATAATAATATTATATTATATATATTATATAATATATTATATATAATATAATAAATGTAATATATTATAATATAATAAATATAATATAATATAATACAATATTATAATATTATATTATATTATATTACTATTATATTATATTACTATTATATTATATTATTAAAATAATTTATATTATATAATCTATATATATTTTAGATTGCAGGAATCAGGAAGCACAACCCCCTATAAACTACAGTGCGCCTGGTAAGCTTTTTAACATGACCAACGACGTTGGCGCGACACACCCTTCGATACCATGGGGGTAGGGGAGACTAGACCTCATGACCAACCTCCTGCAACAAGAAAGATTTAGCCAACTGAGCTAGGGCCCCCGCCCTCAATATAATAATATAATGTATATTATATTAAAATATATATTATATTATACATTATACAATATAATATAAAATGATAAGTGATTACTTACATTTCGAATAATACCGCCAATATCTATATGGTCAAGTCTCGGACCCGACCATATATTAAAAAAATGACATAAAGGAAACGGATATTTGTTTCCTATTTTATAAAATGAAAAGCAAATAACTTGAGAGCTCATTTTTAGTAGAGTGTGTTCGGGTTTTCTACTTCACAGCTCGGATATCCATTTGTAGGTGAATCTTCTTGCTCCAATCAATCAAATTTGAAAGGTATTTTGGATTTTTATGTTTTTCTTCAATTTATATTAGTTTTGCATTGTTTTTCTGTGATTTTTAGTCAAAAATAGGATATTTTATAGGATTTTTATTGCATTAAAAATGATTGTTAATTTTTTTAAAAATTATCAATTAACAGGCTTAAATGGCAAATCCCAACCCCACTCAACATGATAACCCTAAGCTCGCTCAACATGACAACCCTAACCCCGCTTAAGATGAAAACCCTCTAAATCCTCCTTCACCGTGACCGTTGTTTCCAAACCAAAACATGCCAACAACACATGAATCTATTCATAGAAATTTAGATCAATTGAGAAATGTATGTCGAATCTATGAGACATTCACTGAGCTATCAGACATGAAAAACACTTTAGAAACAATCATTTTAAATGTTGAAACTTTGGCAACTTAGCACAATTGATTTGCATAGTGGCAAGAGGAACAAAGGAAATTTTATGCCAATGGGTTGTGTTGAGTTTGTTTGTCCTTGATGACATGTGCTTCATGCTAGTTTTTTTCGTGTTTCATGTTGTTCCATGCTTCAGTTGACTCAGACTTGTTATTTGTGGACAATGACATGGCATCATTCTTTTTGTATTGATTTGACTTGGACAGGTGTTTATTCCTCACTCACGTGGCTTGTAAGTTGGCTCACTCACGTGGCTTGCAAATGGGCATCGTTGAAAGGTTCTTTGACATTTTTCATAAGACTTATTATATTTTCGGGGTTGCAATTATTTGTTTTAATCACGGATTTGAAGGCAGTTTTATTGTTTGTTAGTGATGTATTTTGACCTAAAGTGCAGCGGATTCCAAATGTTATTGAAGTTTGTTTAATGGTTTGTATAACCTATGGTTGCAAGGAAAAAGGAAGTAGTGTTGTGGTGTTTTTATCAGCCAAACCCTATTTCTTCATCCGCTGCCCTTGGAAGTTGGTTGATCTGTTTCTTTGATTCACCAACATGAAATGTTGGTGGTTACATACAAAACAGGTATTCTTGTTTCTTCTCCTATTTTATTTGGTTGAGTTGCTTATCAAAGAGAAGAGTTCTTGGTTATAGTTTTTTTTTGTTAGTTAATGATATTTGTTATGATCTCTTCTAAAACAATCTCTTTTGGGTTTAACCCGAATTTAACACTCTAGGGTTCTATTATTTTTTATATCATTTTCATTGAATCTCAAGTGGCATTGTTTAAAAAAAAAAAAATAGAAAAACAATGTAAACCTAGTATGGGTATTCGAAATATTTGAAGAGTTTTGTAAATTCTGTTACAAACCCTAGTTTGTTTTGATGATACAGGTTCTTGAAAGATATAATTGTTCTTTGTTTCTATGAAAATATGGTTGTAAGCCATTTTTATGTGGTTGTTGTGTAAGAGAAAATAATATACTCTTGGAGAAAGAAGAGTGACTTCTTGTCAAAAGAAATAAAAGAGGAGAGATAAATTTGCTCATACTATCTGTAGTTTCTATAACAGGGATGCAGTTTTTAGTGTTTGTGAAAAAAATTATATGTAAGAGACATTGAAAAGGAGTTGATACTCCTATTGAAGTAGGTGCTTCAGATTGTATCAGGGACTGAGTTGGTACTTAGAACAATGTTGTAATCCATTTTTTAGATTAAGCCTGCAAGGCATTTTGGAGTAGTTTTTCTACCCCGAGAGGGTTTTCCACTCGGAATCTTTGTATGTCTCTTTTATTTCATATGCACAATATTTCCTTCTGCCTTTTATGCTGAAATATCTTTGTTCAACTCTAATTTTCCAGTGCTCTTGGTTCAGTTATTCTTTACACTGTAAGTACCGTTGTCTGAAAATTTGTTTACCCCTGCAAAATAAATCATTTTGAAAACTTGTTCATTCTGCCTTATATGAACAATAAAATTATGCTTCATCAAGAAATGTGTTATAATCTAGTTATTTTATCCATTTAGTTCTTCAAAAGTTTATTTTTTGCTTATGCTGGTGAAGGTCTGAATGTTTCAAGACAGCATTGTTTTTCATAGTGTACATCATAAGATGGCTTTGTTGTTTGTCTTGTAAGAAATTTACTACTCTGATTCACCCCCCCCCCCTCCTCGATTTGTTCCACTTCCAATAGGTGGTATAAGAGCATAGGGTCCTCTGTCAGGTTTACCAACCTAGGATTGTTTCTGGTCTTGGAAGTTTTCTTTTAAATGTCTCAAGCTCATGAAGGCACATCTATGACAAGAGCTTCGTTGTTTGATGGGACGGATTATGTTTTTTGGAAGATCAGAATGGAGACATATTTTACTTCTATCAATCTTGATGTATGGATTATAGTGTTAATTGGGTACACTATACCAACTACACTAGCCACATCTGTTGATGAAAATAAAAAATATGAAACCAATGCTAGAGAAAAACATGCTCTCTTGTGTGCATTGACTAAAGATGTTTTTATCAAGGTTATGCATTGCAGTTCTGCTAGGGAAATTTGGATTCAATTGGAAACCATCTATCAAGGAAATGAAAAAGTTAAACAGTCAAAAGTCCTCACTCTAAAACATCAGTTTGAAGAAATAAAAATGAGGAATGATGAAAAGGTAGTTGATTATTTCTTAAGAGTTGATGAAGTTTTCAATGCTATGAAATGGTTAGGAGAAGAGGTAAAGGAGTTTGATGTTGTAACTAAGGTTATCAGAACTTTACCAAATAAATTTGAAGCTAAAATTGCTACTCTTGAAGAAAAGAAACACTTTAACCAGCTCACCTTAGATAGTTTACAAGGTACTTTGACTGCCTGTGAAATGAGAATCAACAAAAATACTTCCACTGGAAAAGAAGTTGCCTTTAAGGTAGAAAAGAAAGACTTATCAGATGATAGTGATTCTTATTTGTCAGATTCCAAAGAAGCTCTTCTTGTTAAGAAACTAAAAAGAAGTATAAGGGTAAGATGCATTTTAAATGTTTTACTTGTGGAAAACCTGGACACTTTTCTACTAAATTTCCTTATTTTGATCAATCTTATGAAGATGAAAAACTAGAAAAAATAGCTTAGGAAAAAGACTTACTATCCTAACAAGAAGTTTAAATTTAAACTGAAAAAAAAGTCTTTTTTCAAAAGAAGACTCGTATTTTGAGTCTGATGGCTCACTGGATGATGAAGACTTGACTTTATTTATGGCTAACATAGAACCTCAAAAGACCTCAAAAAAAGATTCAGAGGAAACGCCAAACAAAGAATCTGAAAAACAATCTGAAGTAGAAAACTGTGAACTTGAATTACTTTGTGCTCTTCAAGAAATAAAAAGATTAAAGAAACATATTGTTTCTCAAGAACATAGTCCAGATAGTTTGGTCACCGGTTTACAAATTGAACTTGATGATTCTAAAAGAATGGTGGATACTCTCCAATCAATTCTTATTGATAAAGATAAAGAGATTCAAAATCTTGAACAGCAAGTTGTCAATCTTAGAAAACAAGTTGAAGGTTATGAAAGTACTATTCACTTGAATGACATAATTGGGAAACAAAAACAGCATAAAGATATGACTGGTATTGGATTCAACACTGGTGAATGTTCAAAACCTTTAAATCAGAACTATAAGGCAGCTGGCAAGAAGCAGCCATTTGAGCATCAACAAACCAATTTCAAGTTTAATACTTTCTTTCATGGTTATTGCTTCTTTTGTAATAAGTTTGGACACAAAGTAAGCAATTGCAGAATAATGATGTCTAGAACGTCTAGGTTTGGTCACAAACTATTCTTTGTCTTTCCTAATACTGTTAGGTGTTTCACATGCAACTCTATTGGTCACACATCCAAATAGTGCAAACAAGGTAAATGTATCTCTAGAAAAGTTTGGAGACCCAAATTTGTTCAAAATATAAAACAATCAATGCTTGTCCAAACCGCTCTTCTTTCCAAAAAAAAGGAATTGTGGGTTTTGGACGGTGGTTTTTCCAATCACATGATAGGTGATAAAAACAAGTTTATTAAGCTTGAAGATTATTCAAGAGGTTATGTAAAGTTTGGTGATAATACAGGAATTAAGATTAAAGGTAAAGGCTCTCTTCTTTTAAATGATGATACTCCTATTTATGATGTGTATTACGTTGAAGGTCTTAAACACAATCTTTTAAGTGTTAGTCAGATTTGTGATAATGGTTATAATGTTATATTCAACTCACAAGGTTGTGATATAAAGAACAAATCAGGGAAAACAGTTGCAACTGGATTACAAACACAAGGTAATGTTTATAATCTTCTTGACTCTTCCAATCATGAATGCAGTGAAGGCATATGTCTTATGGGTCAAGTTGAAGAGAATTGGTTGTGGCATAAACTGTTAGGGCATGTTAACTTTGATAATCTGGTTAGGATCAACAAAAACCAGAATGTAAGAGGTTTGCCTATTCTAAATAAACTTGAAAATGTTGTTTGTAACGAATGTCCAAGAGGTAAACAAACAAAGTTTAGTTTTAAATCAAAAGGACATGCTTCAACTAAACCTTTGCAGCTTGTACACACTGATTTGTGTGGTCCCACTAGGACAAGGTCTATAAATCGTGAGCAGTATTTCATGTTATTTGTAGATGACTATACAAGAATGGTTTGGGTAACTTTTCTCAAACATAATTCAGAAGCCTTTGATAGATTTAAAATCTTTCAAAAGATGGTTGAGAAAGAAGCTGACACAAAGCTTAAATGCTTAATGTCAGAAAAGGGAGGTGAGTTTACCTCTCAAGATTTTATAGATTATTGTGAGCTCAACATGGCATAAAATGGCAATATACTGCTGCAAGAACACCTCAACAGAATGGGGTTGTTGAGAGGAAAAACATAATAGTAAAAGAGATGGCAAGGACAATGCTAGATTAAGCAAAACTGCCAAACAAGTACTAGAAGGAAGTTGTTCATACAGTTGTTTATACTTTAAACAGGGTACAAATCAGAGTGAAATCTAATTTCACTCTATATGAACTTTGGCATGGTAAATCAGCTTCAATTAAACACTTAAGAATCTTTGGTTGTAAATGTTTTATCAAACGTGATGATGAAAACTTAGGCAGCTTTCAATGTAGATCGGATGAAGGTATATTTCTAGGATACTCTACTCATAGTAAAGCCTACAGGTGCTTCAATAAAAGGTTGAATAGAATTTTTGAATCTGTTAATGTCAAATTTGATGAAAAATTGCTTCTAGATGATGATCTTGTGTAGGATGGTGATGAGGAACCTATGTTAGGTCTTGATATTACTTCCAAATCCAATGAAATAGATAATGTCCAATAGGAGGATGCTTCAATCTCTAAGGTAGTAACACCTCCAAATCCACCCTACAAGATTGTTTTTAACAATCATCCTCAAGATCTAATCATTGGGGACAGTAATGTTGGGATCTTAACAACAACAAGAGCAAAAATTGATGAGCAAGCACAAATTGTTGAACATTTTTGTTTGGTAACTGATTTTGAGCCTAAAGTTGTTTCTGATGCTTTAAATGATGATTGTTGGTTGAAAGCAATGCAGGAAGAGATCGGTCAAATTGAAAAGAATAAGACTTGGGAGCTAGTCCCAAGACCTGATGATAAAAATGTTATTGGTGGCAAATGGGTTTTTTGAAACAAGTTGGATGAATCTGGCAAAGTGATAAGAAACAAAGCATGTTTTGTGTGCAAAGGATATGCACAATAGGAAGGTCTAGACTTTGGTGAAACTTATGCACCTGTTGCTCGTATTGAATCAATTAGAATTTTCTTAGCATACTCGTGTTTCAAGAATTTTAAGGTTTACCAGATGGATGTGTAAATTGCATTCTTAAATGGTTATCTTGATGAAGAAGTGTATATGGAACAACCAAAAGGATTTGTTGCAAAAGATAAATTTGATCATGTATACAGATTGAAAAAGGCCCTGTATGGTCTTAATTAAGCTCATAGAGCTTGGTATTCGAGATTGGATGCACATTTAACAACAAATGGATTCAAAAGAGGTGGTGTTGATAGTAATCTCTATGTTAGAATTGAAGGTGATGATATTCTAGTTGTTGAGGTTTATGTAGATGATATAATCTTTGGATGCAATAATGATGATTTTTCTAAAATGTTTTCAAAGATTATGGAATTTGAATTTGAAATGTCAATGTTAGGTGACCTAACATTCTTTCTTGGTCTCCAAGTTTACAGCTTGAACAAGGAAATTTTTGTCACAAACAAAATATGCCAAAGAGATGTTAACGAAGTTTCAAATGGATGACTGTCATCATGTGAGCACACCTATGGTGATTGATTGTAAGTTATCTAAAACTAATGATTTTCCTGATGTTGATCAAACAGAGTATCGGTCAATGATTGGTAGTTTATTATACTTGATTGCCTCCTAACCTGATTTAATGCAAGTTGTATGTATGGTGTCTAGATTTCAATCTGCACCAAAATAGTCTCATCTCATGGCTGTAAGAAGGATATTCAAGTATATCCAGGGCACTCTTGATTTTGGTTTATTGTATCCATGAAACAATGATTTTACTTTGACAGCTTTTACTGATGCTGATTGGGTTGGTTGTTTAGATGACAAAAAAAGCACTAGTGGTGCAGCATTTTATCTTGGTGATTGTCTTGTTGCTTGGCATATTAAAAAGCAAGATTGTGTTTCTTTATCAACTGTGGAAGATGAATATATTGCAGCTACTTCTTGTTGTACTTAGCTTCTTTGGATGGCTTAGCAATTATCAAACATGGGTGTTGATGTTGCTAAATCTGTTTCTATTTTTTGTGATAACACAAGTGCCATTAAATTGTCTAAAAATCCTGTTATGCACTCAAGAACTAAACATATTGCCATTAAGTTTCATTTTCTAAGGGAAAAGGTTTTGGCTAATGAGGTAACAATGTAATATGTTTCCACACAAGCACAAGTGGCAAACATCTTTACAAAGCCTTTGGCTAAAGAAGTCTTTGATGGGCTTCGTTCTCGGTTGGGAGTGGTCTCTCAGTCGTTGCTTTCCTAAGATACATCATTTGTTGAGGGTGAGTTGTTCAGCTCTCTAAGAAGCCTCTTGCTTCTTTCCATGGCTTTGTTGCTTCATGTTATATCTGCAGTTGTTTATTTTTGTTTGTTTTCATTTTGTCCTTGTGACAAAAAAGGGGGAGAAGTGATTCTTGATGGATCTAGTTTAGTTTGGTTTTGTCTTTAGATTTTTGTTTGCTTCTTCCATTGGCATCAATGATGGGTGGCTTGTATTTTTTCCATCAAGGATAAAGGAGGAGTTTGTTGAGTTTGTTTGTCCTTGATGACATGTGCTTCATGCTGGTTTTGTTCGTGTTTCATGTTGTTCCATGCTTTAGTTGACTCAGACTTGTTATTTGTGGATAATGACATGGCATCGTTCTTTTTGTGTTGATTTGACTTGGATAGGTATTTATTCCTCACTCACATGGCTTGTAAGTTGGGTCACTCACATGGCTTGCAAATGGGCAGCGTTGAAAGGTTCTTTGACATTTTTCATAAGACTTATTATACTGTTGGGGTTGCAATTATTTGTTTTGTTCACGGATTTGAAGGCAGTTTTATTATTTGTTAGTGATGTCTTTTGACCTAAAGTGCAGCGGATTCCAAATGTTATTGAAGTTTGTTTAACAGTTTGTATAACCTATGGTTGCAAGGAAAAATGAAGTAGTGTTGTGGTGTTTTTATCAGCCGAACCCTATTTCTGCAGCCGCCGCCCTTGGAAGTTTTATGATCTATTTCTTTGACTCGCCAACATGAAATGTTGGTTGGTTACATACAAAATAGGTATTTTGGTTTGTTGTTTTTCAGTTTGGTTGACTGAAAGCTGGTGGTTTCAGTTTACTCTACTATGAGCGGTTATGGTAAAAGGTCTTTACTTGGCTTGTGTGTTTCGCTCATCTCACCGTGAACTAGGTAAAACAATACTATTTTTCCTTTTTGTTTCTTTTCCTATTTTATCTGGTCGAGTTGTTTATCAAAGAGAAGAGTTATTGGTTACAGTTTGTTTTTGTTAGTTAATGATATATGTTATGATCTCTTCTAAAACAATTTGTTTTGGGTTTAACCCAAGTTTAACACTCTACGGTTCTATTATTTTTTATATCACTTTCATTGAATCTCAAGTGGCATTGTTTAAAAAAAAATAATAATGTAAACCCAGTATGGGTATTCGAAATATTTGAAGAGTTTTTTAAATTATGTTACAAACCCTAGTTTTTTTTTATGATATGGGTTCTTGAAAGATATAATTGTTCTTTATTTCTATAAAAATATGGTTGTAAGCCATTTTTATGTGGTTGTTGTGTAAGAGAAAATAATATACTCTTGGAGAAAGAAGAGTGACTTCTTGTCAAAAGAAATAAAAGAGGAGAGATACATTTGCTCATATTGTCTCCGGTTTCTATAACAGGGATGCAATTTTTAGTGTTTGTGACAAAGTTTATATGTAAGAGACATTGAAAAGGAGTTGATACTCCTATTGAAGTAGGTGCTTCAGATTGTATTAGGGACTGAGTTGGTGCTCAGAACAATGTTGTAATCCATTTTTGAGATTAAGCCTGCAAGGCATTTTGGAGTGGTTTTTCTACCCCAAGAGGGTTTTCCACTCGACATCTTTGTGTGTCTCTTTTATTTCGTATGCACAATATTTGCTTTTGTCTTTTATGCTGAAATATCTTAGTTTCTCAAAAATTTCTGATATGTATCTTTGTTCAGCTCTAATTTTCCAGTGCTCTTGGTTCAGTTATTCTTTACACTGTAAGTATTGTTGTCTGAAAATTTGTTTACCTTTTGCAAAAGAAAGCATTTTGAAAACTTGTTCATTTTGCCTTATAGGAACAATAAAATTATGCTTCATCAAGAAATGTGTTATAATCTAGTTATTTTATCCATTTAGTTCTTCAAAATTTTCTTTTCTGCTTATGTTGGTGAAGGTCTGAATGTTTCAAGACAGCATTTTTTGTCATAGTGTACATCATAAGATGGATTTTTTGTTTGTCTTGTAAGAAATTTACTACTCGGATTCACCCTCCCCCCCCCCCTTCTCAGAGTTGTTCCACTTCCAACAGGTTGTCATACAGTGAGGTGAGGGCACTTGATATTGACAAAGTCCAATTAGCTCAGTTATTCATCAATCACAGAACATGACAACCCGTTAATGTGTGAAAGCCAAAATTTTCAATTAAAAGGTCCACACATAGAGGCATATTAGATAAAATTTGGAGACATTGGTGGATGGTTTTTGATAAACCACCCAACAAAAATCTTGACGTCCCTCAGTATTTTCTCCGAAAATTATATGTTGATTTTTTCCTAGGGAGGCATGTCAATTACTTTGACATGTGATATTTCCAGGGTGTTGGTAGAGGGATGCCACAGGATAGACCTAGAGCATATCGAGTCACCCCATTTCATCCTACTCTTCCTATTGCTACCCCGACTCCACTACCTTACCTTGAGATTGCTTTAGATGCAAGGACTCAGAGAATTTATGCCTTACATTCATTGAGTGATCATTTGGTCTCACAAAACCATCATGTTGTGTAGCCACTTGATGGTGATGTATTTGATACATCCCAACATGATGGTGGTGCACCTACTGCATCAAATCTAACTAGTACATCATCATCAGCTCTAACTAGTACATTGTCCTATTTAGCACATATTTGTGTGCCCCATTACTACATGACGTGCAACAATTTATGTTTGGATCATCTTTGACAGTCCACTGAGGATCCCATAGACACATCTGACTATGAGGTTCAGGATATGTCGGATGTAGGTGTTGATAGAACACGGAGTGGACCATTTGTAGGAGAGACATCGACTGCCAGGGATGATGTGGGATCACCGATAAGACTTAAATTAATTTAATTATGTGTTTTATCTAAATTATTTCATATTCTATAAGAGAAATTTGTAGTAATATATGTTTATATGCTAGAATCTTTAACAGTTACTTACATAGGAGCATATTTCCCAAGTGCAGGAGGCTACACAATCAGCCATTTCATTTTCCCTAGAGAATTAGTATACAATATTATTTAAATTGTTATTTAGATGTTAATTTTTGAAATCTATTATGTTTAAATACATGTACTACATAGATTGATAGTCTAATGTAAACGTGTCTTTTTATGCAGCAACCTGGTTCTTTTACAACCATGTTGACTAGGCCTAACCCATTGGATGAAGCTACACAACAGGTATATTTTTTATTCTTGAAATTATGATTATATGTGCATGTGCATTTAAATTGTGTTACATTCTTGTCATTTTTATTTAGGAAACCATATTAGTTGCTTCATCCATCATGAGCCCATCTAGTGTCATAGCATCACACCATATATGTGCTTATTTTATATTGCAGATATTTACGTTTAGATAGGAGTAGATAAATGTTTAGTAAATATGATTATTTGTCAACAATTATATGTTAATTTATATCATTTTTATTTTACCTGCTATAATCCTCTGCCCAACTCAGCACTGTGACAAGTGCAGGACCATTTCTTTATACAAGGACTCTTGATTGTCCTAAGGGACAATCATATGCAGACCATCTTGTAGAAAAGAGAGCAAGACTTGAGGTAAACAAGAATTGCATTATTGATATAATATATTACACATATAGTGATTTTGATGTTAAATCCATAATTTATAAATAATAGTATATAATTTTCTATTTACTAGTCTATCTTGCAACCATTCACATAATTAATCTAATTTGTGGTTTGAATTGTTATTGTGCAAGAAGCTTCAAAGCAACTAATTTCTTTGAGGAGGCTCGATTTTGATGGTCCAGCACAGGATTAGGATTTGATATAGATTTATATGTACTTAGGGTTTGATAGATCTTGAGATGGCATATATGCCACTATTTGTAAAAACTTGTTGTAAAACTTGTTATGAGTAGGCATATATGCCAAATTTGTATATGCACAAACACAATTATTCTACATTTTGATATGTAAGAATTTATATTTGATCTAATTTTTTCCTCGTGTGCATGTCTTTTTACTTTGAATCTTCAAAATGGAATGTATAATTATCTTAGAATGGTTTACAGTTATGATCGATAACATGTTATAGATTAACAAAATTTCATTTTAATAGAATTTATGAATTACAATTGGTAATCCATCTATGTTAGATTTCATTCATATGAAGGTTCACATACATTACATTCCATGAGACCACATTTCTTTGAGGAGTTTTTTCAAACAATTCACTGCCTTTTCTATTGTACCACATTTTTCATGCATGTCTACCAAAACATTTTAATCAAACACTCAATTTGAGAATACACATGATTTCAATCTTTGTTGAATGAATTTACATTTGTCATTATTTTGTTTTTTTAACTTGTATGATGAAGTGAGAAGCTGATTTTTATTTCAAAAGAAGTTAAAATTAATGAAAAATGGTATAAGAATCATTGTATAATATTTGTTGAGAAGGACTATTTGAAAATATGCCTCAAAGAATTGCGGTCTCATAGACAAGGCAAAAAAGATGAAAAGAGTAGCTTATGACAGTCTTATGGCATTGATTCTTTTGATTGATTAAAAACTTTTTAAAAAATGGATACAATTTAATGAAATATATGTCATTTTCGTGTTCATTCAAAAGTAATATAATCATCTTGATAAAAATCAATGTCACTCAATGTTCATTCAAGATTAATAACATGTAAAAGGTCTAAAATCATCTTGAATAAGAATCGCTATCTTTCAACCATAAGGGTTGTTAGAGTAAAAGGTTTGTTACTTAATTATTTAATTAAGTCACCTTTTATTATTTCACTTAAGATAAACTTAGTCTGCATTTTGTAGACATTTAATAATTATTCTAATTATTAAATGCATCCCTTTTAGGTTTTACTTTAGGGTTTCTTGATCTCCTTCATAAGGATTGATCTCATTGTATATCACTCTCTTTGATTAATGAAACTTTAGCTTTCAGAGCACCCTTTTCTTTTTTGTCTCCATCTCTTCCTTTTTGTGATAGCTTATTTGCATGTAGGTGATCTTCGAGGTCTGTGAAGTTGGCTTTCACAACTTCTAAATGGTATCTGAGCTCTAGACTTGTTGATTCTTGTTCGACTTCTGAAGGATTTTTTGAGCTTCGAGGGTTTGTGGTTTGATTTTTTTATCTAGGGAAAACCTGTTTGATCGAAGCATTTTGATTCCAAATAAACCTTGCCATTGAGTCTACAGAGGCCCAAAACCCCTAAATTGACTATTCATTCATCCATTTTGGACACAGTTGAACTAGGAGGCAAAAACATTTTGGCCCCAAGGCCGTACAGCCCCAGGGCATGCCTTCTGAGGCAAAAAAAATTCAAAAAAATTCAAAAAAAAAACTAAAAAAAATCAATCTTATCACTTTTTAAAGCGCTCCCCATTCACAGGGGTCCATCGCCACCTTGCAGCCAAGTGGCCACCAGTAGAGGCGGCGACCGCCAGCTTCTGCCGCCAGGCCGCCACCCCCATCGATCGGCCACCTAGTCACTGCCGCCACCGGTTGGCCACCGACCCACCACCAGAGCTACGCCGTTGCGCCAATGACCAATCAACCGCCACCAGTGAACCACCAAAGCGCCACCAGGGAGCCACTAGTGCCCTCATTCAAACCTTTTTTGACCCCTTTCACGAAATCAGGTGTAAAATGGGCGTTTTAGCTTGGATTTTCGAAAACAAGATATCGTCAGAAAGCTGATTCAAATTCGGATCTAGTGGTGCGGAATTTTTTTTTGATTTTTCCATTTTGTAGTCCCTTTTGCTTGTCAAAGTCAGAACTTTTGTTTTGCACTCCGGAGGGTATAACTTTTGCGTCCGGACTCCGTTTTGCGCAAACAAATAGGCGTTGGAAATTTGTTTTAGTGCTCTTTCCAGATCTGCAACTAGTTTGATCAGAAAATTTACCAGGTATATTTTATTCAAATTTGTGTGTTTTTACACTTTGCATAATTACTTGGACGTTTTGGCACCTACATGGGATCTATTTGTGTTGCATGGGTTATGTTAATCTGGTTTATCAATATTGAGAGTTTCAGAATCTGATTTTTTTATTTGAGTGAGTATCATGGGTTTTTCTACTCACCCTTATGTGATCAAGTTAGATAAGGACAACTATGAGTCTTGGTGTCATGGCATCCTGACACATCTTAGGTGGCTTGGTATTTTGCCTCATTTGTATGGACTCATACCTACACCAAACACATCAAGGGGTTTATCAGCATGGGTTATTATTTGAGATCATATTGTAGGGGTTATTGGTTGTAGTGTTGATTTTGACACTTTGTGTGCTTTATCTGACATTCTTTGTCCTCGCACACTTTGGCAACGTCTTTGGGATATTTTTGGAGACCCTAATATCTCTCCATTCCCAGAGGATCTCATTGTAGATTGTCTCATCCCTCTTGCAGATGTAGATTTCATACCCTATGATAACCGTACTATAGAGAAGCTTGAGTATATCACAAGTCTTGCATGTGTCGATGGTTCAGAGACTTGTATTCATGTTCCCACTCTTTAGATTGAGACTTCATCAACATCTCCTGTTGTTCCTGATTCAGTGCAACAAGGCATCATTCATATTCCAGACATAGCTACTTTGGACTCTTATGTTGCAGACATATCTTTCTTGTTTGTGGAGTCCTAAATTGCTGATTTGGAGGATTATTTTGAGGAAATTCATCTCCTCTACCTTGGAAGTTAGGTTATCACTGTACGCCCACCATTATCTTTGCATTCATAGGTTGCATTACAGGATTCTCCACATCAGTTTGGATTTGGCATCATATGTTTCAGTTCAGACAGAGAGACTCTTCAGCATCCTATCATGGCACACATCTTGAGACAGATTGGTTCATCACTCTTCACAGGGTTTCTTTGACATCGTCCTTTGGATCCATTTCTTCCCAAGGGGGGGATATAATTTTCTGGTTCAGGATCTTCTTTTGGATTCTACATCAGGCATATACCATTGCGACAAGAGTTTCTTCATTGTGGGGGGGCATTCTTGTCTCTTTCTATCTCTCCTATGGAGACCATTATATATGTACTTATATGATAGAAGTTGTCTATGGGGGGTTTCATGTAATCCACCTCCTATCCTTCTTTCATTAGTGCATTTCATTATTTTATTTTCTCTCTTTTGGGGGGAGTTTTTTTCCCATGAGGCTTTCTCCCTTTTCTCCACTTTACAAAGATTTCATTGTACTTGGGTACCTGATCAGGCCTAGTTGTCGAGACCCATGTTTTCTTTCTAGCTTTTAGTTGCATTGATTTCATGCATTTAGTTTGTAGCTACTCCCTAAGTTCATCTTAAGGGGGGGTGTTAGAGTAAAAGGTTTATTACTTAATTATTTAATTAAGTCGCCTTTTATTATTTCATTTAAGATAAACTTAGTTTGTATTTTGTAGGCAATAAATCTAATTATTAAATGCATCCCTTTTAGGTTTTACTTTAGGGTTTCTTGATCTCCTTCATAAGGATTGATCTCATTGTATATCATTATCTTTGATTAATGAAACTTTAGCTTTCAGAGCACCCTTTGCTTTTTTGTCTCCATCTCTTCCTTTTTGTGACAGGTTATTTGCATGAAGGTGATCTTCAGGGTCTGTGAAGTTGGATTTCACAAATTCTACAGGGGTTTGATGCAACCTTCAAACAAAGTACATAATAAAATGGATTGCAAGACTTGCAAGACTCAAAATCCCTTTGTGAGATTTATAAATTTGGAAGTTCTTGACAAAATTGTTTGTGTAAAATTATTTGGCTAGGTTTCAAAAAATGTTTAGAATATGGTGTGCGATCTCAATTACCAATTCGTAACTTTAAAAAATCCTTTACATTCGATGATACTGTAGAGTGAGAGTTCCAAAATTGTTCAATTTGCATCTTTACATTATCGGTTCTAGCTTCTTATCAACACATGGAATCCTCCCACTAAAATCCCACATATCATTTTGAAGAGGACTATCAAGTCTTCCTCTTCTTGAGAGTGCTCTATTCAATGTTTTACGATTTAGATTTAAATCAATACAAGTTGGTCTCATTAAATTATCCTTTCTCAAATGATGGATTAGTAGTGAGGTTGTGATCACTCTATGAGCAACCCTTTTATCTTTTTCCTTACTAGTCTTTCCAATAGAGGTT
Organism: Sequoiadendron giganteum; assembly: GCA_007115665.2. NCBI lineage: Eukaryota > Viridiplantae > Streptophyta > Pinopsida > Cupressales > Cupressaceae > Sequoiadendron > Sequoiadendron giganteum. The sequence goes on along the minus strand of CM021108.1, from coordinate 3,404,351 downwards.
AGAGCATTAAAAATATTTTTTACAATAATACTATTTTTTCTGATTTTTTGGTGAGATGAATCTTCAATTTTTTTAATAATGGTCTCATTTTGTAACAATTAAGTAATTGTACAAAATTTGGCATTCTTATGTTAATGTTTTAATAGAAAAGTATTCATTGAACATATTGGTAGCCCACAAACAAACCGTTCGTTGTGACCTTTTTCCTTAAATACTATCTATTATGTTCTCATCTATTTCAATCAAGAATTTAGGGTTTCTCGTGTAATTAGGTGTTAAGGTTCATTTTCAAGTTCAATTTTATTAACATTTTCATTCTCACTCTTTTCAATATTTTCAACATTTTCAATAACAATTTCATTTTCAACAACATTTTCATTTTCAATTTCAATATGAAGTTCAATATTTTCAAATTCTATTTCATCTTCACTTGAATTAACATTTAACGGTGCAGAAGAAGCTTCAATTTGAATATTTCTCATACCTTGTCTTCTTTTCCTATGATTTTCTCTATCTTTTGCTCTATATGCTTCAATTTGATTTGTTGTTAGTTTCTTTTTACCTTTTCTCTTACCTCAACTACTGCTCCCCATTGCACAAACAAAAAAACACACACAAATGATTGTAATTGTAAATAAAGTGTAAGAAAATCTTCCAAAAGAATAATTTTATCTAATATAGAGAGAAAGCACAAGAATTTCACGATAGAAAGAATGTAGGGACCATTGAAATACTTAAAACAGTCCCATTTTTGTTTTTTATATAACTTATTAAACGGATATTCATTTCAAAATGGATATTTGTCATTTCTTGCACTTGACATGCCCATCGCTGCTTGTGCAAGTCTACCTTAGAACCTATAATAGAGGAAACGAATAACAGTTTACTTTAGTGTTAAGAATTATTATATGTTATAATATATATTTATTATATATATTTACAATATATACTATATATTAATATAGTATATATATAATTTTATATTAATATATAATATATATTAATACTATATTAATATTATATTAATATATTATATATTAATATATATAATAATATAATATATTAAATATATAATGTATTATCCCACTCTCCCTCTCTCTCTATCCCTCACTCTATCCCTCCCTCTCTCCCTCTCTCTCTCCCTCTCTCCTACTCTCCTTCTCTCCCTCTCTCCCACTATCCCCCTCTCCCTCTCTCTCTCCCACTCTCTCCCTCCCTCTCTCCCTCTCTCACTGTCCCACTCTCTCTCTCCCACTCTCCCTCCCTCTCCCTCTCCATCCCTCTCTCCCTCTCTCTATATCCCTCTCTCCCACTCTCCTCTCTCTCTCTCCCCTCTCAACCTCTCTCTATCTCTCCCCTCTCAATCTCTCTCTCTCTCTCTCACCTCTCTCTCTCCCTCTCACCCTCCTAGGTCACTCCCACTAACCCTCTCTCCCTCTCGGTCTTTCTCTCTCTCCCACTATCCATCTCTCCCTCTCTCCTCTCTCTCTCCCTCTCTCTCTCCACTATCCCTCTCTCTCTCCTCCCTCTCTCCCTCTCTCTCCTCTCTCTCCCCTCTCTCTCTCCCACTATCCCCTCTCTCTCTCCCTCCCTCTCTCCTCTCTCTCCTCTCTCCCTCTCCTCTCTCTCTCCCTTCTCTCCCACTCTTTCTCCCTCTCTCCCACTCTCCCTCTCTCTCTCCCACTCTCCCTCTCTCTCCCTCTCTCTCTCCCCTTTTCTCCCACTCTTTTTCCCTCTCTCCACTGTCCCTCTCCCTCTCTCTCACTACAACAAATCCCTATGATTAGCTCCCTTTTTTGCTCCATTTTTTGCTTCCACCCACTCTTTTAATGTATTTTTCTCCAATTTTTTGAAAACTTTGGCACTATTTTTGGCATTTTTTGCACCAATCAGAAGAATTTGACGCTAATTTAGGCACAAATTAGTGCCTACATGAGTGCTTGCATTAGTGCCTATTTTAATGCCTACTTTAACATCTACTTTAGAGCCTGATTTAGCGCCTAATTTAGTGCCTAATTGAGCACCTAATTGTTTTGATCTAGCAAGGATTAAGGGTTAAGGGATTAGGGGTGTTAGAAAAAAAAATCGTTCCCCAATATTTGTTGGCCTTCAATTGCTTGTTTACATTTCACTTGCATAAAATATCCCTCAACCCTCAACCCTAATCCATCAACCCCTATACTCTCTACCCTATACATTGGACCCTCAACCCTAATCCTTCAACCATATACCCTCAAACCTATACCCTAAACGCTTTACCCTCAACCCTTAACCATCAACTGTAAACCCTTAAACCTTATATATACCCTCTACCCTCAACCCTAATCCCTCAACCAACCTATAAGTAGTTGTTAGGCCTCAACCCAACACCCTAAACCATCAACCCTATAGGTCGTCAACTATATACCCTCAATTCTCAACCCTCATATATCTTTGTCCCTCCCTCCTCTTCTCTCCTCTCTATCTCACTTGTCCCTCCATCTCTCACTCCATCCATCCCTCCCTCTCTACCCTTATCCCTCAACCCTAAGCCATCAACCCTTAAACCCTTAAACACTCAACCCTAAACCCTTGACCCTTAAAACCTAGTAAACCCTTAAATTGGCCTCTACCCTCCACCCTCTACCCTCTACCCTCTACCCTCTACCCTCTACCCTCTACCCTCTACTCTTAATCCTCAAACCTTAATTAACGCTAATCCCTCAACCCCTATACCCTCTACCCTATACATTAATGGACCATCAACCATATACCCTCAATCCTCTACCCTCAATCTTAAACCCTCAACCATTAAACCATAAACCCTTAAACCCTCTACCCTCAATGTCCCTATACATTAAACCCTCAACCCTCAACCCTTAAACCCTAAACCCTCAACCCCTATACCCTCAACCCTATATATTGGAACCTCAACCTAATCCTTCAACCATATACCCTCAAACCTATACCCTAATCCTTCAACCTAATATTTCCATTGTATTTAACATGAAATGTAATAATTTGTGTAACAAGATCCATACTATCACCAACATTCCCTTTGTATATAGATATTTATTCCTCCAAATAATCATAAGCAAAGAAAATTTTGCCTTTACCATAGTACCACAATATCTAAATAAAGGTAGCATGGGATAGCAGCTTCTAACTTAAGAAATAAGCCTTTATCGCCATACTGCCAAGAGATTATATAGCTCATGCGGTAAAGCGGTACTCACGGCCACCCTGTGGGGAGAATTGTAAGGCAATGCAATAATGTGGTACCCACCGACATCCCACATAAGGCGATTCATAGGAGTACAGTAAGGTGGTAAACAACAACAAGATAAAGCATACGCCGCTATACCATCGGGAGGGTGAGCAACATATGTGGTAGAGCAGTATACATTGCAACCCTACAACAAGAATTCTTGATCAAGGTGGTAGAGCAGTAAGTATTGGAAGAAACGTGGACACCATAGTACCAGATGAGGTGGATAATATGGCTTCGGTAGAGCGGTATACACCGCAACCCCACAATAAGAGGTTTAAAGCAAGGTGGTAGTGTGGTAAACAACAAAAGGGAAGAGAAAAACACCGACATACTACAACAGGTATAATAAGAGATTGCGGTAGTATGGAAATCATTGCATCATTATGATTTATAGCAATAAATGCAAAAAATCATGTCAGTTGCCAAAATTAAATGCAATTATTTTACGAAGAGTTGGTATTAAAACTGATATGATTGAATACCACACCATCCAAAGACAAGTGATTTTTCCCAATATCACACTCAATTGCAATGCACTAGCGTGGAAGGACCTAAGGATACGAGAAGAATAAGTCCTACAAGCATCAAATACTTAGGTAAGTGCATGAAAAATCTCTGAAAGAGATTTGTAAATATAAAAAATCTTTCTAGGTTTTCTCATCTGAAGCCATAGTAGAGAAAATTGAAACATGCCTCCTAAAAGAAATCAATCAGAAGTAAAAGAAAGTCAGCCTAAAATTAAAGATGAAGAACCTAAAGTAAAGAAGAGACCACTCCATCAGTCCATATTAGATATACTTCCAGGGTCTACTAAAGAGGGTAATAAGAATTTTCTCATGGACATCACACAAAGTTGTAGGGATGCCCTCATTCCCAAATCTGGATGGGACCTATTTTGATATTTTTACAATAAGAGAAATGAGAAGATTCCAATGTCAAACCCTTGGGTGTTGGATTTAGCAAGGTTGATTATCCCAAATGTGTTTGTTGATGTATAATTTATCAAACTATTAGCCAAACACTATCACTCAACTACCAAAATAGTAAGGTTTCCAAATGACACATTATTGGTAAAAGTAACCAGAACAACCATCATTGAGTGTTTTGACTTAAACAAGCAGGCTCTGACCAAGATAAACTTGTAGAAAAGTGAGGAGGATTATGCTAGGTTAAGAAGGACTTATAGAAGTGATGAGGTACCCATATATATGAAAAGAGGCATTGGTAATAGAATAATCCCCATCTCTACTACCACTACTGAACCATTTACTATGACAGATTTTTAGTATTACTTTGTGAATACATATTTAGCTCTTTGCCAAGTGTTGGGAATTGATGCTCAAGATAAAATTTCAATAGGCCTAATGATGATGGTCATGAGAATTCAAATCCCTGAAACTAATATTGAATATGACTTTGCTTCATACCTTTAGAAGGTGTTAGATGATGAATTCTCTTGTTATAGAGGATAGAGCACCGATTACATTCAGACACTATTCCCTACTGTGTCATCTAATATTGTATCAGAATAGGGACCATTGGACTAAAAGAATGGACTTGGCTAGAGTAGATGAGCGAGGGAATCCCACACCTGTCCAGAAATGGTGCTATATTTGGAACAGTTGGTGCAAGAATTCAAGCTTTCTTGTATTCTACGAAGACTTTGTACAAAGAATCCTTGGAGTTATTGGGTATGCAATATCAAGATTATCAACCAAAATGTTGCAACTATTGAGACCTTTGGCTTTAAACCAAAGCAGGGTCATACACATAATTTTGGAGATTGGTTCTTCCTCCCGAAAGTTACAATAATAAGAGTTTATGGATGCCCTGTTGCTCCACACATACTTCCAAAATTTGTGCCCCTCAGATTAGCGTTTCTTGAATTTATGTGGAAAATGATGTGGATGGAGAAAGATGTAATGCACAAGCAGAAGAATGGAACTTTCTTGCCAAACCTTACCAAGTGTGAAGATTGGACTTTAGGCTTAGACACACTAGAGGAGCTACAGTATTTTTTGAAGATAAGATATGCATTGAATTTTGCAAAAGGAAGAGCCTTTGACCTTGAAAATCACATGTACAACATAAGGCACATTCTTCTTACCAAAATGACAGTGGCACACTAAGTGGACTATGAAGAAGATTTTATTAGGAACTACATTACTTAAATGATGTAATTAGTAGAAGGAAAAAATGGGAATATATGAAGAAGCTTGAAGAAAGGACGAAGCAGAGGTCCAAGGATTTCGTAGGATACTTTGTTAAGCAAAAGGACCCCATCAAGGGGATAGATTTGATAATGAGTAAATTTCAAGACTTGTACAGTGAGAAGGAATCATATCTCCACGAACATGATAGTGGTGCAATTGCAGAGCATACCCCAAGTGAAAACTCTGAACCTCCCATGGAGCAGTAATCTCCCAAAAGATAGAAGACAGAAAGCATTGAACAATTTGTACCTTATGAGGAGAGTGAAGATGTGGGTGATACTGAGGAAGTGGCTACAGTACTGCAGTCATTGAAAGGTGATATTGAGGTTGATCAACCCATCCTTGAGACCAGTGCCCATAAACATGAGGAAAGGATGGGTGATGTAGAAAAAAAAAGTACAGAGGTACATAAGATGAAAGGGAAATTACAGCCAGGAGATTCATAGAAGATGATGAATTCATTAAGACTCCTAAGTTTAGGGATTTTTGGATGAATATAAAGATAAAAGAATTTAAAGAGAGGATGGAATCAACTGAAGCAGGAGTTGAAGAATCAAAGAAAAATCAAATGGTAGCACAGACTTTTCAAGAATTAAGAGTTGACAACATTGACATTAGCCCCTAAAAGGCTAGAGAAATGGTCATGAAGAGCAATATTCTCATTTTCCCTAGATTGGAATTAAAGAAAAAAACTCTACTTGATCAAGTGCAGGCTCAGGAAGATCCAATACAAGTTGCAAAATTTGACTCTGATGAAGGAGTGAGTGGAACTAGGTATAACCCAAAGATTGAAACCTTGGCCATATGGATCAAATAGAAAAATACATAGAAGCCAAAATTATTGGATGTAATTCAAGGGATGAAAGGGGAATAAATGGTAAGGATAATACAATATACCACCCCTTTGTAGGTAGCCACAATGACCATGGATTCAGCCATGTTCGCTTGAGAAACTGTTAAGGGATTAGAAGACAAATTGAAGGAGTATGAAAAGGAACAAAGGTTCCTAAATGATGAATTTAATAAAATTTTCATGGAGAATGTCAAATTGAAAGAACAATTAAGAGGAGAAGGACCCTCACAAAGCAAGGATATGGTGTTATACAGGCCTCATATTGCTCCAATGGATATTGTGAAGAAAATTTCTACAGAACAAGTAAAAACTCAAGAGAAAGAAGTGGATGATGTAAAGAAGGCCAGCAATCAAACCCAGGATGAATTGAAAAGGATAATTTGTGAAGTTATGGAAAATATTCTTGAGCATAGGATAAAATCAGCTATGGATAAACTGGAGAATGTGCATGACAGTTATAAAACACTTCAACAAGAAATGGATCAAATAAAGACACATATGCTTGTATTAGATCCTTTGTTCAAAAGGTGCCAGCCTATTCACCACTTTTTGGCTAAGTTATGAAAAGTTCTACAAAGAAGTCCTGATGCTACCACATCATTAAAGCCAACTAAACAAACTGTGAAGATGATTATTGATGAATTTCAGTATATACAAGGGGAAGATAAAAAGATTGTAACATGAATGGATTTATTCCATACCTTGAAATGGTGGTATATACCTGAAATCATGAGATATGGTGATCAGTTGAAGGACTTGGATAAGTGGAAGAAAGAATTCAGTTAGGTTATTCATAAGTGTGTAACTCATATACAGGAGGATAATGATACCAGTCTTCACAGGCTAAATCAGATCATGGATGGGTTGATTGTTCTTGATGCGGGATACCTAAAGTTTGTCAATGATAAAAAGGAATTACTAGATAGTTGATGGAAAACTCATCTTGCAAGCATGCCAAAGATCTAGGAATATAAGTGCCCATCAGATTTTACAGTGTATTAGTGGGAGTAAAATTATTTGGTTTCAGAAGAATAGGACACTGAGGCGAGATCATTTGGGCATTCATCATGGAGAGGAAGAATTTTCCAGATCAATGATCATGGATCTTCTACATTGAATAATGTAACCATATGTCAAGATTTCTTAAGTCTTGTTATTTCCTTAATTATGCTAATTAAATAGTTTTTGGTTTTAGAAGAATAGGACACTGAGGTGAGAGCATTTGGACATTCAACATGGAGAGGAAGAATTTTCCAGATCAATGTGTTGGCTCTCAGTTGTTTTGGTTTGTCCTTGATGTAAAAAGTGGTTCATTAATATAAGAATATATGTGATGATATGCAGTTGTTATTCACATTAGTTGATATATGATATGTTGTTCCATTGGTTGGTATTATGATATGCAGTTGCAGGTTTTTGGATTTATATATGATGAGGTTTTGATAGGATGATTAGGATCATTGGCATTGGTTTTGGTGACACATTTACATGATCTTGGTGGCACATGATGATTACAGTTGATTTACATGATGTTGGTGGCACATGATGATTTCAATTGATTTACATGGTCTTTACACATAGTTCATGGCATGCAATTACAAGTTTGAGATACATGTGGGTTACCGATATTGTTATCATTTTTGACAGGGTGCTACAAGTCGGTTTTATCATTTTCATGATCTCACATCACATATTAGGTATATGGTTGTTGATGTTTGACATGGTAGACATGATGACATTTGTTTGTTTAGCATCATCGAATTGGCTAATTTTCATGGTTGGTATCGTACATATATTTGATCATTGAATAGATATCTTTGACATATGCACAATGAATTTCACATACTGGCAGATACATTTGAGGTATACATTTGTTTATATATTGGTGCTCTTTTTTACTATAGTAGATAGATCAAATGATATGTGTGACACATCTTACTAATGCTCGGTGCCATAAAGCATGCAAAATACAAGGCTTTGGGCAGCTTATTTTGAAATCTTGTTTAAGTCACTTTGTGGCTTGAGTGCTAAAAATAGTCACATTGTATTCATGTGACATTGACATTATAAAATTCTTTGTTTTGGGAATAATGTTTACAAGGTAATAATGTTCAGGCATAATGAGTATCGGGCATACTAAGCATGTGATATAGGCATTTTTTGAATATCAATGGAATAGACTTTTTAAAAGTTTCAGCAATGATGATATTAAGGTTCAATGACTTTGAGGTATCGGGTATTATTGATAAAGATGTTGATTGCTATTATTTGTAATGTGGTGACTTGGCACCATGAGCTATCATAGTATCCTTTTGGAATTAAAAATTAGCATTATTATAGTGTTGGTTTTTCTTGGCAAGTCTTTGTCAGAGGACTTAAAGGTATTATAGTGATTGTTTAAATCATGCAAAGTAAGATTTTGTTTGAAGGAAAAGACTAGGGAAAATTATTTTGCATTTCATTATGTATAGGGTTTGGAACCCTAGACGCCATAGATAATTTTCTTAGTTGCAATGCAGCTCTTGAAGTTCTCTCAGCTGACACTAAGAGAGTATGATAAGTGTGATAACAGTAAGCATGGATAGGTTTACTAGCATTTTGGTTTGATTGAATGGCAGTAAGAATGGTCTTTTGGTTTGTTGACTATCAATGGTTAAGAGCTCGAATGTGGAAGTTATTCAGAGGAGATTCGGTGGCATCTTTCAAGCTGGGTCGTTATGAAATTCCTTGACAGGTCATTATGGTTTTTATTCAGTTTTCTTCCACCATGATCAGGTAATGCAAAATTTATATGGTTTCGAATATGGTCTTTGATTTTTTGGATTATATTGTTAAGGGTATTTTAAGAGATTAAGTCTTGTTGATTATGGTTTAAAAACCCATTAGGGTTTTTGGGTATCTCTCCTCGGGTTACAACAAAATATACTTATTTTCGTTGTGTGATTTGCTAAAACTTGGTAAAAGAGGTTAAAAAAGGTTTCTCAACTTGAGTTGGTTTGCAGTTATTGCAACTACATATAGAGGCTATTTCACAATGGCTTTAAATGGTATCTCTTAGTAATTTGTATTTGTTACCTGGAAGAAGAACATGAGATTGTAAGACAAGACTTCTCTCTGATAGATTTTTGCACGAAAGTTGTTTTGTATTGAAAATCTCTAAATCAGTGATACCCAGTTTATTTTATTTGAGGAATATGTTGTCATTCTCATACAATACTCTTCAATGTGCTCATTGAAAATACTTATAGTCCACTATTATGATTCTAGGACTGCAAATTTCACTTCTAGGGTGTTAATAGTATAATATTTTTGTTATGCATTGTAAGGGAGTTGGTGCTCCTGTATCTTATGAATTTGGTGCTTCTGAACTTTGTGGATTTGGTGCTCCTAAACTGTATGGAGTTGGTGCTCTTGAATTTTTGAAGATTTGGTGCTCTAAGTGAATAAAGAGAAAGATTTTTCGAGTGGTTTTTATTCCCCAAGAGGGTTTTCCACTTAGGACATATAATGTGTTATGTGATGAGTCTTTGTGTGAATTTTTTCCATGTTTTTCTGATTTTCATAAGTTATCATATGCATTAATATCTATTATCAGTTCTTATTTCTACAATGTTAATGTATTATGTTGTTACATGTACTTTCATAGTCATATGTTACAAACTGGTTTAAAAGCTCTATTTAACCAAACATGTTTTACATGTGATGAAAATCATTTAGTTTATCACATCACATGTTCTTTCATTGGTTCATAGTTCAAAATTTTTATGTTTCAATTTGTCATAATGTACTAAAGATCTTTGTAGTTTCAATTCTTATCATATGTCATTCAGTTGCACAGTTGTTGCAGTGTCTCATAAAGTTGCATTGAAATCTATTGGTCTTAAAGTGATTCAATGATGTTGGTCTTCATGTACACGGTCTTATGAGTTGCACCTATTTTGTCTTCATGCTCTTATTTTTAAACAATGTCAGTCACATCTTTTGCAAGTGCAAGATATCTCACACAAGTTATATTGGCATAATCTGTCTAAATGAACTGAGTTAATGTTGTCATATCTTTGTTTACCTCTTTTCATGAATGCTCTCAAAGTGATTACTCTACTTTATTATCAATAGAAAGAATATTTGATCTAAAAGTCTTTGTCAAAGTTTAAAATGTTTAAATTTTAGGTTTGTCTATCTGACACTAATTCACCCCCCTTCTTAGTGTTTGTCCATACTCCAACACCATATGTCAAAATGTCTTAAGTCTTGTTATTTCCTTAATTATGCTAATTAAATAGTTGTTAGTAAAAGAATTAGTTATGAAAGGTCGTCTCTTTTTGTAAAAGGCCTATAGCTTATTGCTTTCTATATAAATAGGAAACCAAGGCCTAGTTTTAAATCATCATCATCATTTGAAGATTTTTTTTATTAATTCATATCAATTGAAGCAATATAATGGAGAACATCTTATTATCAGAGATTCTCCATGATTGTGTTATCATTCTGTATTTTTCTTATGTTTTTCATACTTATTTCTTCTTATATTTGAATCAATATCAGTTATTGAGCCTCAATACTATGCTTATGTGGATGAATATGCTAATATAGTAAAGCATTTACAGTGGATGTTGGTAGAGCTGCTAAATTTTTTGAAAATTTGAGCTTATTTTGCCTTGTTACATGTTCAACATAAAAATGGAAACTATTTAAAAATAATAAAGTTAACAAAGTTGCTTATTTAAATAATTGTGAGTTACGTGCATTAATATTTTATTGGCTTGTGTGTCTTCACGAACATATGTTGATACAAAATGAATGGAAGAAGCATCCAAGTAATCCTATTTTTTTATGCCAACAATTCATACCAAAGATTGAACAATTTAAGGATATTGTAATAGGTAATTTGTATCAACAAAAATAATATTACTAAAGCATTTCAAAGTTTAGGCCATAAGAATCATCCTTTTTTAAACATGGATTGCAAATAATTCTAAAAATTTAGAAGTCTTGGTCATTAACATTATTGTTTGCTACAATGCCATCCAATGTATCATTGTCAATGTTCATATGTTCTTTCAAGTAATTAATATTATCATCATCCTCATCTTGACCTGCATCATCTTCATCATCATTGAAATTTGACTATAGACCATCTATATTGCTACCAGATGTATACCATCCATATTGTTGTCTTCCATAACACCATCTAACTTTGGATTGTTGTCTTCTTATGCTTAAAAATAACCATCTTCAACATCATCATGGATGTCAATGTCTTTGATGTTCTCTAATCCCTATCTCTCATTTTGTTGGCCATCATTTTTTTGCTCAGTATCCACTAATGTTTCATCAAATACATGCCTTAATATTGGATCATAATGTATGACAAATATCTATTTTGGGTCCAAAATATCTTCATAGAAAAATACCTGCACATGAACGACATACATATATTAGACGTATGTTATAAAAAAATTATTGATTAATAAACACATGTATATATTCACAATAAACTATGAATTAATAGATTAATGATCACTACGGCTTCTTGTTTGAGTTAAAGAAATACCTGCTCACAATGAGTTGGTAGAACATAAGGCTCCTTATCCTCTGATGGGAAGCATGAGGAATCTATAGAAAACAATCCACTATGGGTATCATTTCTCTGTGTCCTCTCAAATGCTTCATACCATCTACACTTAAAAATACAACATTGAGTGGCAATCCAACTCAATAATTTCTTGTATTTTCCCAACATATTGTAGATTCCCTTCAATTATATTCTTATCTTTTGAGCTTGATCAACTGGATTTCTTGAAGTCAACCATGATGCCACAATCAAAGGATTGTCTCTTTACATCTACACTTTCTACACGATAATTTCGACCATATGCCCACATTGCTAGATATTTCCTCACCTGTGAAAGACCATTTATTTTAGTGAAAACAAATATAATGATGAATATTAAAATAGTTAATAATGTCAAAACTATAAGGAAACAACATTTTGTAAAATTCCAACCATACCTTTCTTTCACATCCTCTAGACATGTTGATTTCATCATCTGTTACGTTTGAATCTATACCTGCATCTTCTATTTGATTTTGAATTTGTTCAGTAACCCATTCTAGTGTGCAATATTTGCCCCATTCCCCAAGCAGATCAGTGGGAAGTGGAGTATCCCTTGGGTTCGATCTCTTAAACTGTCTCCTTTCTTTTAACACTTCTTCTCTCTTTTTATCATGCAGATCAATCCATTTTTTCATAAAGTCCATATGGTACAGAATGAACTTGCCAATTATAGAACTTTCATCTACACCTATTACATGTCAACATGTGTATTTCAAACTCCAAATGTCATGCTGTTAATTTGAAAAATAAATTATAAAGTAAATTAATGATTGTAAGAAAAACAACCACACTGATCATGAATTTACTTACTAATTTCTACTTGAACACCATTAGATTGTGGTTTTTCTCCATCAATAATATTTGATGCTCATTCATCATCCCAGATGTGTGGTCCATCTTCAAAATCCTTACCAAGGAATTCACACAAGAAGAAAAATGCTTCATTCAATACATACCCTTCAGCCATGCAACCCTCTGGATGTGCCTTTTGTCAAACATATCTTTTTAGAATTTTCATATACCTCTCAAAGAAAAACATCCACCTCGTTGATACAACAGCCACCAATTCAATTTCATTGACTAGGTGTATAAATAAATGGACTTGTAGGTCCATGAAACTTGTAGGGAGCTCCTTCTCAAAAACACATACAATTTCTACAATTTCCTTCTTTCACTTTGGCACTTCACATTCGTGGATCTCCTTGGAGGTCACCCACCTAATATAAGAATAGTAAATTAGTATGAACCTTTAGTCAAAAATTAAAATGTGATATAATATATTTATGTCTCTCACACATTAAAATTTCATATAACCACATACCTTTTAAATGTTGGCAATCAACTTATGGCATTCCTTAAGTCAATTGTAAGACAGGAATCCCCCTAATTTCCAATGGCATGATATGCTATCAAACACATTTATGAAAAGTTCATTAGTATTTTTTTCTCACACAACAAAATATCAAAATATATTTAGTACTCAATCAATGTTACCAGTAAATGTTAAATGATGATATATAATACCTTCATAAAATTATTAAAATAATGTGTTTTAAATCTTGTGATATGTCCATCAACTTTAAAAGCTTTAGCCAATGATGACCCATAGCCAATAGGTGTCCTTATTGAACAAATGACATTTTTTAGTTGGTCTAGCTCTTTTTTTTTTTAAATCCATGGAGCTTCTGCATATGTTTCATTTTCCCTTTTTGGACACAAATATTTTCTATCAAATTTGGTACGCAAAAGAGCAACATCTCTCCTTGAAGACAAGGTGTCCTCTTTTCCTTATATATGTCAAAATATAGAATCTGGGACATTTTTGAAGATGTGAATAAGATCTAATAGGTGAGATATTAATAGATCCTTCCAGTAAGGGAGCTCATAAAATATGGATTTCCTTTTCATTCCTTCTGGCATATTAACTACAACTTGTTCTGGTTCTTCAATTGAATCACCTCGATCAAAAAAATCATCCCAAGCTTTCAATTCAAAATCTTCATACTTCTTAAGCCAATCACTTGGACCCATAATCATGGAGGGCCTTTATTTTCAACTTTTCCATCAAATTGATTCTTCAAGTGATTTCTAAACCTATGATCTAGTGGTAGAAAAACCCTATTGATTGCGTAAATAAATTTACGTAGATATTTAGAATACCACCCTTGAAAATGTTTTGCACATATTGGACATGCAAATATCCCCTTTGTTTGAAGCCCTACAATTCAACAAGTAATTTTAATAACATCAAAAAAATAGTATAAAACTAAGTATGAAAGTTGGGATGAAAATAAATTATGAGTGTAAATACGTAAATATTTTATCTTACCAGAACAAACAACAAGTCCTAGGAAATCATGAATAGTCCAACATAGCACACCATACAACATGAAGGACCTATTTGATGGAGGACATGATATGTCATACATTCTTATCCCTCTCCATAGCAGTTGCATCTCATCAATAAAAGGCGCAAGATAAACATCCATGTTTTTAACTTGATGTTTTCCTAGAACAATGAGAGTTAGCATAAGGTGCTCCTTTCTAACACTCATCCACAGGGGAATATTGTATACTATCAATCCGACTGGAAAAACACTATAATTTGAGCTCAAGAAAGATAATGGGCACACTCCATCCATTGCAAGAGCAAACCTGATACTATGGGGTTCATCTTTGAAGTTTCTTGGCCATTTTTCCTCTATGTGTTTCATTGCTTTGGAGTCAACCGGAATCCACATGAATCCATCTTTACTCATGTTCTTTGCATGCCAGTCCATCAATTGTACAAGTGACTTACAACGAAACATTATTTGAAGTCTATGGATAATTGGAATGTGACGTAAAACCTTCTTTGGAACTATAGGACCTTGTACATCTGTACGATATCTCTTTTCTTCGCATTCAAGGCATTCTACCTTGTTTTGATATTCATCTCTGTATAAGATGAAATCATTTTTACATGAATGAATTTTTTTATATTTAATCCCCAACTCAATCAACAACAAACGTGTCTCTCTGCAAGTTGATGGCAACACTTTCTTTTCAGGGAATATTTTAGTTTTTAGTACCTTGTAAGTGTTGGGGATACGTATTCTGGTTGTCGTCAAGATAGACATCTAAGATAGTAGTGCCTTAGTGATTTCAATTCAAAATCACAACAAAGACACAACCAACTATGCTATAAAGCAGAAACAAGCACAGTTGATCCCCCATTGATCCTCTAAGAGAAGTGAATGCAACAAGAAACAGATTCAACATAAACAGATACCATAAAAGACTAAAAGAAGACACATAGATATACGTGGGGAAAACCCTTTCAGGTAAAAACCCCACACTCCAAAATTTTGAGCCATTGTATTATTCAGCAACAAAAACCAGTTACAATACAATATCAAACTCAAAGCCAATACAGGAGTTACATCTTGTTCTACTAGAAAAATAACAGGTAACCGCAAGATTCCTCTCAACTCCTCAGATGACTATCACAACCAGCCTCATGGCCAGCCTAGTCATTTGGCCTCCAATGATTCCCATGCCCAGATCCAAGAGATAGAGTGTTCATAGTTACATTGCCTAAGCAAACTACTCGAATACCCTCTCCATCTCTCATCAAAACTCTTCACACCTTTGGCTCTCAACCCTGCAAGTCCAACATCTACAATCTCGCATCATGCATCATGCCTTATGCTTGCAGCCCCATGCTCACGCGTTCACATGCCCGCGCACCTTGCTTGCAGTCTCATGGTCGCGCATTCAGCTCGCACATCTCACACTTGCTCAGCAACCCACGACTCTTACAGACTCGTCGAACTTATATGAGAAATAATACATCTCTCATCCATATGTAACCGACTGAGAAGAGTAATGAAGACCATCCTCAAATCACACATCTGGTCGGATCTGACAAATCTCCCTGCAACGAGCCGCCCAGGCATTCAATGCCATTCCAAAAATGAGTTTAGCTCCGCCAACCTTCGTTGACAAAACATGCAGCACAACAAGTTAGGTAACCATCCAATCACTATTCAATCAGGTGCCACGCGTCCAAGACCCATCAGCAATCGCAGCTGACAGAGCAACCAAAACGGTCAAATAGACATCGGGCGTGACCAAGACTTCAAGTCAATTCTAACACTACCAGAGCCGGAGTCGAAACAAGACTCCACCGAAAAAACACACTATCGGAGTCAGAGTCGGAGTCGGAGTCAGAGTCGGGAGCAGAACTGGAGTCGAAACAAGACCCTACCAAAATTACAGGTTCAGGAACCAATTCGGTTCTGCGTCCACCCACGTCAAAGGAGAACTCATCGGAAATAGTTCTGATCGGGTAAAGTCGACCTGAGGTCAAACCAAGACGGGAGCACAAAAGATCGGAGTTGGAGTCGGGCACGAAATAGTAATAGAAACAAGACTTTACCAAAAGTCCAAGGTCAGGAACCAATCCGGTTCCAGTTCTGCCTCCGCCAACTACAAGAAACATCAATCCAGAACCAGGACAAGGAGGAGAAAAACACCCCGAGGAGAACCCAAACATCCAGAGGAACCAGATCACAAAAGCAAGAGTCGGGCCCGGGGACGGAACAGAAACTGAAACAGGAACCTAGCAAACGGACATTGCCAACTTCCAAAACTGGTTCCCCCTCCGCCAGACCCAAGCGAAGAGAAACAAACTGCCAAAGCCAGAGCCAGAGCCGGATCCAAACCCAGAGCATGACAAAAGGAACAATGCCAACTTCTAATCTGGTTCCACCTCCGCCAGAACAAAACTTCGAAGATCCAAGAAAGCGGGGAGCGGAGCTAGAGATGGAATGAGAACAAACTCGGAACAAGGCAAACAGAACAATGCCAAGTTCCAACCCAGTTCCACCTCCGCCAAAACAAAAGACTTTGTCAAGGCAAACAAGAGAATTCACTTGAGTCTTCAAAGGTGGGTAAACTAGAAAGTTGAGGTAGAATTCCCAACAATCTCCCACTTGCCGAAGACTTTCAGGCATCCTCCAAACAAGCCCGAACAAGGACCAACACATGCTCTCACACACCAATCAAGACCACTACAACAACATCAGAAAGATGTCCACCACCTTAGGCAACAACTCCAAACACAGGAACACACCAAGGTGAAACAGTAATAGTCTCAGGAATGAAAGCAAATGATCCTCCAGCCGGCAAAGGCAAAAAATAGCAAAGCACCAATCTAACCACCTCCAAAACAAGAAAAAATCGACCAGCTAGAAAAGCAACCAAGAACTGACTGCCCTCATCCAACTGATCAAACCCACATGACTGAAAACCAACACACACAGCTCATGTTGAAACATCCAACCACCCATACCTTAAAGATATGACCTAAAAGTGAACTCATGCCATCAAAAGAAACCCACCCATCTCAGTAGCAAACAAGCACCTTGTGTCAACCAGTCATAGACCAAACACATCCAAGTACTCCCACTACAAGGGCACTATCCAGATGAGTGCAAATAGAGCATCATCACAAATGATCCAGGCATACCAAGTCCACCAAAACCCAGCATAAAGAAATGTAACCATGTAGTTCCAAGGAACATCCACACTAATCTGCAACATCTGCAACCACCTGCTGCAAGAAAAATTTCTCTCAACTGTCTTCCACAGTTCTTCCAAACACCTCCAAAACTGACTGAAGAAAGAAGCACAGGCACCTTCGTGTTATCACCTAGGTGACAACACATGACCACAAACAGTGACCAACTTGGCACCACAAAGGCAACTCACATCTAAAGTCACAAGAGTAATCAAGAAGAACAAGAGCAAATAAGAGATAAAATGCCCTTCTACAAACACTTCTAAATGCCAACTGTGTCAAGAATGATCTTCTTTACATCCCAAAGGGAAAAGCCTTGACAACATCCAACAAAACATGGATGTAAGCTCCTCAAAGAAGATCAAAACTACCCATATAACCATCTCCTGATAGTCCTCAAAAGCACAAGGAGATAGACTATGTTGTCCAACCTTTCATTATGAATCCTCCAGAATCTAAACCAACTCAAGATTCATATCAAGAAAGACAAAGCATAAAACACCTGAAAAGTATAATGGGTAAATACCATTCACAATGACACCACTGCCGAGCAGACCAAGAAGAAAAAAAGAAACATGCTCATCCAAGATATACAAGCCATCATGGCTAACCTGAGAGCATTCTCATTCAAGGTCTCTGTTGAATTTACATTCAACCAAAGTGCAGGCTTCTCGGACTTTCAGCTGTAACAACAAAATTCACTTAAGAATTCAAGCCTCACCTTTATTCGTCATGCATCCATGAGTATCAACACCTGTCATCTCATGCTAACTCCAAACTGCAACACTGCAATAACCATGAAATCCTCCAGCATATGACCAATGTACTCAAAGTAAAAAGAAACCCCCAGACCACTGTCAAAGTTCCATAACCTAGAACAGGAACTTAACATGACACCATGATCTACACATCTCCAAGGGAGATACCATGCTTCAAGTGAACTGTCCATGGTCTTCAAGAGCAAAACAACATGCCAAAACTCTAATGCGAAACCAAGAGTATACCATGACATAAAGCAAACAACTCTAAACCAACATCACCTATCAAGCACCACCAGCAACTCAGCCAAAGACTACCAAGGTCCTTCATGGCTCCAAAGTGTTGCACATCTTCAAATAGTGAACATGCAGATGCGAATTCTGCAACACCAAAGAAGATACCAGTCATTGTTAAAGCTCCCACTGAAACATGACACTGAGCTTTCCAAGCACCATGACTAACCACACCATCACTGTCAAAAGCTTACACTAATCCAGTGTATCCAACTCTCCATGAAATCATGATCCACATGCTTCAGGTCCCCATCACTGACTATTCAGGTGCTCAAACGCCATTCCTCCTCTCATCTCAAAACAACCACGCCAATGCACAAGTGACCACAGACAAGGTCAACTAATAGATCTACACACCATGGTTACACCCTCGTGGATATAGACAGTCCACTTCCGAGTTGTCTCACAACAAGCATGTAGGTGAGGACAGCCTACAATATTGCACAACCCGTGGATGAAACCAAAAGTAAACCTGCAAATCTTTCATTGCATTGGAAACTGCAAAACTGAGATAATCAAAGAGAACTACCAAAGCAGACAATCATGACTCAAACACCAGATCATCAACAGATCTGATTTGCCAGTCACGTCCACAACCCAAGCACCAAAGTCTAGAAAACCATCAAAGCATACCACAAGAATGTTGAAAGAGAAACATACCAACATTCCCATGCAGAGAAGACAACACTCCTCAAAACCAATCGAACTACAGCTATCTCATCCAGTCACACCCCAGAAACCAAGATCTAGAAAGATAACAAACAACAGTTCCACAAAACACAAGTTTTCCTTGACCGTGCTAAACCTGCAAAAAACCATAGTGTTTCCAAAACACGCACACACCTCCATATTCACTGCTCATCTGGACAACTCAGGAGTCTGCACACAACCATCATAGTAAACCAGAACAATGAAAGAACAAGAGAATGCACCGTAGAATTTTTAGGAAAATCTACACAAAACCCTCAGAGCCAAAGACATGAATCTGAACCATGCAAGTGCAAGAAAGAGGCACACAAGAACAATAGGTCCGTTTCAGACCAGTTCCAATGCCACAGTCATGCACAAGCACAAGGAAGAGCTAGGCTATCCAAAAGTTGCAGACCACCAAGGTCACCTCATAGCCTCCATGCAATTAGAGCACTAGAGGAAATGCCTTCAGTGCTAAGTCAGAAACACGCAACACAAGCACAACATTCCATAGCTGAACAATGACACAAGCTAGTCCATACCATCAAGGAGCCTCTCACACAGATGTCCAGTATGAACACCACGCTTTGCTGCAACACAACCATGAACACATCTCATTCCCTTTGCATCATGAACAATGTTACTAGTCAAGAGCTTCAAATCATTTTGCCACAACATGACCCACTCCATACTTTTCCAACGTCTTTCAAACTGTATGTTGAATCAATGAAGCACACACTTCCACTCACCGAAGGACCAATCACCAACCAATTTCTCCAGACTTCCTCAAGCTTTCCAAACTAAGAAATCACCACAGGAGAAAATCCAGAACTTCAGCAACCAGGAGAAGGCTCTGATACCACTTTTGGTATCATCAAGCCACGACCTCCCTTAAACATGCTCTGATACCACTTGTTGCGATCACGAGCAACAAGCTACTAGCTCTAATACCACTTGTCAGGGATACGGATTCTGGCTGTCGTCAAGATAGACATCTAAGACAGTAGTGCCTTAGAGATTTCAATTCAAAATCACAACAAAGACACAACCAACTATGCTATAAAGCGGAAACAAGCACAGTTGATCCCCATTAATTCTCTAAGAGAAGTGAATGCAACAAGAAACAGATTCAACATAAACAGATACCATAAAAGACTAAAAGAAGACACATAGATATACATGGGGAAAACCCTTTCAGGTAAAAACCCCATACTCCAAAATTTCAAGCCATTGTATTATTCAACAACAAAAACCAATTATAATACAATATCAGGCTCAAAGCTAATACAGGAGTTACATCTTGTTCTACTAGAAAAATAACAGTTAACCGCAAGATTCCTCTCAGCTCCTCAGATGACTGTCACAACTAGCCTCATGGCTAGCCCAGTCATTCGGCCTCCAATGATTCCCATGCCCAGATCCGAGAGATAGAGTGTTCACAGGTACATTGTCTAAGCAAACTACTCGAACACCCTCTCCATCTCTCATCAAAACTCTTCACACCTTTGGATCTCCAACCTGAAAGTCCAACATCTGCAATCTCACATCATGCATCATGCATTATGCTTGCAGCCCCATGCTCACGCATTCACATGCCCGCGCACCCTGCTCGCAGTCTCATGGTCACGCATTCAGCTCGCACATCTCGCACTTGCTCAGCAACCCACGACTCTTGCAGACTCGTCGAACTTATATGAGAAATAATACATCTCTCATCCATATGTAACCGACTGAGAAGAGTAATGGAGACCATCCTCAAATCACAAATCTGGTCGGATCTGACAGATCTCCCTACAACGAGCCGCCCAGGCATTCAATGCCATTCCAAAAACGGGTTCAGCTCCGCCAACCTTCATTGACAAAACATGCAGCACAACAAGTTAGGTAATCATCCAATCACTATTCAATCAGGTGCCATGCATCGAAGACCCATCAGCAATCGCAGCTGACAGAGCAACCAAAACAGTCAAATAGACATCGGGTGCGACCAAGACTTCAATTCAATTCTAACACTGCCAGAGCCGGAGTCGGAACAAGAGTCGAAACAGGACTCCACCGGAAAAACACACTATCGAAGTCAGAGTCAGAGTCAGAGTCGGGAGAAAAACTGGAGTCAAAACAAGACCCTACTGAAATTACAGGTTCAGGAACCAATTCAGTTCCGCGTCCGCCCATGTCAAAGGAGAACTCATCAGAAACAGTCTTGATCGGGTAAAGTCAACCCGAGGTCAAACCAAGACCCGAGCACAAAAGATCAGAGTCAGAGTCGAGGATGAAATAGGAATAGAAACAATACTTTACCAAAAGTCCAAGGTCAGGAACCAATCCGGTTCCAGTTCTGCCTCCGCCAACTGCAAGAAACATCAATCTAGAACCAGGACAAGGAGGAGGAAAACACCCCGAGGAAAACCCAAACATCCAGAG
Source organism: Sequoiadendron giganteum (assembly GCA_007115665.2). NCBI lineage: Eukaryota > Viridiplantae > Streptophyta > Pinopsida > Cupressales > Cupressaceae > Sequoiadendron > Sequoiadendron giganteum. Next base: position 3,382,689 of record CM021108.1, on the reverse strand, counting down.
GAACCAGATCACAAAAGCAAGAGTCGGACCTGGGGATGGAACAGAAACTGAAACAGGAACCTGGCAAACAGACATTGCCAACTTCCAAAATTGGTTCCCCCTCCGCCAGACCCAAGCGAAGAGAAAGAGACTGCCAAAGCCAGAGCCGGAGCCGGATCCAAACCCAGAGCATGACAAAAGGAACAATGCCAACTTCTAATCTGGTTCTACCTCCACCAGAACAAAACTTCGAAGATCCAAGAAAGCGGGGAGCGGAGCTGGAGACAGAACGGGAACAAACTTAGAACAAGGCAAATAGAACAATGCCAAGTTCCAACCCAGTTCCGCCTCCGCCAGAACAAAAGACTTTGCCAAGGCAAACAAGAGAATTCGCCTGAGTCTTCAAAGGTGGGTAAACCAGAAAGTTGAGGTAGAATTCCCAACAATCTCCCACTTGCCGAAGACTTTCAGGCATCCTCCAAACAAGCCCGAACAAGGACCAACACATGCTCTCACACACCAATCAAGACCACTACAACAACATCAGAAAGATGTCCACCACCTTAGGAAACAACTCCAAACATAGGAACACACCAAGGTGAAACAATAACAGTCTCAGGAATGAAAGCAAATGATCCTCCAACCGGCAAAGGCAAAAAACAGCAAAGCACCAGTCCAACCACCTCCAAAATAAGAAAAAACTGACCAGCTAGAAAAGCAACAAAGAACTGACTGCCCTCATCCAACTGATCAAACCCACGTGACTGAAAACCAGCACCCACAGCTCATGCTGAAACATCCAACCACCAATACCTTAAAGGTATGACCTAAAAGTGAACTCATGCCATCAAAAGAAACCAACCCACCTCAACAACAAACAAGCACCCTGTGTCAACTAGTCATAGACCAAACACATCCAAGTACTCCCACTGCAAGGGCACTATCCAGATGAGTGCAAATAGAGCATCATCACAAATGATCCAGGCATACCAAGTCCACCAAAACCCAGCATAAAGAAATGTAACCATGTAGTTCCAAGGAACATCCACACTGATCTGCAACATCTGCAACCACCTGCTACAAGAAAAATTTCTCTCAACTATCTTCCACAGTTTTTCCAAACACCTCCAAAACTGACTGAAGAAAGAAGCACAGGCACCTTCGTGTTATCACCTAGGTGACAACACATGACCACAAACAGTGACCAACTTGGCACCACAAAGGCAACTCACATCTAAAGTCACAAGAGTAATCAGGAAGAACAAGACCAGATAAGAGATAAAATGCCCTTCTACAAACACTTCTAAATGCCAACTGTGTCAAGAATGATCTTCTTTACATCCCAAAGGGAAAAGCCTTGACAACATCCAACAAAACATGGATGTAAGCTCCTCAAAGAAGATCAGAACTACCCATATAACCATCTCCTCATAGTCCTCAAAAGCACAAGGAGATAGACTATGTTGTCCAACCTTTCATTATGAATCCTCCAGAATCTAAACCAACTCAAGATTCACATCAAGAAAGATAAAGCATAAAACACCTGAAAAGTATAATGGGTAAATACCTTTCACAATGACACCACTGCCGAGCAGACCAAGAAGAAAAAAAGAAACATGCTCATCCAAGATATACAGGCCATCATGGCTAACCTGAGAGCATTCTCATTCAAGGTCTCTGTTGAATTTACATTCAACCAAAGTGCAGGCTTCTCGGACTTTCAGCTGTAACAACAACACTCACTTAAGAACTCAAGCCTCACCTTTATTCTTCATGCATCCATGAGTATCAACACCTGTCATCTCATGCTAACTCCAAACTGCAACACTACAATAACCATGAAGTCCTCCAGCATATGACCAATGTACTCAAAGTAAAAAGAAACCCCCAGACCACTGTCAAAGTTCCATAACCTAGAACAGGAACTTAACATGACACCATGATCTACACATCTCCAAGGGAGATACCATGCTTCAAGTGAACTATCCATGGTCTTCAAGAGCAAAACAACATGCCAAAACTCTAATGCACAAGCAAGAGTATACCATGACATAAAGAAAACAACTCTAAACCAACATCACCTATCAAGCACCACCAGCAACTCAGCCAAAGACTACCAAGGTCCTTCATGGCTCCAAAGTGTTGCACATCTTCAAATAGTGAACATGCAGATGCGAATTCTGCAACACCAAAGAAGACACCAGTCATTGCTAAAGCTCCCACTGAAATGTGACACTGAGCTTTCCAAGCACCATGACTGACCACACCATCACTGTCAAAAGCTTACACTAAGCCAGTGTATCCAGCTCTCCATGACATCGTGATCCACATGCTTCAGGTCCCCATCACTGACTATTCAGGTACTCAAACGCCATTCCTCCTCTCATCTCAAAACAACCACGCCAATGCACAAGTGACCACAGACAAGGTCAACTAATAGATCTACACACCATGGTTACACCCTCGTGGATATAGACAGTCCACTTCTGAGTTGTCTCACAACAAGCATGTAGGTAAGGACAACCTGCAATATTGCACAACCCGTGGATGAAACCAAAAGTAAACCTGCAAATCTATCATTGCACTGAAAACTGCAAAACTGAGATAATCAAAGAGAACTACCAAAGCAGACAATCATGACTCAAACACCAGATCATCAACAGATCTGATTTGCCAGTCACGTCCACAACCCAAGCACCAAAGTCTAGAAAACCATCAAAGCATACCACAAGAATGTTGAAAGAGAAACATACCAACACTCCCATGCAGAGAAGACAACACTCCTCAAAACCAATCGAACTGCAGCTATCTCATCCAATCACACCCCAGAAACCAGGATCTAGAAAGATAACAAACAATAGTTCCACAAAACACAAGTTTTCCTTGACCGTGCTAAACCTGCAAAAAACCACAGTGTTTCCAAAACACCCACACACCTCCATATTCACTGCTCATCTGGACAACTCAGGAGTCTGCACACAACCATCATAGTAAACCAGAACAATGAAAGAACAAGAGAATGCACCGTAGAATTTTTAGGAAAATCTACACAAAACCCTCAGAGCCAAAGACATGAATCTGAACCATGCAAGTGCAAGAAAGAGGCACACAAGAACAACAGGTCCGTTTCAGACCAGTTCCAATGCCACAGTCATGCACAAGCACAAGGAAGAGCTAGGCTATCCAAAAGTTGCAGACCACCAAGGTCACCTCATAGCCTCCATGCAATCAGAGCACTAAAGAAAATGCCTTCAGTGCTAAGTCAGAAACACGCAACACAAGCACAACATTCCATAGCTGAACAACAACACAAGCTAGTCCATACCATCAAGGAACCTCTCACACAGATGTCCAGTATGAACACCATGCTTTGCTGCAACACAACCATGAACACATCTCATGCCCTTTGCATCATGAACAATGTTACTAGTCAAGAGCTTCAGATCATTTTTCCACAACATGACCCACTCCATACTTTTCCAGCGTCTTCAAACTGTATGTTGAATCAATGAAGCACACACTTCCACTCACCGAAGGACCAATCACCAACTGATTTCTCCAGACTTCCTCAAGCTTGCCAAACTAAGAAATCACCACAAGAGAAAACCCAGAACTTCAGCAACCAGGAGAAGGCTCTGATACCACTTTTGGTATCATCAAGCCACGACCTCCCTTAAACATGCTCTGATACCACTTGTTGGGATCACGAGCAACAAGCTACCAGCTCTAATACCACTTGTGAGGGATACGGATTCTGGTTGTCATCAAGATAGACATCTAAGAGAGTAGTGCCTTAGTGATTTCAATTCAAAATCACAACAAAGACACAACCAACTATGCTATAAAGCGGAAACAAGCACAGTTGATCCCCCATTGATTCTCTAAGACAAGTGAATGCAACAAGAAATAGATTCAACATAAACAGATACCATAAAAGACTAAAAGAAGACACATAGATATACGTGGGGAAAACCCTTTTAGGTAAAAACCCCACAATCCAAAATTTCAAGCCATTGTATTATTCAGCAATAAAAACCAGTTATAATACAATATCAGGCTCAAAGCTAATATAGGAGTTACATCTTGTTCTACTAGAGAAATAACAGGTAACCACAAGATTCGTCTCAGCTCCTCAAATGACTGTCACAACTAGCCTCATGGCCAGCCTAGTCAGTCGGCCTCCAATGATTCCCATGCCCAGATCCGAGAGATAGAGTGTTCATAGCTACATTATCTAAGCAAACTGCTCGAACACCCTCTCCATCTCTCATCAAAACTCTTCACACCTTTGGCTCTCCAACCTGCAAGTCCAACATCTGCAATCTCACATCATGCATCATGCATTATGCTTGCAACCCCATGCTCACGCATTCACATGCCCGTGCACCCTACTCGCAGTCTCATGGTCGCGCATTCAGCTTGCACATCTCGCACTTGCTCAGCAACCCACGACTCTTGCAGACTCATCGAACTTATATGAGAAATAATACATCTCTCATCCTTATGTAACCGACTAAGAAGAGTAATGAAGACCATCCTCAAATCACACATCTGGTCGGATCTGACAGATCTCCCTGCAACGAGCAGCCCATGCATTCAATGCCATTCCAAAAACGGGTTCAGCTCCGCCAACCTTCATTGACAAAACATGCAGCACAACAAGTTAGGTAACCATCCAATCACTATTCAATCAGGTGCCACGCGTCCAAGACCCATCAACAATCGCAATTGACAGAGCAACCAAAACGGTCAAATAGACATCGGGCACGACCAAGACTTCAAGTCAATTCTAACACTGCCAGAGCCGGAGTCGGAACAAGAGTCGAAATAGGACTCCACCAAAAAAACACATTGTCGGTGTCAGAGTCGGAGTTGAGAGCGGAACTGGAGTCGAAACAAGACCCTACCGAAATTACAGGTTCAGGAACCAATTCGGTTCTACGTCCGCCCACGGCAAAGGAGAACTCATCAAAAACAGTCCTGATCGGGTAAGGTCAACTCGGGGTCAAACTAAGACGGGAGCACAAAATATCGGAGTTGGAGTCGAGCACGAAACAGGAATAGAAACAGGACTTTACCAAAAGTCCAAGGTCAGGAACCAATCAGATTCCGGTTTCGCCTCCGCAAACTGCAAGAAACATCAATCCAGAACCAGGACAAGGAGGAGGAAAACACCCCGAGGAGAACCCAAACATCCAGAGGAACCAGATCACAAAAGCAGGAGTCAGACCCGGGGATGGAACAGAAACTGAAACAAGAACCTGGAAAACAGACATTGCCAACTTCCAAAATTGGTTCTGCCTCTGCCAGACCCAAGCGAAGAGAAACAGACTGCCGAAGCCGGAGTCAGAGCCGGATCCAAACCCGAAACATGACAAAAGGAATAATGCCAACTTCCAATCCGGTTCCGCCTCCGCCAGAACAAAACTTCGAAGATCCAAGAAAGCAGGGAGCAGAGCTGGAGATGAAATGGGAACAAACTCAAAATAAGGCAAATGAAACAATGCCAAGTTCCAACCCGATTCCGCCTCTGCCAGAACAAAAGACTTTGCCAAGGCAAACAAGAGAATTCGCCTAAGTCTTCAAAGGGGGGTAAACCAGAAAGTTGAGGTAGAATTCCCAACAGTAAGATTGCCAAAGATTAAATCAATTGAATGTTTAACTTATGATGAACATGTCTGATATGTCAATCTATACTAGGATTTTTTATATACAATATATTGTTTTAAAATCCCCTTAAAGAAATATAAACAAATTTGATGAATGTTTACGAATTATGTACACCAATTGACAATGTAAAGTAAGAAATAGATTTCAACTCACTTCAGTAGGGTAGTGAATCCTTTGTCTGACCAACCAAATAGTGACTTGATTTCTAATAATATTAATGTGCATGTCAATTTTGAGGTTCTACTTGCACCCGATTTGAACACGAGTGTCTTTGATGCTTGCTTGATGGAGTCTTTCAGGTTGTTATCATCAACATTACGTTGGTGGTAATTACCCCTACTATCATCGTTATTGTCAACCATATGATCATTATTATCATCATTGTTTCCATCCCCGAAGAAATTTGTAAGAATTTCATTCAATCCTTCTTCATGCACTACATTTTCACTACCATGATCAGCATCATTAAGGCTAGGTGGCATGTCATCAGTGTATGTGGATCTCATTAGCTCTTCAAATTTCTCAAGTGGTAGTATTTTCTTCAATCTTGCTTTTGTCACCCTGGTATGGTTTAAAGGATGGTTTGGATCATCCCGTCCAAATCTTAATAACCCAGTTGGATCTTGGGTATTAGTATGTGTTTCATCAACATATTCTACCTATCAACAAATGCAAGCATTATTTAATGTTTGGCAATAATTGGATAGATCATAAATGTATCAATTTCAAAGAAATATAATCAAATATGGCTCAAAAAATAAAAATATAAATTGTATGAACATATATAAATCTTTGGTTTTCTGCCCTTATGAACATCCTTAGGGAGACCTTGTTCTTCTCTTTTCTTTCGTGCAGGAGTGCATTTTAAGAAGGGGTAATCAATTAATAACTCATACCCAATGGTAAGGTCCATAATAGCCTCAACCATTATCAATCTATCAATCTCTCTTTCCATATCTCCATCTTTATCATTTATAACCTCAACAAATTGACAATTCGGTCTTACAGTAGGGTCCCTTCCCTTACTACTATTTATAAATCCTATAATCTTTTTGTGTGTGTATGCACGTCCATCTATATACATAAGATGACCTCTATTAATTTATTTTCCACTTTCCAATTGGAGACGATGTGTATACATATTCAAATTTAGACCATATGCTAACATGCTAGGCTTATATTATGCTAGCCTTCTCCATTCACCACTGTAATATGATGGACCATAATATGGCATAAATCTCCTTGTGGTTTTTTTCTGAATTGTTTCTATGTTTAGATCCCACATGTACATTTTGGACAATAAAGAGGCCTAGATTCACTTCATGAATATTGGAGGGTCGTATCATGTAGTTGTATCCCCAAAATTGAAACACCTCATACACTCTAGGTAGTTTTTGATCACTAGGCCAAGTGCAATATAGTCGATGATCAAATGTCTCTTTGTAAATTGATATCAAACTTAGGGGAAATTCATCATCTCCATCACATTCATTCTCATAGGGTATGTAGTCCACCTTCCTTGTGTATTTAATAAAATTATGCATCTTTAAATCAGTTCTTGTTCTGTGACTTGTTTTCATCAATTCGTCATCTTCTGAGCTAGTATATTGGCACATGTTTTTGTTAGATGTATCATCTGATAAATGATCATTTCCCTCTACTCTTGAAGTCGGTGATACGAGAAACTTTAAACCAAGAACTTTATCCTACAAGTATCCATAAAAAAAACTAGTTATTTAAATAATATAAAACAATGTTTAACAAAGTATACATGTTATTTATGTCAAATTGGAAAATTCCTTACCACAATTCCTATTGGATTTGAACTGATTATAGGAGGCATACTACCAACTGGAAGCTCATCATATATGTAATATCTTTGTACAATTTCTCATTTGAAATGTTTCTTTCCATGACATATAGAACATCCACAAACAACAATTTTCTCAAAGTATTCATCCCATGTACTATAGTACTGACCAACCTCTTGTTCAGTGCAATCATTTGTTGTGTCTGCAAGATCCATTGTCATATCCTCTTCCACCCACTATCATCTATGTGATTTAATAGTTTTAGCTCCACGTCCACGTACATATCCTCTTCTTTTGCTAGTTGAATGCTCGGGCTCTGCATTTGCTCCAATCTCCATCTAAAATAATCAACAACATGCATTAATTTATGTCAAGATTGGATAATACATTATAAATTTCAATAATATTGTGAAAAAAGATGGACGTATCAAAAATTTCCATCAGATCATTTTTTCCTAAGTTAAGTCAAAATTTGAGTACTTGATGTCTCGCTTCATCTGTTGTGTCCTCATTTGATATGACATGATCTATTGCCATGGCCTCATCTCACCCCTATAATACACAACAAAGTAAATAATATTTAGTACACCAATTATATCATTTCAATGAATATTCTATTCAACACAAAACCTCACTTTAGTCATATATTTTACATATTGATATCATGTTTTGGCCATCCTAATTTTCAGACTTTTCCCTTGATCATAGAAACACATTTAATCACCATTCTTGTGCATTTTCAACCAATAAGTTTGACCTCAGAGGCCTCATGGAAACAAAAATGACTTTATCTCCTCTATGTTGTAGCATTTGTGAATTAATAAACACCTTCCTTCTTTAGTTGAGGTTGCTTTCTCTTCTTACCTCTATTGTATCTACAAATTTCGTTGTCATATCTATTTCCACCCACTTTCCTCTCTATGATTTAGTAGTTTTATGTCATCCGCGTCCTCTCTCCATTTCCTCCTCTAGATCTTGTAATACACAACAATGACAATAGTCACATAAAATTTGTGTACCAAGGGAATATTTTTGAAATTATCTTGTTAATATGCTCGCTTTTCATTAAGACACACTATGAAAAACAAAATAGGACATTGCAACATTTTTCTCTTCACAAAAATTTTACACGAGGAATCTTGACAACTAGAGCTCAAATCTCTCTAGGAAGCATGCAATACACATAGGATGTTGATGCAATGTCAATGTCACATGATAATGTTTTAGCTCTCATAGATGATTTTTCATAATTCCCCAATAAGCCTTATATCTAAGATGATAGTAATGAATTAGGGTTTGTCCTTTTATACAAATATGTAACATGCAATTTGAAATATTTCACACTTTAGATGAATCATCTAGTTGTATAGGGTGAAAATAGGCCCATTTATATTTATATTTAAAAGTCTAGGGATCATTTCTGAGTTCACAAATCTAACCTCTATTATTTTTGCACCCACAAAATTGACATGGGATAAGGAATAGATAAAATAGGGAACCATGATTGCTCCCTTGGAATATATGAAGATGAATTCAATTTAGGATCAATTTATTTATCAACTTCCAAGAAAAATACATCATTTTTCATTGATAGGTGCTTAATTAGGTGCACTTTGTGCCAACTTTGGCGCCTTAAATAGATCACATTTAGGGCTAAAAGTCGGTGCTAAATTCAGTGTTAACTACGTCGGCTATAGCACCAACTAATGAATCAAAAAAAAATTAAAAACTTCTCGTGTCAAGGAAGAGATGATAAGAGAAAAGCGTCGCACGAAGGAAGAGAGGAGAAAAAAGGGAAAACGTGTTTTTGAAACCCCAATGCCCTAATTCGCTTATCGTTCCCATCCCAAGCTTTTGAGGCAAGTCGTTAAATTGCATCCGCCCACTGCAGCCAAGTCTCGTGGGAATTGAGGTTGGTCAAGATAATACAAGGAGATAGGTCTTTTGAGATGACAACTGAATAATAGATCATTTCCTCAAATTTGTGAGACTCCATGCTTAAATTATCTATTACTAATTTTCACTTATTCTTTTACATAACAATGAACTCGTGGTTTCAAATTGATTGTGCGCACACATTCATTTTCTTTCTAATCAACAGATGTGACTTGAGCATGGGACCTATCTATGTTAACTCTCAATAAAACCACACTCAACACCCTTTTATCCCCCAAAGATTACCATTCTATATAGGTGCACAAGCGTTAATTTTTTTACAATACATTTGTTTCATTTTGCATATATTTATATTCTATATAGGTGTGCAAGCAATTGATTCATAGGAATTTAAATCCAAAAAGAGATTCATTCAAGGTAAAACTTTCATACCACAAACTAGACGAAAACTTTCATACCTAACAATGTGTACATCATTTGCCTCCATAGACTAGACAAAAATAATTTATCGTAGATCGCCTCAAAATGTCAAGAAATAGAGGGAAGAGAACAAATGGAGTAGACTCTAGCCACAATGAGTTAATTCATTGTCAATTTATAGATTAGTAAATTTTCCCTTTGTTTCTTTCATTTTTAGTTTTTAGTTTTTTATTTTTAAATTTAAAAGAATAAATTTATTTTATATATATAGGGACATGAGACTGACAAAGATAAGGAGGCATTGGCTTCCATATTGGGGGCAGAGGCAATGAACAAATTGGATTTTGTGGACTAGCCAATGCTTGCCAGATACATAGAAAAACGATCTATTGAAGCCCCTTGAACATTGCAACCAAATCAACTGTGTCAAAGGGAATCAATTGATTCCCCAAGCAGTCTTGGATCGAGCAAAATATCTAGGAGGAAATCAATAATAGTAAACTCTAGGAATGTAGAACAGGGAGCAGAGACTTCCACTGTCCCAACCACTCCTGGGACACAGACTTCTTTTACCACCCTAAGTTTTGCATCTTGCATTGGTAGCTACAATACCAAGAAAGAATACGATGTGGTTTCAAGGGAAGTCTGAATGACAGATGCTAGAAAAGACTTTATGAATAGGTTAAAGGAATCATGCCTTCAACGGTTCAAAGACCATCTACATTTTCCATTCTCAAAGATACCCATACACCTGCAAAAAGTAGTTATCAATGACATGGAGACTGAATTTGGCACAGGTTTGTCTGTGAAGAAGGTAAAGCTACGAATGTCTCAAAATTGCAAGATATTTTGGTGCAACCAAACAAATAAGATAAAAAAATCCCTCTCGAGCTAAGGCTCAAAAAAAGGCCAGTTGATGTAAGTCTCAAAGTATGGAAAAGCTTATAAAAGCATATGAGAAGTCTGATGCACAGAGGAAGTCCGGTGAGGAGAGTACACAAGTATTTGAATTTTCTCATAAGATTATATCAAATTTATTAAACTATTTTTAAATTTTATTTGTGCATAGTTAAATTGAATTAGTATATGTTTCAGGACAAGGCCTCCAATGCTAGGCTTCAAAAACTTTTTGTCACGCATCACAGTGGCCAGAAAGGTTTATAGGCCTTGATTTGTACATTTGTAAGTATATTTAATATGTTAAATGATTTTTATTTTTATTTCCTAGGAAAAAGTAAATGCTTGAATATTAATTAGTTTAACTAGTCCATGTGCCATGTTTTGACAGGAGGAGAAATATGACCGGCATCCAAAACAATTTGAAAAGGAAAATTTACGAAGAAAAAAATGGGACGATTTTATAACGTGGATGGAGAACGAGGTATCTATAGTTGACTTTCAATAACTTAGTTGGATATTGGTGTGTTAATATGTCAATTTTCATTTCTTGTGTTGAGTTGTTTATTGATGCGTAGGATGAGTTCTAAAGTGCTTCTATGTTGGCCCTAGATCCCACTCAATTGTCCCATTATTTCATGTTGAGGAAACAAATATGGTTTTCCTTAAAGGGTAGTGGGTGACATTCATGCCTTATTTTCATCGCATCTTTTAATTAGTGACCATGGTCTTTTCCTCATTTGAGTTATGAGTTGTATCATTTGAGTTATGAGTTGTATCATTTGAGTAACTTAGTCCCATGTTGATTTGATTTATCTTATTTTCTCTCAAACATGGTATCCCAAGGAGTGCTTCCTTGAATTCATGTTGTCATTCTACTAAGTGATCCACATGCATCTTTTCCATCCTTCCTCACAATGTTGCCATTATTTTAACATGTAATATTTTTTTAATGCATCTTGGTAGGCATCCTATAGATCTAACACATCCTTGTAGTCTACATCACTTGGCATAGTTAACTAGCCACTTAATTTTTCCATCTACTTTTAAAAAAGGCAATAAATTATTGTCTTCCAAGTTTAAAAAACTCCATAAATAAAGAAATCACCAATAAAAAATTTGCAACCTGATCTGATCAACATAGAGAAGCGTGTAATACTAGAATTCTTAACATTCAAAGGATAAATGGAATATCCTTAGCACCAGGTAGAGCTATCCAAAAAAGATAACTAAAAACACAAACGTGCTCCCGCACACAATGGCCTAATGGTTGGTTGTCATAGAAGTCAAACTACCGAAGTAACAACACTGATCAAGTTAACATATATGCAGCATTTTCATAATCATCTGAACCATTTATGTGCATGAATAAATATTATAAGGATGTAGATGAACTCAATTCATCTGACTTTATGCCTCTTGGTGGGAATTCCTCTTGAATCTCTAATATTAGGTGCCTAAGAATTCCCTGTAGCTTTTACCTTTCGTCATTGTCTTTCCTCTTCACTGTCAAACTCATCTCCATTTTCCTTATCTACATTTCTAGCTTTTGATTCTAATTCATCCCATGTTTTAACTTCCTCCTCTTCAAAATATTTTTCTTCATCATCCTCATCTGACTCCACAAGAGATTCATATTCTGAACCTTCCTCATCTAATTTTGATTCCTCTTCTACATCAGAGGTTTCATATCCTTGATCTGACTCTTCTGAATTATCAAAATCAAAATCACTAGCTTCCATATTCAAAAACTCTCAACCACCATCTTCAATAAATTCATCTGGATCATCAATAATAGTCTTCAAAATTGGCCACTAGTTCAAGTTCATTCTACTTTCATAATACTTTACATCCATGGATTTCAGCCATTCCTTGATGCCATCAAGCGAAGATTGAAGAATGGCATCAATGCGAAGTACATTGTGCTTGAATTCTTTGAAAACAATAGCCATATCAAATTCATTTTTCCCAAGTCCTACTATCTCAAGGTTAACAATCTCAATCTCACTAATAGTGATTACTAAGAAAGGTAATTCCACCAACTCTATCAAATTGTTTACCATTGGAACAATAAAAGTAGAGGCTTTGTGGTGCAAGAGCACCTACACCACAATATCATTTTTTTATCATTTGAATGATTAGTAGGGTGGTGAGTTGGTAATTATTATTATTTTGAGGTCTTTTGTCTTTAATAAGGTCTAACAAGACCACCAAGCATGAATTAGGATGAGTCTTTAAGTTTTGCAGTCAAAAAATGCAAAATTGTGAAAAATTGTCATGTTGACATTTGTTGTAATTTCACTATTAAGGATGTAATCACACTTTCCAACGGTTCCCTCCTTCAAAAAAATCAGTTGAGTGTCATTGGTAATGATGTGGACAAGTTTAAATAGCCTCCTTTTGGTCGAGGCAGGCCATGGGATGAAGTTTTGAAGCATTAAATATAATAAGAAACTCTGATTTTCTATTTTTTCCAGCGTTTTTCACTGTTCCTATGCTTGGTAAGGTCTGGTACATAATTGTACTGGCTCCCAATCAGCATAGTTTGAAATAGGGAAGATTCTACTTTCGTTTGGTGGTAATTTGGCTCATTTTCATCAAGTATTGAGTAAGTTACATCAATTTTAGTGAAAGTGGGTTTGAAACCTTGCAAAACAAGGGTTTGGTCACCAAAATGGATGTAACTCCCATTTCCACT